>JARFYF010000084.1:34755478-34771447 GCA_030265395.1 Rhina ancylostomus
TCAAATTTTGCATTTCTTAATTTCCTAATAGCTCCCAGTCTGCATTTCTGTTTTTGAATTTAAATTGTCATTAAATTTATTGTTTAAAAAGAAACTACATTAAATATCTTGATGTACTTTTCTTTTCTCCCACTAGACTTCTATTACTTAATACCAGAAGAGGTGGTTCCCATGAGACCAGTCCAGTTTAAACACATAATCCCAATCTCTGCATTAACTGGATATGGAATTGAAGAATTGAAGAACTGTATTCGAAAATCATTAGATAATCACGATGATCTGGAAAATGAACATTACAGGCTTGAAAAGCTGCAGAGTTTACGTTCAAACAATTTTTGAAGGTATTTAGAACATTCACATTCATTGATTATTGGGGCTGATGAATCTTCTAGGAAGAGACAGGAAACTCGTGATTATATTCCTGATTAAAAGATGCAATCAAGACCTTAATTTGTCTTAAGTGCTCAGATTTTGCTTGTGCTGAACATGTTTGTGAAGGACAGGTGATGGGACTGGTTGCAAGTTGATCAATGAAGGCCATTCTCAATAAAGCTGAAGATTTTTCACAGTTATAGTTTTCATATAATGCTGTACACAAGACTGCCATTTGGCTCATCATGCTTGTACTATCTCTTTGAAAGAACATCCAATATACAAATCATGCTAATATCTTAACTGGCATTTCATCTTTTACTCAACTGTATATTTATTGGAGGGGGGCGTTTCTTGGTTTAAAATCAAAATAGTATAATTCAACTAACAGCAAGTTCTAAAGCATAGCAGAAGTGCTAATGTATTCCCTGGGGTTGTTAGTTTGATTCTTGCCTCACAACAGAAGTTCATGATAAGTGAAGCTATATTTGCTTTCTATTTGAAATGAAGAGAACTACCAATGGCAAGAGTGCTGCAGACAGTCAACAAAAGAGCTATGCTTGCAGAAAGCATGCCCATCTAACCTCAACTTGAGGTTTATATGCCTTTACATATTTTCATGTTCATGAGCCAGAGTGAGTTTTGAGAATTATTCAAATCCACAGGATGCTGCAATGCCTTTACTTAACAAAGAGGACAAGAGGTGCAGGAAGAAGTTGGTGTTGAGAACTCCTTATCTGATGAAGCAGCTTGGGGATTCAGCCTGTGGAATCAGATCATCTTACAATCAGTGATGTAGGGGACGCTCTCAGCTCATTGATTCACTTACTGATGTCATGGATGCCTTTGCAGGACAACATACTTCACTCCACAGAGTTCTGGAACCTTACCAAATTGCTCTCACCTCCTCCCAGATTGCGATAACCTGAAAGCTAGACAATGAAGTGATGGTTGAATCACAAGGGTCATAGAACTCGTTTGACTGATGCATTTTAAAATGCTCCAAAATATCTAAGGCAAAGTAATGAAATATCAATAAGTGACCGATATAACCTTTGTTTCCCCTTTGTCTCTATCACTTCTTTATGGTGTTGCCACAGTAATTTCAGCAAAGATGATGCTGATTACTTGAGTGGTGGAGTCTATGTGGACCTTTGTTTCTGACCCCTGGGCTTCCTATGCATTAGTAAATTTGGCAAATTGTTCTCATATTCATGGTTACTGTGGTACTATGAGAATACTAAATGTTTCACTCCAAATGTTTAAGCAATACTAGTGGATATCCTGTATTACAGTGAGCTTTACAAACCAAGAGGATTACACAACAGCATTCCAGCCTAAACCAGAGTTCCAGTAAATATCTATGACCAAGTGCAGGAGAGTAAACAAGAGGTTAATCCATGTAGATCCACAGGCAGAGAAAATCTAGGAATATTTCTATTAACATATATTACTAAAATCAGGTAATTTAACTGATGACTCACAAACATCATAGCAAATTAAGGATCTATTGCTTCATTTACAGTTGGGAATGAAAAAAAATTCTATTCCAGAGATGTTAGGATCATTAACATGTAAAACACCAGATTCCAAGTTAAACAGACGTAAATTTTTATTAAGATAATATATTACAATAGTATTGTTTGAGAAAAGCATTAATCTAAAATGTTGCTTTATGTACAACAGCGCAATAATATTCATGGTCGGTAGAAGCTTAATACTCAGCCAAGGAAAATTAGCTTTTTCTAGGTCGTCACATAGCCAGCAAGTAATATACAATTCCATAACTGGAGTTAAATTCTATAACTGTTCCATAAAAGTGTATGGAGTGGGTGTAAAACTGCTTGAAAGGTGAAGAAATGGAAAGGGCAACAATTTTATAAAGTTGCCACAACTCTTCCACTCAATTACATTACATAGCCGGCCTGTTACAATCGCATCCATAGCACTATAAAGACAAATATTAAAGCTGATCTTATTTTAAAAATGGCACTTCATAATAAATCATATGGTGACATGACATTATTTTCTTGACATGCAGAAGATGTGGTAAATATCGAACAATATTTTGCAATATGTTGTCGTATAAAGAGGAGTTCAGAATGGCTGAAAGTACGAGGAGTAATTTAACATGCACTTCCAATATGCTGTGAGAATTAAGTATCCAATGGGAAACTTTTAGCCATTCCAATTGTTTCACAGAAATGTACTGTGTGTACTATGGTGGCATGTTATTTTAATATCTACAGAGCTAACTATGTATGTGTATATACAGACATCACATTTGATTACAGTGATGCACTACAGTATAGCTGGTCATCATACCTTAATGAAAGTGGAGAGAGATTTTTCTGCATACAAACTGTACCAGTGTGTAGGTCTAAGAAATAAAATAACAAATAGTATTGAAAATGCTACAAAGCAATATGTAGCCCTGTTTCGTTTGGTTATGATAAAATTTAATGTTGAACCCAATTCTTTTTGAAAATCACAAGTGAAGAAATATACACACCTTACAGGGCCACACCTGCCATTATCTGCAATCTTATAGTTTATAAATTAAATTATGAAGCATTTTACCCAAATTCTTTAAAACATGCTAAACTCATCTGTGAAAATGAGGAGATGGTGGGGCATTTTATAAAACAAGGATAACTCTCCAAACCATTCCTTAACATGGATTATTCTAACACTTAGGAGTATAACATTAGAAAACATAAAAATGCTTCACAATTTCAATGATCTTGCTTACTTACTGGACCTGTTTCAATTTCACTACTAAATCTTCATCTCATTGATGCATATAAGTCAGGTATTCCACTACACTTTGAGCAAACACCTGATATATGTGCATTGACAAGGTGAAGATTCAGCAGTGAAATTGATGCAGAGCCAAAGCAGTTTTGGGCAATTGTTTATTTTACGATTGTAGGAGAGAGATTTGACTTTGGGTACTAGCAATAAATGTATATGACTGTATTGGCTGCCAATTGTACTCACTGTCTCAAAATTTTCAATGGAATTATGTGTCCAGGAATGAGTACAACTAGCAAGTGATACACAAGTCTTCAGAGTGAGCAACCAGAGGCAAATTTCTTCTCCTTTTGCTTTATAAATATTGTGAGAATGCTGATTGTAATAATTTCATTATATCCTGCAGAAAAAAATCAAAGTATGTTAGCATTACTGTGGAATCACATTCAACTGGGGTATTTTGATTTGCTCATGATAGATAGGTTCAAGAAATAAAGAGATTCAGATTATAACAATTTGAATACAAAGACACTGACATTCAATTGCCGCTACTAAACATAAAACAAAATGAAAACCCCATATCTACAGTCTGGTTTTCCATAATGTAATCATGTAACATCTGAAATTCTGTCTGGAGTTCCACTTTTCTCCCACTATGTCTCATGAGACTGGGCAAATATTGGAAAATAGAAGTTACTAGTTTGCATCCACCTGATTGTTAGGGTGATTGTTAGGAGTTGAGCTATAGAGTGGCTCTCTTGCCTTAAGTGGAACCCGAGGCATATTTATGATGGAGGGCACCCCTAAATGTGATTCTAGTGTAGCTGCTGGATTTTAATGCGAGGAATTTTGAAAACATCATATAATTTACAGATTTAAAATACATAGCTTAATATTTTAAATGACAACAACTAATTAGGTCGAGATCAAAATAGGCAAGTGATTTTATGTTGGGAATTATACATAAATTTAATCAGTTAAACTATGTAGATAAGCTGTATTGGGTTTTAGTGCAGGGAAATGACCTCAAGTTGCTTCAGAATCATGAGGATAATCAATGAATATCAAACCAATGTTAGGAGAGTTGAAAGAGTTATGGTTCAAGAAAGTTCTTTAGGGAGAAGAGGGGGAAAACATGGAGTCTGGACATCTGATGACTGTGTTAATAGTGTGGTGAAGTTAATGAACAATTGACATGAGATTCATTTTAGAGAAACAAAGAATTTGATCAGGCATTGAAGGTTAGAAGGATGTGGAGGTGGGATTGGTGGTGAGCACTGGAGAAGGTGAAAGTTAAATAGATTTGAGCCACTGGATAAAACACTGATGGAAATTTTAAATTTGTAGTACTGACAGCCAACATAGATTAGCAAAGACAGAACTAACAATAGATTAGCAAAGACAGAGGGGGATTTGGTGCAGCATTGGTTTACCATCAGTTTCAGAAGTAAAAGCTGGTTCTAGAAGTTTGAAAGACTGAGTGAACCTGTCCAAATCCTTGGTTATTCTTAAATGTAACCTAGCAAAAGGAAAACTCTAAATGATTAGAAACCTGATGCAAGCATAATAAGTTCTTGTGATTGTTCAAGATAAAACCTTCACCATTATTATCAAACCAGAGTGTAGAAGGGCATGCTGGGTGCAGCATCAGGTATACCTAAAATGCGATGCTAAGCTGCTGAAGCTGCAATACAGAATTACATGCATGCTAAACTGTGAAAACACCATGCAACTGACTGAACTAGATGATCTCACAATCAATGAATCAGATCAGTGCTGTGCAGTGCTGCCACACCTAGTAAATGGTGATGGACAGCAGCTAAGAGGTGGTTCCAGGAACATTCCCATTCTCAACAATGGTGGTGCACCCAGCAAGTTCATGCTAAAGGCGAAAGCATTTACAAATATGTTCAGCCATCTTGGAGCTTCCTCATGCCACATTCACCATCGCAGAATCAATCGGATTCACTCCATGTGATATCAAGAAACATCCGACAAAAATAGATACAGCAAGCCTATGAGATGGGTCAACATCTCAGCTGTAGTTCTGAAGACCTGTACTCCAGAACTAGTTATTCCTATTGCCATGCTGCTGCAGTACAATTAGGTGCCTGCCTAACAACACAGAAAATTGTCCAGGTATGCCTTGTCCACAAGAAGCAGGGCAGATCCAATTGCAACACAATCTACTCTCAATCATCAGCAATAGCGAAGGGAGGTGTCATTGACAGTGCTATTAAGTGGCACTTACCTACTCATCACTGTCCAGATTGGGTTTCATCAGGATCACACAGTTCCTGACATCATCACAGCCTTGGTCCAAACATGGACCAAAAAGCTGAATTGCAGAGGTGAAGTAATTTCCTCCAGCTGTTAGACCATTAAACTGCCTGATGTATTTTTTTAACCACTTAAAAACAATATTAAAATCCCTCTTGCAATTGAAACAAACTGATACTTTTGCCTTTTGGTAGGGACAGCATGTTCAGTTAGTGGTACAACATTGATCATATTTAACTGTAACATGAAAGTTTTGATATCTAAATACAGAACTATGTTTTATAATGTATCAGGTTTTTACACCCAAGCACTTCCTTAAACTGCAGATGTTGGAAATATGAAATAAAAGCAGAGAATGCTGCATATACTTAGCAGGTCAGCCGGTATTTATGGAAAGAGAAACAGTTTTTTTTTCAGGTTCATGACTCCTCATTGGAATTGGGAAAATGACAAAAAAGGAATTGTAAGTTCGGAGTGGTGGAGAGAAGAAAGCTATGCAATGGGATGGAGACTCTTGTTCTCTCCACGCCAACCATTTCCTTAGAACTTAAATCACAATTTTCTCACTTTTCCTCATTCTGATGAAAGGTCATCAACCTAAATTGCTACCTCTGTTTCTCTCATCATAAATGCTGCTTTACCTGCAGAGTACCTCCAACATCTTGTTCTTATTCCATTAAATTATCAGCTTTCTTCCTCATCTCTGGTGTAAAAAAGATTCAATCATTTGCATGAAAACACCAAATCTATCAGTGTACGGTTAATATTAAGTCCGACATGACCATGTTTTGATTTAAAGGGCAAGCAACAATTGCCTGATATTGTCAGGTAATGTGGAAAAAAACTGTACATATTTACAAAACTCTCTGAGCAAGCTTTTCTGCAAGTATCAAATATACAATTTTGACCTTCAGTTGCATATTCCATTTCTTTAACACAATAACCCTTACAAATGCAATTATTTTTCCTGTTATACAGCTCATCCAAAGCAATTATGGGGGAAAATAACACTTTAAGTCTATCCAAGTACATTTTGTTCTACTGACTACTAGAACTGGTCTCAAAAGGGATCTGTGCGTGCAGTATTTTTCATTGCAGTGAAAGTGTACTCAGGAGCTTTCAACTGAGCCTTGTTGAAAAAGGGGCCCTCAGTCTTCTTCCAGAGGACTAAGCACCATAACATATGCAAATATATGATAGAGCTTTTTTATTGTCTTTTTTCAGGATGAGTTCCTGTTCCCAGATCATTGTTTCAGTGCAGTATTTTACACAAGAATGCTGACTCTTCATGTAACATTGCTTTATTAATGATGAGTCAAAGTCTATTATTTTATATTTAGAAGCCCTGGTCTTTGAAGTTAGCAGAGGGAGTGTGTACTTTAGACTCCTTCCAAAAACCTCATTGATGGTCCAGAGATTCTTTAATTAAAAGACATCAATGTAAGGCTGCCCATTATAAAAGTGGAAGGAAATCTTTAGTTGCTCAGATCCATTGAATGGCAACCTAAATGGAGGTCTCCCAGAGCTGTGGAAAAAAGAACAGGAACATAGATTTTATAAATGAACAAGAAACTCTTCATTTTTCAAAATCAACAAACATAATTTTATTACTTAGCAACCTTGATAATAAGATCATTGATCTAAAATTCTGTTTTGTACTTTAAGCACCATTCACCCACATTAAGGCTAATTTACTGTAGCTAATCAGACTAGCAACCAACACACATTTGTGACACGCAAGGAAACCAGAGCACTTGGGGGAATCCCACATGGTCATAGGATGAACAGTTCTACACAGTGGTCAGGATTGAACCAGGGTTGTTGAAGTTCTGAGACAGCAGCACAACCTGCTGTTTCATTGTCCCATCCAAATTATCTAACTAGTATTTTGTATAAGGAAATTATTTGTTGTAACTTGTTCAGTTTATAAACTTACTTTTTCTGTGACTATGCAAAATGTCGTTAAAGTTTTGTAATGCTGGCCATGAGATATTGAACTATGGCATATTGAATGCCCAAATGGTAATAATACCTTAAGACTAAATTATTTATGGATCTGAATTGGACAAACCAATTCAGATTTAATCAAACTGTTTGCATTTCAACCTCTTCAAATGTACTCACCCGTGCACTTTGTCGACTTGTCTTTCCCTCCTCATCAGGAAGGGGTGGCATTGGGTATGGACACTTCCTACTAGAAGCAATTGATCCATTGGATGAGGAATGGGACTTAGACGGAGACAACGTCCTAGGAAAAAAAATCAAAAATCAACACAGCCTATGGTATCCTAGATTAATTGACAGCCAGAATACTAAATCTGTATCAGTGCTGGTATGGTTTAGTCAAAGACATCCAGTACGTTATCTGGAATAATTTGCAATGAGCCACTTTTTGTTTTCCATTTCTTGACTTTCTGATCATTAGGCAATGATTGAAATAAATTGTGAATTCCCAAGACAACATGGTGACACAACTCTGTGTTACCCATATGCATTGGTGGTATCCTATGGTATGGAAGGATGTAATTTGGGCTACTGCTTTATTCATGAGAGTTTCTAATTTTGGTTGGCCTATCAGGAAATTATCAAAGATGTATCCCACAAGAAGGGTGAATTATCAGTAGCCAGTTAGCCCAATTGGTAGAGGCTTGAGAATAAACTACCTTCAAGCCTCAGCAGTGGTTTGTGGCAGGAGAATAGAGAGAGACAAAGAAATGTTATATAAATCATTACAGACCAGGCTGGTACATCATAGTTCAGGCTGATCACTAAACATTTTACATTCATATCAGGTATTACAAGTGTGGTTGGGGGCTGGGAGTGGAGGTTGGAAGGGTAGAAACAAAATCATTGTGCTTACATGCAACTGGCAAAGGCCAACCTGTTATTTGTAAAATTAAAACAAGTGATTTTGCTGACTGGAAAGTAAGTCAAGCAGGCAGCAAACATTAGTGACACAAACACTGCAGGCAAGGCAAGGCAAGACAAGACAATGGAACCAATGCAAAAACGAAGTGTTAAAAAATACAACAAAACGACAAAGCAGCTTTGGAAGCATGATGCTTGGTGATTAATTGTTTGATCTGGATGTATCTGATGATAAGATCTGGGTAATAGTATGCAATAGTATATAACAGCAATATAACTTGTCTTATTAAATCAATTTAAAGTACAGTTTATTAACTTCCTATGCCTCCATGCACATCTCCAATAAGGATCTGTAGATTTCTTTGCTGCTTCTGATCTTGAACAGCCACATCATCAACCTGGACTTACCTAGCACTTTTAATGTGATAAAATGTCTTAAAAGTGCTTGGTAGAAGCATCACCAAAATTTGATACCAAGCCACAGGAAGTGATTTTAGGGCAGATTATCAAAAGCCTGGACCTTAAGACTCACTAAACAGAGGAGAGACAACGGAATATAGAGTCGTAGAGTTGCACAGCCCAACTTGACCATGCCGACTACTCTGCACTAATGTCATTTGCCTGCATTAGCCCTGTATCCCTCTACTCCTTTCCAAGTACTTGTCCATATGCCTTTTAAATGTTGTAATTGTATCTGCATCTACCACTTCTTCTGGCAGATCATCCCACGTATCTGCCACTCTCTATGTGAAACACTTGCCCCCTCAGATCTACTTTAATAGCTTCCCCTCTCATAAACTTATGCCCCTCCAGTTTTAGACTTCCCCACCTTAGGAGAGGGACTGTGACTATATACCCTAAGCTATATGCCCCTCATAATTTTGTAACCTCTATAAGGTCACCCCTCAGCCTCCTACATTCCAGTGAGAACAAATCCAGCCTATCCAGTCTCTCCATATAACTACAGCCCTCCATTCCAGGCAACATCCTGGTGAATCCCTTCTGCATGCTTTCTAATGCTGCCACACCCTTCCTGTGGAGTGGCAACCAGAACTGTACACAATAGTTCAAGTGCGACCTTACCAATGTTTTGTACAGCTGCAACGTGATATCTGAACTCTTATACTCAGTGCCTCAGCCTCTGAACGCAAGCATGCTGAATGCCTTCTTCACTACCATATCCACCTGTGTCGCCAATTTCAGGGAGCTATGATCTTATATCTCCAAGTCTCTCTGGACATCAATACTCTTGAGGTCCCTGCCATTTATATGTATATGTCCTGTTAATATCCCTGAGTTGCTCTACTATTGATGGTAGATCACACTCCCTTCCTAAACTTTTCTTCCTCCCTTTTCTCCTCAAAGACTTTCTCAAAACATCTTTGTGCTAATGACATGCGCTCATGTACCTTAAATTTTATTTGTAATAATCTCCCTGTACTAAAATATGTTGTACAGGTACAAATTTTTTTTTATGATACCATTAGTTCCCATGGGGCAGCAGGTAAAATTATGTATTTTTTTTGTTGCCACCTTTTTAATGGATAAAAAGATATTCAGTAAGAGACAAAGACAGAAAATGATTGAAGTGCTTAGCAGATCAGTTGGCATCTGTAAACGAATGATCAATAAACTTTCATCGGAATGAAAGCAAAATTAGGGATAAATTCTAGTGAGATGTCATCAACCATTTCTCTATCCACTGATGCTGACCATTTCCATCATGTTCTAATTTCCATCTTCTGCATTATGTTGCTTTTGTATTCATTAAAAGGAAACTGCTTTTAATTCATCTCATCAGCAACTGTGGGGAAAAAAGTAGGAACGATCCACTTTGTGGAAAAAGGGCCACCAGCCTCACCCACCTCTATTTCTGTGCACCGTGAACAAGAACAGCAAAGGTAATGACACCAACTCTGCTAATATATATTTCACTTTAAAAGTCAGGAGTGGTTGTACTCCGACAAATTTATTATCTTTGTGCCGCTTATTATTCTCTGTTAACATCAGCCTAGATTCTCTACCCGCAGTCTCACATGTACCTCTCTAACAGCTCAGTATCTCACGGCAATGCTGTAGGATGCCATACAGCCATTCAGACTAGTGTGAGTGAGAGATCGTGGAATGAAAACAATATTGTGACATGTACTTTGTTAGTCTAAAGACATAAACCATATTTGATAAAAGAATAATAGGTGGTGGGTAATAAAAGACAGCTACACAACTGTCCAGAATAGTCCATTTTTGTTATTCATTCATGTGATATGACCATCATTGGTAAGGCCATTACTCATGGACCATCACTAACTGCCTTCAGAAAGCCTTTTGGAATCACTGGAGTCTAGGAAATGTAGGTACTCTGAAACTATTAGTAGGAGCTTCCTAACCTTAGCCTAGCGTTGATGAAAAAATAATGCTATGTTTCCAAGCGAAGATGATAATTTAGAGGGAGACTGGAAGGCAGTGGTATCACCATTATCTAATTCTACTCCTTTAAGAATGCCATAAAACCACAATACAGTAAATGCTGGGGCCCTGAAGCGTTATAGAACAGAGAGACCTCGGGGTACAGTTACATAGTTCCCTGAAAGTGGAGACACAGGTAGACAGAGTGGTGAAGGCGGCTTCTGGCATGCATGCCTTCATCAGTCAGGGCACTGAGTACAAGAGCTGGGTCGTCAAGTTACTAGATGCTGGTAAGACTGCACTTGGAATATTGTGTTCAGTTTTGGTCACCTGGCTATAAGAAGAGTGTCATTAAACTGGAAAGGGTGCAGAAAAGATTCACAAGGAAGTTACTGGGACTAGAGGGCTTGAGTTATAAGGAGAGACTGGGACATTTTTCCCTGGAGCGTAGGAGGTCAAAGGATGACCTTATAGAGGTTTATAAAATCATGAGGGGCATGGATAAGGTGAATGGTCACAGTCTTTTTCCCAAGGTAGGTGAGTCTAAAACTAGAGGGCATAGGTTTAAGATGAGAGGGGAAAGATTTACAAGGGATCTGAAGGGCAACTTTTTCCACACAGAAGGTGGAGAGTATATGGAACGAGCTGCCAGAGGAAGTGGTAGAGTTGGGTAAAATTACAATGTTTAAAAGACACCTAGACAGGCACATGGATACGAAAAGAGGGATAAGGGCCAAATCTGGAGAAATGGGACTAGCTCAAGTAGACATGGATGAGTTGGGCCGAAGGGCCTGTTTTCGTACTGTATAACGCTATGACTCTATGCAAGATATAAGAGTTGGAGAAACACATGCAGCACTTTGATTCTGATCCAACATTCAATAACATTAGGGCTGATATTCAATTTTAACATGCTTTCTCATAAAAAAAGCCTATTAGTTTCTGTCTTGAACCTATTCAATGACCAATCCTTGACTGAATAAATTTCAGTTCAGCTCAGCCCTAAATGCCCGAACCCTCATTCTGATGCAGTAACCCTTTGCTGTGGATTTCACAACCACTGAAAACAACCTCCAGGTATCTACTCTGTAAAATTCTTCAAAAATGTAGTTGTTTTAGTGATAGGCTGGTCAGTTTAACCTCGGTGGTGAGGAAGCAGTTCAAAACAGTAATTTGGAACAAAATTAATGGTTATTTGGCCAAGTGTGGATTGATTAGGGAAAGCCAACAATGATTTGTTAAAGGCATGTCCTATTTGACAAACTTTAGGTAACAGCAAAGATTGATCAGGGAAATGTGACTGAGGTGCAGTGTGATGATTGTCAAAAGCCATTTTTCAATCAATATTTAAGCAATTGGAATAAAGGAGGCTGTAGCAGCATAGAGTGAAAACTGGCTAAGTGATAGGAAACAGAGCAAGAATGGATAGCTGTTTTTTGACTGGAGGGAAATATACTGTGGAGTTCTCCAGGGGTTTGGTACTGGGATCATTAATTTTCTTAAAAATATTAATGATAGACTTGTGTATGGGGCACAATTTCCAAACTTGAGGATGATACAAAATTTGGAAATGTCGTGCACAGTGAAGCTGATAGTAAAAGACCTCTAAGGTGAAACTAAATGACAAAAAAAGCAAATAGTTGCATTTCTATGGGAAGAACAAGGAGAGGTGGTATAAACTTATAGTCATAAAGTCATAATTCTGTAAAGTTTCAGGAATAGAGAGATCTATGGCTATATCTGCATAAAACATTGAAAGTTGCAGTATAGATTGAGAACATGGTTTAAAAAAGCATTCGGGAGCCTGAACTTTGTAAAACAAAAAGGCATACAGTACAAGACAAAATCAATCTTTATAAAACACTGCTTTGTCCACAATTGGAACATTGTGTTCATTTCTGGGCACCACAACTTAGGACAGATTTAGAGGCTTCCGCAACTTAGGATAGATATAGAGGCTTTAAAGAGGTTGAAGAAGAGATTTACTGGATAGAATGGAGAAGCTAGGTTGTTCTCATTGAAACGGAAAAATTTAAATGGAGATCTGTTTTAGTTATTTAAAATTATAAAGGATTACAGAAATGTATATTCTTGAAAACTATGAATTATGTCTTTAAATGTTAGCCATTTACTTATCTACCATTTTACTTTTTGACTTACTTTCCCATACTACCTTAACCAACTTGTACTATTGTGTACGGTTCTGTTCACCGTACTACAGGAAGGATGCAGTAACGTCAGAAAGAGTGCAGAAGAAATTCACCAGATTGTTGCCTGGAATGGAGGGTTTTACTTATAAGGAGAGATTTGATAGGCTGAGTTTATTTTCACCCAGACCTAGGAGGCTGAAAGGTGATCTTATCGAGGATTATGAAATTATGAGGGGCATAGATAGGGTAGAGAGTCAGAATCTTTTTCCTAAGGTAGGGATCTAAAACTAGAGGGCATAGGTTTAAGATGAGAGAGGAGAAATTTGAAGGAGATCTGAGGGACAAATTTTTCACACAACGAGCTGCCGGAGGAAATGGTAGAGGAAGATACAATTACATGTCCAGTAATGAAGGCAAATGAAATACTGGAATGCACTTCTTGTCCCACTTCTAATAGGGCTCTCTAATAGAGTTAGCCTGTACAGACTACAATTAAGACCCACAGGGAGCCTTTACTTTGAACCACGTGTCACCAAGTAACTGTGCAATTGCTGTCACCACATACCAGTCATTGGCATATTGAGTTTCTAATTTATTCATTTAATGCAGCAATAGATAGAAGGTGCTGCACCTTCGCAAATACCACAGGCATGAGACCACAACTTGGTGGGATAACCTGAGTTATTTTAATCACATCTGTTAATGAGGTATAGGCGAGGCCATTGATCCCTGGATCAATGACAAGTGCTGATTAGGTCACTTAGCCCATTGAACCTGTTCCTGCAATCCTGTGGAGCATTCAGTCAGAAAGAAGTACTCGTAGTTAGAAACATCCCTAGCACTTTACGGTTTCTGCTACAATTGTTACCAAAAGCTCCCAGCCTCTAAAAAAAGTTCTTTGTCCATTATCAGTTTAGAAATCAATGGAAAAATTGTAAATTCTGGCATTACAGTACATAATAAATTTGTCTGGGGAGACTCATTGACAAATGAATAATTACAGAACCTTTCTATTAGTGCACACTGTAATCCCCTGAATAATAAGGAGTTCAGGAGGGAATGTTTTGATCTCAGAGTAGCGTTGACAATGTCACATGATCTCAAAGATATAAAAAAACTATGATACTTGAGGAACTCCGCAGGCTAGGCAGCATCCGTGGAGAAAAGCAGGTGGCCAACGTTTTGGGTCTGGACCCTTCTTCAGGACTGAAGATAGGAAAAGGGAAAGCCCAATATATACGAGGGAAAAGCAGAGCAGCGATAGATGGACAAAAGTGGGGAGGCAGGGTGGGCAATGTTACTTTAATCTCAGAGTTACATTGAGCCTAACTGCAGTACCATTGTTAAAATTAAGAAGAATCAGCAAATTGTATGTGAGCCTCTGCGAAATAGTTCAATCAAATGTTTTGGTATTTCATTCAACATTCTTGTAGGTTATGCCCTACCAATACTACTCTCTAAGTTATTTGTGGAACAAGATTAGTAGCTCTGAGGCATTTGGTTCCATTTTAGATATTGCAAAATAATTTTAGTTCTCAACATTTTTGCACAGTTTCAAATTAATAAACATTTGTCAATATTGCATCCTAATTACTGCATAATTATCTAAGTACTTTTTTTTGATAATCTGCATGGTGGTCCTGTCAGCTCTGCACTTTGTACAGTGAAGAAAGCAACAGCAGGCCTCACTATAATGGATGGAAGAGGCAGAAGCAAGGTTACTAGGCAGCCATTCCACGTACAGCTTGTGATCATCCATAAACTCAGTCAGCAATGTGTTACACTACATGCACTGTACTGTAATCTACACAGTTAAGTATTTAACACACAGCACATGGAGAAAATAGACTGTGATTTGCAGGTTTCCAGTTGTGAAATAGACTTTCCTGCTTTGAGACTCATTAACACTGAATTGAAGACGTGTAAACAGGTATCAATACTTGCCCACTTTTCCATCTCTGGATAGAAAAGTGGAATTTATATCGAGTTTAGAACTTTTTTTATTTCCGTTCCAGTCTTGAACTCAAAGGAGAATCCTTAAATGCCTAATTTCACACGATTTTTCCTTGTGTTGAAGATGTAACAGCTTTTCTTGCTTTTGCCATTAGTTTGAATGAACTTCCGTATTAGTGCAAACTGTACTTGGTCTGTTGGACAGATCATTACAGACAGCCAAAATAACTATTCTCTCTTCCATTTCTTTTCTCTCTTTTTCAATAAATTATGAATGTGGCAGCAAGTGATGCCAACTTAATACTGCTCACCACAAATAGTTTTGGAGTTGAAGTCCATCCATAGATCCACAGGATCTTCAGTAATATTCAGGATGAATTGAAATAGAGGTCTGGCTGCTATCTTATATTGATAAATGATCTCAAGGAAATAAATAAAGAGGAAGGGATTATCTAAGAGGGCAGCACGGTGGGGCAGCTGGTAGAGCGGTAGCTTCATAGCACCAGCAACCTGGATCCACTCCTGATCTCAACTGCTGTCTGTGTACTTTGCATATTTGTCCTGTGACAGCATGGGTTTCCTCTGGATGCTCCAGATCTTAAAGATGTGAAGGTTGGTAGGTTAATTACCCCCAGTGTAGGTGGGTGATAGAATTGTTATGAATCGGGGGAGAATAAGATTGTACTGTGAGCCGGCATAGATTAATAGGCTGAAGGCCTCTTACTGCCATAAAAAAATATGGACATCTCTGGTGACCAAAATTTACCCTTCAACCAATCTTTCTAAAAAAAATATTATCATGGATTGCTTGCTATGCACAAATAGGTTGCTGCATTTCCCACATTCATGAAGTATTACATTTCGAAAGCACTTCATTGGATGTAGGTCAAGCAGCATCTGTGGGAGGAAAGGAATTGTCAATGTTTCAGGTCGAAAACCTGCTTCAGGATGTCTTGACTCTTTATTTCTCTCTCTGCCATTGGCCCACTTTATAATTTTATGCAAAATAAAACAAACTGCTGGACGAACTCAGCAGGTTGAGCAGCATCAGTGGGGGGGAAAGGAATTGTCGACATTTCAGGTCAAGACCCTGTATCAGGACCTGATGAAATTATCAAGAGGTCTGGCTGTCAGAGTCCTAATGCAGGATCTTGACCCAAAATGTTGACAATTTCCTTCCTGCCAC
>JARFYF010000084.1:34804928-34817889 GCA_030265395.1 Rhina ancylostomus
CAGTTGATTCTGTGCCCAGTCAGGTCATTTGTTGCTGAAACCCTTTCCTTGCCTTTGTCACCACTGGTCTTGTCTATTTCCAACTCCCACCTGCCTTGCCTCCCTTATTTGATGTTCCTTAGACGTGATGACAGCCAAAACTCTATCATCGCTATCCTAACTTGCACCCAGTCCAGTTCACCCATCGCCCTCCAACATTTGTTCACTTCATGACTGCAGGCCACGGCTTCAAGTGCAGTGCTCCAAGTTCTGGAATTCATTTCCTAAATGTGTCCACTTCCTTTAAAGTACTCCTTTAACCAAGACTTCTGTCCTAATATCTTATATGGTTCCTGTGAATTGTTTGTGGCATTTTATAACATTAAGTACAATTTTCTGTTGCCAATCACTGCCATTAATTACATTCTACTTCACATGCTTAGAACCTCGTGACTTCAAGGATCTATTGTTCTCTAAGGTATCTATTCTCACGATGGTAGATTTTCTGCAGTTGTTACTAACTTTACAGCTCAGTGATTGCTATTACATGGGGAACATCTGTCAGTTATATTTGAGAAAATAATTTTCATCTATGAAGCCAAGATGTAACCTTTTGTGTCTCAGTTCTGACACTGAAAGTGGCCTACTCTCTTCCACTTGGATAGCTAGGAGTTTCTTATTTACAACAACCAAATTAGATGCTATAATTTGTAGTTGCCAGTCAGCACAGGTCTGGTATTGCGAAGAGACATACAGTATAATAGCTGGATAACAAATTATGCTTAAATACAGTACATTCATAGATTGTTATGTGCACAATGTTTTAAAATATCTGGACTATCTATTCACTGGAATGAACTTATCAATTATTAAATACTTAATTGTCCAAGGGCTTTTATATACATGTGGTTATTTAAAGCAGAAGAGTTCAGAGTCATTTCCTGCACACTTGGTTCTCAGAAATTCCTTATTAATTCCCGACAACTGCTGTTGTTCAGTAATTGCTGGACTCAGGTCAATATTTGATTCAGGTTTTCAGCAGCGTCACTCAGAAATCTAGGAGAGGGCTGGAATCTGCCATCAGATCTGTGATGAACCCCTTCCTGTAAGTGCCAGGAGGGTCAGGACAATGCACAAATGCAGAAGACCCAAACTAGTTAGCTCCTCCATGCTGGAATTTTCTTGACTACCTGGCATAGGAACATAGAACAGTACAGCTCAGGGTCAGGCCCACGATGTTGTGCTGAACTAATTAAACAAGTAACTAAATGCCTAACTAAACTAATCCCTTCTACCTACACAAAGTCCATATCCCTCCATTCTTGGCACATTCATGTGCCCATCTAAGAGCCTTTTAAATGACTCTATTATATCTGCCTCCACCACTACTTCTAGCAGCGCACACCAGGCACACACACTCCTTGTGTAAAATACCTGCCCTGCACACTCACTTTAAATGCGCGCCCTCTAGTATTAGACATTTCAACCCTGAGAAAAGATTCCAGTGGTCTACTCTATCTATGCCTCTTATAAACTTCTATTAGATCTCCCCTCAGCCTCCACCACTCCAGAGAAAACAACACAAGTTTGTCCAATCTCTCCTTGTATCAGATGCCCTTTAATCCAGGCAGCATCCTGGTAAACCTCATCTGCACTCTCCCCAAAACCTCCACATACTTCCTATAATGGGGAAACCAGAATTGAATGCAATACCTCAGATGCCGCCTAACCAGAGTTTTATAAAGTTGCAGCATAATTTCCTGACTCTTGAACTCAGTGCCTCAACTAATAAAGGCTAGCATGCCATGTACCTTCTTTACCACCCTATCAACCTATGTAGCTACTTTCAGGGAGCTATGGACTTGGACCCCAAGATCCTTCTGTACATCAACACTGTTAAGGGTCCTGCCATTAACAGTGTACCATCCTTTATATTTGATCTCCCAAAGTGCAAAACCTCACACTTGGCCAGATTAAACACTGAACTGCAAACTCATTCATTTCGGTGTGCAGAAACAACTGGTAGGGAGAAGAACAAGTGTTAGTTAATTTATGCTGCATGAATTGATTGTAGTTAAATGCTTAATTTTTAAACATTCTTGATTTAAAAAAAATTGATTCATTGATTTATAAAGTATTTTGATACTTCTTAGCATCCAGATGTTTTGAGAGTTTTGGACCACAAACTAGAAAGTATGGCTCAGCCAGTTCTCAAAGCTTTTTTTCCTGCCACCTCGTGAGCAGAGCTTCTTCTGCACCAACCCAATCACCCAATTCCCAAGCAATATCTCGCTCCTTCCCTCTTCTACCACTCCCTCTGCCACCATCATCATTTGACAGCAGTCTATCATTGGGACAGCTTTTGGCAATACATTGATATTGGTGGTTCCAAAATGTGTTCATACTTACCTCTTAGATCAGTGCCAATTATATGCCCATTAAAGTTTTAGTCCATTAAAGAAAACTCCTAGAACAGAATAGTTAACAGAAAATCTTACAGCAAGCATAGGGAGCTTCTGTTACTACTTTCCTAACATTGAGATTTTTTTTGTATTATTTATTTTGTAATTTATAGATTTTTGTCTTTGCACTGTGCTGCTGTCACAAAACAACAAACTCTACATTATATGTCAGTGATAATAAATATGATTCTGATTTTTAACGAAGAATTAAAAGCAAACTGAAAAATGAATTTCTCACAATACTAATAAAGTTGAGGTCATGCACAAGATAGGTGGGAGAGCAGGGCTGTAGTCCTTCCAATAGTCATCCATAAAAGAGGTTATGGATGCCACAAATATTATTGGCATAGTTTTAAGGGTTCTACTGCACATGCCTCCCAAAGTTAGTAAATTGTAATTTCTGCACATGCCCCGAGTAGAGTACAGGCAGTTCCGCCATAATGCAATAGTTACATACCCAAGAAACTTCATGTAATAGAGTCGTATCATAGCACAACAGGCTGTAGATGCCGTCAAACTACACATTTAAAACAGATTATCCTGACCATGATTGCACTCAGTCTAATGTGGCCCATGTAATGCAAATAGCATTCCCTAATCCATCATTCACACAATGGAAACATGCATTGTAGTAGAACTACCTGGATATAATTCTTCCAAGTCTGTTTGCTCAGAATTTCTAAACCTAATCTTCAAAGCCAATCTTAAATCATAATATTTTCATGATGAGTGACAAAATCTAGACACATGCAGTGTCTTATATATTGGTAAATGATCTAAAATACAATTGTTCTGATAATGTAGCATCTTTCAATACAACACTGGTGGCACAAATATAACGCAAGTCACTGAAAATGCAATTTATCACACTTAATAATCAGATACACATGTATCATTAATTCCTTCAATCTTTGCTCCATGCTCTAGTACAATAAATCATCACTATTGAAAGGCAAGATAATTTATAAATCTTTTCCAGTTTATACATTAGGAAAGAAAAATTTAGTCATTCATGGAGTTATTTGCCATGAGTCACTGCACACAACATTTTATCTGTTGCTACATTAGCCTTATAAATTCAGTGTAAACAATGCTTACAATTTTTTGTATTTTGGTAGATATGCACATTCAATGGAAAATTAATCCTTTGTCTCATAATTGAAGCAGCAATCAACAAGATGGGAAGCTCAATTATTTCTGAACATATTTTCCAAGATCAGCAAGTGAGGGAGGGTCCATTTGTGATCATCATTTCTCTGTGATAATTGTACACAATATCATATACAAAGATCTTCATAAAAATTAAAACCTTTTATTCTGCAAGATTATTTTGGCAGAAGGACACTTCAGATTAACATGTTAAAAGATTAAGATAATGCCATGATTTATATTTTACCTATGTCCACACCTTTAACCCTGACCACAAAACCATTTCTTTCAATTATTTTCTTGTATATTCACAAAATAAGAAACCATTGCATAAAGAAAATAAACAAATGCATACAGACAGTGCACCTAATAAACAGACATGAAGTTCAAAATAAAAAAAAGGTGACAGTATTATATTTTAGAACTAAGCATTTGCTAAATTTGAAATTGAGTTTCTCTTTCTGCAGGTTATAATTAGAAAGCTTTTATATGTGCTATTTTCCTGGGCTACCAATGTTCGCATATCAGGAGAGCAAGTAGTGTCATCAAACAGAACCTTGAGTGATCGTCCTGTAACAAATCATGAATGAAGAAATGGTGACCATGTTGCAATATAGATACCAAATTTGTACTCTAGATGACCATACAATTTTTAACATATGGACAACTTAAATAAAAGAATGACAAGGAATATTGAACTTTGCCAAATATTTTGTAGAAAGTCTTTAAGTAAATAGGTAGTTGACAGTATAACAACACAACATTTGAATAACCAAATCATGTCTGTGATAACTGGTCTCCTGAAATGAACAATGAAATTCCCCAAGGCAAAAGCAGACAGGATAAAAATCACATCAACAGCAACCAATCTGAAATTTGAACATTACGTATCAATTTCACTAAACATTTAACTTTACAAAAAGTGTACATTTTCATACATTACATAATAAAAATTAACTATAGTTCCAGAAATTCAAACTGCAAATATACATATTTTAGAATATTAATTAAGTTTCATACAAAATAATTCCAAATACTCCATTAAGTCGAGACCAACTTTAATCTTATTGTTTGAAATACTTCTGACATGGGCTAAAATAGATTTTTTTTATTAGTAGAATTCCATGAGTTTGACTATTTTTCAATTGTCTGGCTTATTTATTTTATTTGCTTGGTCTGGTTAAACTGAAAATACACAAAACCAATCACCAATACATGAGTACCCATTTCCTAATATGATTACAAGTAATATGTATGAAATTTTTCATCCAGTCAATTAATAACACTTACCTAGGTCAAGAATTTTGGATTAGAGTTAACAGAAAGATAAATTATTCAATTTCCAGCACGGACACCAACTATTAAGTAATTCAACTATGTTATTGACCTACCCCATGTCCTGAACATCTCTTTGCACCACTAGTGCCGGGGCAG
Organism: Rhina ancylostomus; assembly: GCA_030265395.1. Taxonomy (NCBI): domain Eukaryota; kingdom Metazoa; phylum Chordata; class Chondrichthyes; order Rhinopristiformes; family Rhinidae; genus Rhina; species Rhina ancylostomus. The sequence continues at coordinate 34,809,953 of JARFYF010000084.1, forward strand.
GTACTAAAATTAAATGCTTTCAGTGGCAGACACTTGTGATTGATACACATTCTGTCCTGTCCACATGGAGTTCCATCTTGCACATATCCCAGATCTGTGTCTTCATCTAATATGACATGGCCACCACTAGAAAACATGAAAGACCAATAATGCAAACTAGAAAACACAAAGAGATTGACACTTCTTGAAACTATTTCTGACACTTTAGAATAATATATCTGTATCATAACATTCACAATTCCAACAAATGCCAAATACATTTTACGTAAGACTAAAAATGTGCAGAGATTTCAACTAATGAGTAAAACACTGTCTACAGATTCTTCCCTATTTGGTAGCCCTCAACTTCCCAACCTGCATATCTTTGGGATATGGGAGAAAACTGGAATGCCTGGGAAAGAACCCATGTGGTCACAAGGATAACATTCAAACTCCACAGAGACACCACCAGAGGTTAGAATTGAACTCATGTCGCTGGAGCTGTGAGGCAGCAGCCTTACTAGCTGTGCCACTGTGCTGCCCTAGTAACTTGAATTTAAATTCCATAGCTGCTATGGTGGGAGTTAAACTTGTGTCTTTGGATCAACGGTTCAGACCTCTGCTAGCCCAGTAACTTAACCATAATGTTACTTCACCATTGTCCCTACATAACTTAAGTCTGTCATCTGACTGGAGAAGATGGGTCTGAGATGAACTATAGCTAAAGTTGAAGGCTAAGGAAACAGAATTTACTTCTTTCACAGAGATGATTTCAAGGTTATATAACTGAAGTTTTCAAGCTTATGAAGGGAATGATTATTATGATGGCTTCAAATATCAGGAAAGAAGTGAACAAGGCAGAGATTTTTTATTTAAGTATAGTGGAATTGTGAAATGAGTTACCAGAGAATCCAACTGAAGTGAGCAGTGCATATGGGCATTAAACATAACTGTTTATTTATCTATAGATAAATAGGAATTAAAGAATATGGTGAAAATCAAATAAACAACAGCTGTGAAACTAATAGGTTCCTCCTACCAATTCTTATCCCTTCAAAAACATTTGGATAAATTTTAGGTTTTATGCCAAAAATGTGCTATCTAGTATTTGTAATTAGTAAAATCTGAGAGAAGTTAAGCTTGAATGACAATAGCTATTTGAAAAATAATAACATTTATTGATATCCCTAAACAAAATAGAACAATTGAACTGAGATGGAAATTAAACTACTCCATAGAAGTTTAGTTAGATTAACATCACTTGATTGCAATTGGTTTGCTGAATCAAGGTTGACAATGAATGAAATTAAAGCAATGAAATGAATAAATCATAAGTAATGGTTTGATTTCACTAAGAAACTATTGGCAGTTGATATTCCTCATTGTCACTGATGGCTTGAATTAACTTAGAGGGGATTTCATGGTCACTTTTAGTGGGTCAGAACATCAGCAGTCGTGAGTACACTCCCTACATGATTTCTTGCTGAAGTTCAGCTGGGACTGCAGTGAGCAAATCATCTATCCATCAAAAGTGAAAAAAAAAGACCAACTGGCTCTTAAGTAAAAGGGTGTGGAGAATTTACTTTTAGGAAAAGCAGTTCTGCAAACCATGAGGGGTATAGATAGGGTGAATACACATAGTCTTTTTCCCAGGGAAGGGGAACTGGAAAGTAGAGGGCATAGGTTTAAGGTGAGAGGGGAAAGATTTAAAAGGGACCTGAGGGGCACTTTCTTCATGCAGAGGGTGATGCGTATATGGAATGATACGCCAGAGAAAGTAACTGAGGCAGGTACAATAACAACATTTAAAAGACATTTAGTTAAGTATATGGATAGGAGTGGTTTAGGGGGATATGGGGCAAATGGGACTACCTTGGTGAGCACCATGGTTGGTGTGGACAAGTTGGGCCAAAGGGCCTGTTTTTGTGCTGCATTACTCTGACTCTATGACTAAACCAGCTCAATGCATGTGGGCCAGCTCAATTTTCCATTGCACTGCCTGCTAGTTATATTGCAGGGGAAGAAGAACCTTGCCTCTACTATGTCTGTCTCGGAAGCATCAAATCCAGTGCAGGTGAACACTGCAGCTGAGGCACATCATTAAAAGGGGAGTTATGGTGATGACAAAGGGGACTGATCGGCAGTGGGACAGGGAAGTCTTGTGGGTAACAACGATTCACATGACAGTGAAGATGCAAGAAAGGGGCCACTCCATGTGTGTTTTTGGAACCCTTAGTGAAGATATGAAGCAGACTCAAAGTCCCCATTTCTGCTTCTTTTCAATGTAAACACAGCAGCTACACACAACGAAATGAAATAATCACAAGGGAGAAAAAGCAAAAATGGAATTGACCCAACAAATGCATGTTGCAAATACACACCAGAAAAATCACATTTCTCCCCTTATGGACTCCTAGGACATCCAATTCACTTCAGGGGCAAGTTTTGAAATGAAGACATAACATTGAATATGCAAATGAAATAAAGGAATTCCTGATGTAAACAAGGTTGCATAGTTTCATTATCCCAAATAAAATCTACTGTTGGAAATGGTGCCCAGTTTGCTAATTTACAGCTGGGTATGAGGCTGTGGGCTGGGAAATTTACCGAATTATCCTGACACATTATTTGTGAAGCAAATAATATTGTGAAACTATTGCACAATTTTTGTAATAATTAATTCCTGCTATTATCATAAATGGCACACATTCATAAGAATATAGAAGCAGGAATGTATCGCAACATTGCTCTGCCCTTCAAGATCCATGTTGTCCATTTTCAGGCTGATCCCATATCTCTTATCCTAAAATCTATCAATCTATAACTTGAATATATTCATAAACTGAAAATCCACTGTCCCTTTGATACAAAATTCCATCACCACGGCCTTCTAAATATTTACCATCTTAGCTCTCAATGACAGATCCCTTATTCTGAGACTATACACGTTTTCTTAGACTGTCCATCCAGGAGAAACAGTTTCTCAATATCTATCCTGTCAAACCCCCTCAGAATTTTACAAGTACAATAGGGTCACATAAATTCCAGTGAGTTTAGACTCATTCTTCTCAGTTCCTCTTCACAGACCCCAACTGAAGCTACTTTGTTTGATACTATATAGCACACAATCATAAGGAAGGAACTTTTCTATTTGGTTATTTTGTTGCTCATACATTAGAGAAACAATAAATTACCTGCAGTTGATGTGCTTGTGTTTCTGCAAGAAGGACGTCATTGTCACATCACCCCAGAGTTCCCCTACTCTTGGCACACTGGATATATCGGCACACAGCAGGTAACCACAAAGCACATCTCTGGATTAAATAAGAAACAGTCAGACTTGAGCTAGATACAAGATGCATTTTCCACATCCGATTGTTCAAACAACCAATCTGATTATTAAATTTTTTATATTCAATGTGTGTTTTCTGGTTCAAATTTTTATGTTACATACCAAGTGACAATAAATTTACCTTGTATGCAATGTAGTTAGAATTTGAATTAAATCACATAAAAATTCACAAACTATTAAATTAGGTAAACTATTCAGTGGGCATTTTTAATGTAATTTTTGTAAAAATGCTCGGCAATCTTCCCATTTGTTTGATTTATAAATCACCATACAGCAATTTAATTTGTGCTAAATCTAACATTGCTTCACTCATGGAAGTCTTTCAATAGATATATCAGTAATAAAGTCAAAGTTAAAGGAAGTGAAACATTCCAGAGCAGGCAATATAAAGTTGAGAAATACTGATTGGTCACCTCACACATTCCCTATGTGGAAACTTACTGTACTAAAACAAACTGATGGGATTACCTACAAGGGTAAGTGAGGATACAAAAATTACAGACACAATCCTTTTGCTTCTTATTTGCTTTCTATAAAAGGGTGACTGCCAAATAATGCACTGCCTAAAGATCCTAATGCTTCTTAATCAGCTGGTTGTGATGGCTTTATGTCCAGCTACAGTATGCTAAACTCTCAAAAAGGCTGAACAAGTAATGTGGACAGTCTTTTAAGCATTACCAAGATTCTCATTACTGACAAGTCCTCAAATTTAGTTTCAACCAGAAGGAGCACACAATAGATAATGATTGCAGAACAGTCAAATGCTGACCTTTAAAAAGAAATAACAATAAAGTAGACTACACCCTTAGGGGTACTTTATAGATAATTTTTCTGTACTATTTAGTTGTGGCTCGCTGGATAACTCCCTGTCCTGTCTAGCAGCAGATTGTGCTTTCAAGCTCTACTTCAGTGACTTGAGCACAAGCCTAGGCTGTTATTTTGGTATAATACTATTGGAGAATTTTCTTTGGATGAGGTTGTAGAGTGAGGCCCCTTGAGGTGGGCATAAAAATCACAAGGCACCACTTCAAAGAAGAGTAGGAGAACAGGAGAATTCTTCACCATGGCCTGGCCCATATTTATTGCTTAACTAGCATCACCATCACTGATCACTAACATCACCATAAAACGCTACTTGTGGGAGTTGGTTATGTGCATATTGGCTGCTGTATCTCTCACAATGCAATTGTGATTATACTTCAAAAGTACATCACTGGGTGAAAAGCAAATTAGAATTCTCTGAATATGTAAATACATCAGACATCTTTTTGTAGCGCAGCCCTTAGGAGCCAGGATCAATCTTGTTGTGGTTATATAACCTTTTTATTAGATGGACTTGGTTCCAGTATTCAGTATACTTCTTTCTGGTGGCTAGTGTCACCACACTGCATGAAGGATGTGATAGCACTAAAGAAAGTGCCCGGTAGATTAACGAGGGTGTTGCTAGGGCTGGAAATTTTTGTTAGGAGGAGAGGCTATCCAGGTTCAGGCTCTTTTCTTTTGAGCAAAACAGGCTCAAGGATTATAAGCTAATGAGAGATCAGTACACCAAAAGTAGAAAGAACTGTTTTTCCCTTAGCAGTAGAAGCAGTAACTAGGGAGGCACAGATGTAAAGATTTAGAGAGTTGACAAAAAACATTTTAAGCGAATGATGAGGTCTGGAGCTCACTGCGTGAAAGAGTGGTGGAGACTGAAACCCTCACTACATTTGAATAGTAACAAAGGGCTATGGACCAACGGTTGGGAAGTAGGATTGACATGGAGTATGTTTTCAGACAGCACTGACAAGATAAAGTGAATAACATCTTTCTGTAATTGATTCAATATTAAATGTGGAAACTTGAAAGAAAGAATTAAAATCATCAAAATAACAATCATATTATATATGAAACATTTTAACCAAAATAAGTTATTTAAATTAAATCAAAACATATTCCATATTGATACAGCTTTGCCGAAAAATTCCCAAGATATCTTTTTTGAGTTGATTAAATAAACAAATAAAATCATTCAGATCTTCAAATTAGTTTTATGTTAACAATAGCATAACATATAACATATGTTATCATGCATAATATATACTGTATAAGATTTCTTTGTACACTAAATGAATACGCTAATCTGTTTATTTTAAATGTTAAAGTATCATGCAAAAGGAATTTCAGAGAAATTTAAGCCTTCTGGCATTTTGTGGACATTATGTTCAAGGCCGTATCCTTTAAGATTGTAATCAAAACAAGTTGGGAATACTCAATACTCAGCCGTTCAGGCAGCATCCTTGGAGAGAAACAGAATTATCATTTCAGTTTAATGAGTCTTTAACCTTTTCCGTCACGTTTCACATCTGCAGTATTTTCCTTTTGGGTAATTTGATAAAATGCTAAGATGTAATTAAAACTTAAAATTGCGACCTATTCTTCAGCATAAATGCTTTATTATCAATGCTTAATTATAATGCTTAAACATCAACATGACTTATGTGATATTGGTCTTGTCTATGGTGAAGAAGAAAGCCTATTTGTATCCCATACCTTAAGAACAACATTGGCTTTGTGCAATGGTTTAAGAGAAATGATAGCCAACTGGCAGCCCATTATATAAATGTTTATAATATTATATGTAAAATAGTATTAATGGAATATTTGTTTACTGTTTATTGCATTGAATCCAGGTGCTTTTGTCTTTTCCACAGTTCCCTTTTTCAGTCCCTTCAATGTTAAGTTTCTCGTAACATAATTGATCTGCAGCTCTTGCCTCTAAAGAACAAATATATTTCTGTTAGTTTCTGGCAAATTAAATAATTTTACTTCAAATTATACATAAAAGCTATCAAAAGTTGTCATGGAAATAATGTCAGAGGAGGAATACAGGTTGTAAAACGACCTATTTATAGGTCAACTGCGCAACAGATCCATGCTAAGTGATTCCAAATACAGTATATGAAGGGAGTCAGAAGAATCACAAGAAACAATGATTTATGAATCAATAACATTGCCAGATGATGTGTACACATTGGCAGCAATTGTGGTCTAAACATAGCCTTCACCCAAGGTTTTCTTCATGGTCACTTGGGGACAGCACCCATCCCATATTGTCAACTATTACAAGGTGCTGGTTCCCAAACACCCTGAATCAGCAGTTGTGAAGTACAGGCAATGCATACCTGGTCAGACCAGGGTGACCTTCACCAATAAGTAGTTAGGGACACCACACAAGATTTTAAACCATAATTCTGACCTGACGTACCAAAGGGAAAAGGGCGACTTTTATATTTAAATTTCTCTATGGCTTTCAGGGGATGTGGGGAAAACTGAGAACTCTCCTTCCTGGCCAGGCAACTTTTGAATGACAAAGAACCCCAGATGTGGCCCTACTGGTGCGGATGCTCACTATTTGGCTACAGAGAACTTCCCTTGTCCACACTTGGACCACATTTACAGATGTTCCCAACAGGTATACCATGAAATTTATGTCAGCATGTACCCTGTCACTAGGTTGAGGCCATAAATTCAACTCTCAATTAAGTTCATTGGCCAACAGTGATATGCCTGCATGTTGGATAGCTGTCAAAATGTACCAGCAGAGTTGGGCCTGTGTTTTTAGCCAGGTGACCTACACATCAAGATCCAACTATCTTGAATTGTAGCCAGATCTTATGAACAACAGGAAGGACAGCCCACTACCTAAAACCAGACAGATATTTCTTTATCTCAAGCTCTGATAAGCTAACTGGTCCCTACAACATGGCTGATCTCATACAGGGAAGTCACTATGCATTTGTCACGAACAGACAATGGTAGAAGGATCAGGCTTCAGGGGAGGCTCCAGAGGTACATTTTTATGAAGAAAATGTATATTCTCTTGCAGTAATTGGGTCAGAGCTGCAATGTAAAATAAAATATGGATATAGGAATAAATCAAAATATATTTTATTTTCTTATAATTTATATATTCAACTTACTTTCTCCCCACACATATTTGCACTGTCGCTCCCTAGTTTTACATCTCCCTCCGTAACAACGTCCCTGTAAGGGAGTACAAACAAAAACTTTACAGAGCAATCCATTTCACCAAAGGAAGACTCAAACTCTGATAAATATCTGCTGTGAAAGAATGAAATGTTGGAATTTCTCAGCAGGTAAAGCAGATCCTCAGAAAATCACAGAAAATTTATGGCACAGGAGGGCCATCCTGCCCGTGACATTTAAGAAGCCTAATCTCACCTTCCAACACTTGCTCCCTGCCCAACAGCTCATCCAAGTACTGTTTAAACATGAAGAGGAGGCTCTGCCTCCACCACCTTTCAGGTAGTGAATTCTAGAGCTCTACCTCTGTCTGGGTGAAAAAAATTAGGGTTTTCTATTAATTACTTTAAATCTATGCACCCCCCTTCCAACAACCCCCAACAAGACCCACAAGCTTTGACCTTCCTATTTATTCTATCCAGGCACTTCACAATTTTAGTTACTTTAATTAAGTCTCCCCTCATTCAGTTCCATTCTAAAGAAAATACTCCCAGCTTATACAATCTTTTTTCTCATAGTTACAGTTTTCTAGTCCTGGCAATATCCTCATAAATCTCCTCTGCATCCACTCCAATGTAAT
>JARFYF010000084.1:34980938-34998112 GCA_030265395.1 Rhina ancylostomus
AATATTCCTCAACTGATATCTATAAAATTATCCTCTCAATCTGGTTAAAAATATTATTTAAAATAGTTCAAGAGGAAACTTACCCCAAACATGAATTCCAAAGTCAGCTATGATTTATTGCACAGAAATCAAATACAAGAAAGATTCCCCTTTATAGAATGTAAATGTCATCAGGCAGGCTGTGTTGCATCTATATTCATCTTGTTAGTCAATCCAATCTCAAAGCAAATTGGAGAAATACAATACAGAAAGGCAGAGCTTTCACAGGTTAGGCATTTTTCCTCAACCCTTGTTTAGTTTCTTGGTTAGGAAATGAAGAAACAATAATGCAACCAAAAAAAAGTGTATTATTTTAGGACTGATCATGAATTATCTTAATGCCGATGTCATATAGATAAGCAGCAGGAAGTGATGTCATGATGTGATAATACACAGCAAGTTTCTATTTACATAATTTTCACAAAATGTTTCAATAATGTTGTCCTTGAAGAGAGTCAGGAACTTGCTTTTGATTATCATAGAGCAGCAATCTGGTAAAGAATGACAATAAAAAAAAGGGATATACCTTACATGAGAAATAAACAGATTACAATAAAAGGGAACAAATACAGAATAATAATAATCCTTGAAGGCAGTAATCCAGTGCTTCAATGAGTGTTTACAATATGCTGCACAGGAGAATGGAAGGACATCAGGTGCCTCCTGTGGTTTCCCCATATGTTAACATTACAGCCAAAACCATCATGCTCACAGGTGCATGCTCACAGTGAAAGGAGGATATTAGTTTACATGTCAGTACCTCTTATCCACTGATTACAATCATATAGGCAGAAGCAGATTGTTTGTTGTTCCATATTATTGCTCTCTCCTTTAACCTTACAATGCTTTCTTTTACTAGCATTTTGATGTTGATGCTGGGTTCTCAGTATTATGCCACGTAATGTCTTGCGCAGCTGGAGATGGTCATTGCCTGGCACTTATAGTGTGAATATTTCCTGACACTTTTCAGCCCATAAACAAATGTTGTCTGGAGGCATGGGCAGCTTCACTGAACACAGTGCAATTATCAGCAAACAGCTCATTTCAGAAGGTCATTGATAAAGCAGCTAATGATGGTTCTGCCTTAGACATTGCTCTTAGGAACTCCTGCAGTCACATCCAGTGGATGGGATGATTGACCTGACAACTACAATGATCTTCATTTGAGCTATGACTCCAACAACAGGAGCTCATACAGTTTTACCAGGACTCATTGATACCACAGTGGGTGAAGGTCAGTAATTGTCAGTTAACCTTTGGAATTCAGTTCTTCAGTCCACATTTGGACCGAGGCTGTAACAAGGATTGGAGTCAATTGGTCCCAGTGACGCCCAAACTGGGCATCAGTGAGTAGGTTATTGGTGAATGTCAACTGTCTGCTCGCAACAGCACTTCTCAGTATTTTGCAGATCGTTAACTAATTGGGCACTAATTAGCCAGATTAGATTTGTCCATTTTGTGATCAGAACATAACTGGGCAATTTTCCACATTGTTGGGTGGGTGCCAATGTTATAAATTTACTGGAACCATTTGACTTGAGGCAGAGTTAATTCCAGATCTCAGATCCCCAGTAATACTGCTGGGTTGTTGTCTGGTCCCATAACCTTTGCTGCATGCAGAGCTTTCAGCTTTCTCAGTATGAAATGAAATGAACAGAATCAGCTGAAGACTGGCTTCTGTAACGGTGGGGATCTTAGGAGGAAGCAGAGACAAATCATCCACACAACACCTCTGGTCAAATGTGGATGCAAATGTTTCAGCCTTAACTTTAGGACTTTTACTCTGCACCTTGTCATCATTGAGGATGGGGATACTCTTGCAGCCATCTCCTTCCATTAATTTCCACCACTTTTCAGGACTGGATGTAGCAGGATTGATCTGATCTATCGGTTGTGAGATTACTCAGCACTATCACATTTTTTTTCAGTTCAATGCGCATTTAATCCTGCATTGCAGGCTCATCAGGTAGCAACTCATTTCATGCAACTCCCTCTCATTCTAGGAATAATGCTCCTCAGAGGAGAATCCCAAAAATGGGAGGAGAAAGCACCAGAAGGGCAAGAGAAAATTTGCTTTCCAACATGCTTAGCAAAACTCCAGTTAGGGATACAGACTTCCACTTCACAACCAATCCATGTCACTGTCCTATGAACATGCATTTTCTCAGTGCACTACAACAGCATAATATAATTGTTCAAAAGATCACAACAGCTGCTCTTCAGTTAGGTCAACTTTAAAAATGGTAAACATAATTAAATACTTAAAGATGATAATTCAGACATTTTTAATGTACACTATCTAAAATGTTATAAATAATATCTGCAAATAAACAATTATGTAATTATTTAATGGAAAATTAATTGTGATGAGTCTGTTAAATGTACGAAAAAGATCTCAAAAGGTCATCATTGGCAGTAATCATAGTATCATAAAATTGTTCAAGTATGGAAGAGGTAATTCAGTCCATCAGGCCCATCCTATATCTTATTAAAGCAACCCTGCCAAGCCCATTCCTTCACACTTTCTCCATCCTTGNNNGAATGTGGGAGGAAACTGGAGCACCCGGAGGAAACCCATGCAGACACGGGAGAATGTACAAACTCCTTACAGGCAGCGGCGGGAAACGAACCCGGGTCGCTGGTGCTGTAATAGCGTCGTGCTAACCACTACGCTACCGTGCCGCCCCAAGTTAACTAAAAACAGATAAAACACTGAGGTGTGGAATCTTACTGTACACCACTCTACTGCAGACTGTGTTGAGTCTCAGTTTTGAGATTCCCCCATTAAACCTCTCTGCCCCATCTCCTCTCCACAACGCCCATCTCTCCAACTGAACTTTTGGTCACCTCTTCTAACATCTTTTTGTTTAATGACCACTCCTTCAAAACAGCCTGGGACATCAGAATCAGATTTATTATCACTGACTTGGATGATGTGAAATGTGTTGTTTTGTGGCAGCAGTACAGTGCAAAAACATAAAATTACTATAAATTATAAAAATAAATAAATAGTGCAAAAAGGAATAACAAAGTAGTGTTCATGGCCCATTACAAGTAATGCATTAATGAGGAAATAATGCAAGACATTTGGGAAAATTATAGTACAATTAATCAGAGTCAGAATCAACAAGATTGTGTGTACAGGAAGTTACGTTTGACAAATTCATTAGAGTTCTTGTAACAAAGAGAGAGGGTGAATGAGAACCAGAAGATGAAGTGTATTGGGATTTCCAAAAGGCATTCAGTAAAGTGCCACATACAAGATCACTGAAGATTACTGCACAGGATATACGAGTTCACAGCCATGGCGATAACATATTAGCCTGGGTAGAAGACTGGCCAACTAGCAAAAAACGTAATCAGAATGAATCTGATAATCAGAACAAAATTCATATGTCAGAATAAATCAAGTGATTTTCAAACAGGCTAAGTGTAACTACTTGGATGCCACAGGGATTAATGCTGGGGCCTCAACTATTTACAATTTACATTCAAGGCTTAAATAAAAGGGCCTGGGCATATTTGCTTACAGTGCAAAAATGGATGGAAAAGCAAGTTATGCAAACAGTTAAGTAAGCAGGAAGACATTGGCATATGGAGTTTAATGCGGGGAAAGGAATTGCAAAATTATCCTCTTTGGCGGAAAAATAGAAAAGGAAATTTACAACAATGATATCAGAAATGCAAGAGTCTAAACATCAGGAAATGATGAATGAATGAACCGAGTCTTTTTTCTTCAAGAGGAAAAGGGCCAATTTAAAATTTTAAAAAGTGATGCAATAGAGATCTTCATGAAGGGTTGTGATGGAACATTTCCACTTGGGGAAAATAGCGTAACTAGAGGCCATCATTAATAGCCAGTCACCACAATATCCAATAAAGAATTCAGAGGAGATTATTTAACCCAAAGTGCAGTTAGAATGTGGAACATGCTATCACAGACAAAGGTTTAAGTGAACAGTGTACATGCAGTTAAGGGGACAATGGACATACATACGAGGGAGAAGGGAAGAGAGAGTGACATTTATGGATATAGAAGATGGAAGCAGGCTCGCGTGGAACAGTTGAGTCAAATAGCCCATTTTTGTTCCATATAATCTATGCAAGAAAGGGCCTACACTGATTGGTTTAGAGGAATGAGAGATGATCTTACTGAAACATAGGATTTTGAGGGGCTTGACAGAATAGATGCTGAGAAGATATTTCCCCTCAAGAGGGAATTTATGACTAGGGTTCATAGTTTTAGAATAAGGGATCAGTCATTTAAAATAGAGATATCTATCTTCTCCCATAGGGTTTTGGATCCTTGGTATTCTCTTCCCAAAAGAGCTGTTAAGATTGAGTCATTGAATATATTCAAATCAGACACTGACAGAATTTTGCACTTTGGGGGGAGTCAAGAGTAAATTGAAAAGGAATGGAATAAAAGTGTTAAGTGTTATGATTGGATCTCACTGAATGGCAAAATTGTTCAAGGAGCAATATTGCCTTATCCTACTCCTATTTCTTATGTTCCTACCCATCAATTTTTTTTTGCCTGCTCTGATTAAGATGTATATCTGCAACAGGACTATCCCTTAAGATGCTAACTGCGCTGGTGTGCATTTTATTGCCAAACCTCCACTCTATACCAACTTCACAATAAATATTTTGGTGACAAGATTTCATTGAACTTGACTTCTTGATCTTTAGACAAGCTTTAACCACAAAGAAAATGGAATTACTTCAAAGAAATCATGCAGGAAATTAAACTGTCTACCTAATCAAAAAGTATGCATTATTTTAATGTTAACTTCAATTAAACTACTGAACAAAAGCATGACCATTGATATAAACATTTCGAACCTCAGTCAGCCATATTCTCAACAGCTGACCATTGCTGCTTTTCCATCATGAAATGAACTCAGCTAAGCCTGAAACTGGTCATTCCATTTTCATGAAAGTACATAGACAATTAATGTTTTCTTATTGTAACTTAACTAAATTACTCAGTTCACAGGGATTAAGTTAATCATCTCATTCTTAGAGGAGAATAAAATTTGAAATGGATATTTGAAAAGTTAGACAGTTTCTTGTAAAATTAAAAATTTATGGGGAGACTTTAAAGCAAGTCTGAGAAGAGCTATCAACCCGAAAAACTCAATTTGTTTCTCACTCCACAGTTACTGCCTGACCTGCCGCATATTTTCAGCACTTTCAGTTTTTATTTTAGATTTCCAGTGCCTCAGCCTTTTGATTTTCAATAATGGTCACATAACACTTCAGGCAGATTACAAGTTTCAAACCATAATTCTTACAATCTCTACCGATTGTTGAATTTTGTTTACTTACTGAGAAGCCTGGGCTATTTACAGAAATGTTATGATTCTGGGATTTTTAAACAAAGGTACAATTACCATCTAATTTCAATTCATAGCAGAAGATTTCCACGGAAAGATTGTGGTACCTTTCCCTGTCACACTTTCCTTCAGTAGCAAACGCCCTCCAATAGGCAAAATAAAGAAGGACTATAGAAAATTACTACGGAAACAGTTATTCACTACAGTGTAATAGTATTCAATTGGACCGATGTTAGAAGCAAGAAAAAACTTCACTGGAGTGAATCTTGCTTGCGGCACTTTCCCGCATTTATTACCATCTAGCAAGTAAATTTAGCCTACTCAAAAACATAATAGTTATTGGAAATGTCAAGAACAAAGGAACAGCCCGTATTTGAGATGTACAGAGATTGCTTTTCTAGACAATGATAATTTAGTGTTTCCCCTCCAATTATCTTTAGAATACTTCATAAATCAGGGGGTCATTGCATATTTTCAGATTAAACGGGAGGGAGAGCGGGTAGCAAGGTCATTACATTTCTGTCCACCTGGGTGTACGTGTAATTTGCACAGAGTGCCTGGAGAGTTACGTACCACAATCCGTGCACACATTCAAAAATGGGCCGGATTGTCCTAGAGCTGCCCGTTGTCTGGACCCAGTGCTCCTGGTCCCAGCCCGCCCGCACACGGACCCCGCCCCACCACCACCACAACGCCGGGGATGCATCGCGAGAGGTGGAGAAGGCTCCCAGCAGCGAGTGGACTGCGGTGGCGAGATCAAGGACCCGGGCATCCCGACGGCCTTTTGATGGCTCTACTGTCAAAAACTTTAGATCAGTTTTTAAATAGTCTGCCACTTAAAAATTATACAAGGTTTACAAAAATTAAAATCGAGAAAATATTCAAACATATTAAAGTAATAATGTACTTAAAACAAAAGAGCTGAAGCTCTTAGCTGCAGTCACGGTCCTCGCTGTCCAGCTACTGTACAGGGCGGAATGTCAGAGGTACCACCATCGGCCCTCCCCTCGATTACTAATCTCCCTGTGGGGGTGAAGTCCAAGACATTCCTGACTCGGAGCGACCGAAAACCAGCGGTTCTCCGCGATTCAGGTCATTACTTTACGCAATGGGATCGCCGCTTTGTGTTAAGTCGTGTCTTTCGGAAGTTGGCATTAGCGAACCCAGAAAGGAGAGTTTGCCCATCATCCCATTCAGTTACCGCCTACACTTTTAATTTGAGACCACTTCTTGGTTGTCAGCACACCGAATGAAGTATAGCACAATCACAACTACCTGTAACTAAAGGGAAGCTATTCACATAGAACTACATCCTGTACCAAGCTCTTCGTCTGACATCCATCACAGTAATCTCATTACCATTTCTCAACACTTAATTCCCTTCGCATAAATTTTCGTCTTGTTTGTATTTGTCCCCTTTCCGATGTTATTAACGACTAAGCCATCTCTTCGCATTAGTTACCTAGACATTTTCAATGCGTGCCCAAAAGCTCCTGGCGCCTTCCAAGTGGGTTCAATGAAATTAAGGATTAAAAGATAAGTAATGGGGTAAAACTCCACGAGTTTTTTTTCAAGGGCCTATTCTGCAGCAACATTGACAACTCGCTGGTGAGGGTTAAACTCCACCCCCCCCAATCGTCACGCAGACTCATTATTTTTCCTATCACACTGAATCACTTACAGCGTGTCCCACTAATGTGTCACTGCAAGTTGGTTAACTCTCCAAAAACAAGGAACATTGTGAAACTTCAATCACTGAAGACAACTATCAGTCCAGGAAAATCGCAGCACCAACAGTGCGAACTAGAAACAACCCCTACCAAACGTCCGCCCAAAGCGACTTTGAAATCCGTGGGTCGAGGTGGAAAAATGTGTCCGCCAAGGTCCCCGGAGAGGGAGGGGTTGCCGCTGTATCGCGTTTAGATATTCCCCTCACAAATACTTACTGATTTAATTCAACTTCAAGAATGAAAGACGAGTTGAAAGCATCAATCTGGAAGGTGGCTTGAGCGATGTGTGGGGACTGCAAAAAAATACCAAAAGACAGCAACAATTAGTTACCTAGACGAAAGCAAAACAACTGCGCCGAGTGAAGAAAAATAGATTGGCATTTTGTGCATAGCCCTGCGGTATCAGTACTCCGGCTTTGCATACCACGTGAATTAAAACGAATAAACCACTTTGAATGAATATCATATGTATCCGGTCTTGAAAGGGAAATGTTGAAAGATGCATTTGATTTGATGAATTGCGCAAACAAGCCTTATTTTTTTATTTTTAAATGATTTTTGGTTGTGTTTGTTTCATGCAGCCAATGTCTCCAGGGGTACTGGGTAGGAATGCAGTGTGCAATTTATATTTGCACGTTTTAAATATTGCAAACACATAGAATTCAGCGGAACTTCTGATGCTTACCGGGTAGGCGGCTGCGTGCTCCAACGTCCTCCTCACTCGGGTGTTCAGGCCAACGCGGCCGCTGGCAATGAGCCGAAGCGGTCTGGTTGTCTGGGGCGGGTTCAAGCCGGGCTCCCCCCAGCCCTCCGCTGCCGCCACCGTGCTCCTCAAGGCGTCGTCACCTTCATCCGCACCTGCAGTGTGCACGATTCCCGGATACATTGCCGTGAGTTGCAGTTATTTGCCGGCATCACCATCAACCCCTTTAAGCCTCCCATCTGAGCCCATCGCTATCCCAAGTTAAGACAAAAACACAAATCATGCAGCTTCAAGTCTTTCTCCCTAATAATTCCCGATTCAATCCATAATTCAGCTTTCGTCTTCCTCCCTACAAAAATACACCCATCCAGGGAACTGCCTCAACAATCAAAGATGCTGCTTTCAGCGAGATTCTTACCGGGGTTTCTATTGGCGCTGCTGTATTGAACGAGATAGACTAGTCCACACAGAGATACCAAGGAAATCTGACGCGGTAAAAGCTTCATATTTCATATTCGTTACAACCCTGCAACACAGAGAAAAAAAATCTTCCTTTTTTTCCGCCAAATATATTGACTGGATCCTACGGAGTGTCTGTGGTTATCATTCGTATTGTGTACTGGGTGTGTAGACTCTCTTTTCTCTGCTCCCTTTAAATGCAGTCTGCAGCACTGGATGGCAGTGACAGGCTGAGAGCATCTGAGCGCCTCCCTCTCCCCTACCTCAGAATTCTCAGTCACCCGGATCTCTTCATTTCTGATCCACGCTCGCATCAACCCTACGCTCATCTCGCGAGTTGCAGAGTCCTCGGAGCCAGCACTGGGCATGGGCAACAGCAGCGTAACGAGCTCTGGCAAATGTGCCGTCTAGCAACTGCGGAGACTGCAGCAAGAGGTAATCCCCCTACAACAGCGTGTCACGCACCCTTTTTTTTAGTCCACGAGTCTTTTCAAAGATCACATCTGAGAAAGGGAATTCACGTACAAAGCTAAATGTGTGTTACTTGCAGGCAGTTAGTAATTGTAGGCAGTTACTATGCTACTCATGTTACACTCAAATCTGGTTATAAGCAACATTCATAATTTATGTAAACGTTGCAAATAGAATTGGTTGACAAAATCATTTTTTTTGACATCACTACTTCAGTTGTACCAAAAGCATATTTGTGGACGATAGACTGTTTATAATTAATGCAACGATTAATGGTTGATTTGCCAATCATCCTGTCTGGTTATTGACCCCAAAATAACTCCTGACAGAGCAGATCAAATACAGTATCTGTTTGGGTACCACAGATCAGGAAGGAAATATTGGTCTTGGATGTTGCGCTGCGAAACTTAACAATGAGTATAGAAGTAAAAGGGTTAAATGATGAGCCTTGCACTTCCTTGAGTATTAAAGACTAGATTATCTAATTGAGGCACCTACAATGATTAGAAATTTTCTTAGGGAAAATAATAACTTTTTGATCGGAAAGTTCAGTAAAAAAGGGCTAAGCCTTAAATAATGAGCTAGGTCTTCCAGTATTGACAATAGGAATCGCTTCACCACACAAAGGTTGGAAAAGGATTGAGTTTGTTTTCTTTGGGAGAGAGGAGGTTGAGGGGAGATCTGCTAGGAGGTATACAAAATTATGCAGGACTTCGACAAACTAGATAGTAGGAAACTATTTCCCAGGGCAGAGGTATCCAAAACAAGGGGACGTGGTCTTATGGTAAGAGGTTTGGAGGAAATCCAAGGAGGAACTTTTTAACCCAGTAATTGGAATATGGAACACACTGTCTAACGAGGCAGTGGAGGCAATTAACAACAATTAATAATGAAATGTCTTGATTTGAAGTTGTGCTGATTTTGTGGATATGACATACCTGGGTAATTTTCCATATTAAAAGGTATATGCCATTTCATTAGCTAAATAGTGGAACAATTTGGCCAGAGTCACACCTATGTTATTCAATTCACTACATGGTAAATTTAAGCCCAAAAAGTTTCTGTAACCTCCAATATGGTGACATCCAAAACCATTACATTGGATCACAGATCTCAATCAACAATTTTATTTCCTATTCTTACATTTCACATGAAATATATTTGGAAAGTTGTGGCACTTTGAAAGATAATAAAAGCTAAAATATATTAATTGAAGACAAATTGTATTTAATGAACCTAATGCCTAATCCTGCCAATCTACCCGTTAATATGTATGCCGGCAGGAGTGGCCATCATACAGTTCTTTGGAGAGACAAATTCTCATCTTTAGCTCAAGGACACACATTGTGTTGTGTGGCACTGCCATGATGTTAAATGAGATAGACTCACAACAGATCAGGCAGCTCAAAACTGACCCCCACATGCCATCATCTACAGCAGAGAAAATATCTTCCACCACAACCTGTAACCTCATTCCTTGGCATATCCCTGACTCTACCATTATCACCCTGCCAGAGGATCAAATCTAGACGGATGAGGAATACAAGAGAGGGGATTGGATGCCAGAAACTGCACCATGTATACCTGGAAATGACTTGTCACCTCAGCAAAACTACGGCAAACAGCAAAAGAAGCACTCAACAATCAGAGTAAGTGGATCCTACAACTATCATATTCAAATAACATTGATTGTGGATAATTGAACAGCTAAGTACCAAAGTGCAAGTAATCCACCTTAGCTTTCTCGCCAAGTCCCCATCTTCCTAGCAGTCTGTCTTCAGCCAATTCAATTGTTTCCACTTGATACGATGAAATGACTGACAGCATGGATACAGCAAAGGCTGTAGGTCCAGACAACACCCCGACTGTTGCCCTAAAGATCTGTACTCCAGAACTAACTGCATCTTCAGACAAACTGTCCTAGTACAATTACAAAACTGGGATCCATCCAACAATGTGGAGGACTACTTGGGTAAATCCTGTTCAAAAAGAAAACAGCCGATCAGTCTAATATCAATCATCTGCAAATCGATGTGAATAACACTTGACTGCATTATTGGCAATACCTTCCTTCAAACTGCTAACTGATTCTCAATTCAGGTTCTGCAGGAACAGTTGGCTGCTGACCTCTTTGCAGAAGAAAGATCAGAGTGACTGTCCTTGACATCAAGACAGCATTTTACCAAGTGTGGCATCAAGGACCCTGGTAAAACTGAAATCACTAGGCATTAAAAGGAAAAATCTCCAGTGACTGGAGACATAACTCATACAAAGGTAGTTCTAGGCCATGCCCTCTTCAGCTTCTTCAATGACCTTCCATTATTAATTTAGAAATAGGAATGTTTGCTGATGAATGCCAGACATCAATTTCACACACAATTCATTAGAAAATAAATCAACTCAGAACTGCAAGCAGCAAGGTCCAGGGAACATTCAGACTTGACTTGATCAGTTGCAACATTCATATCACACAAATGCCTGGCAAAGACCAAATCCAACAATGGAGATTCTAGCTACCTACCTTTGACCTTCAACAACATTGCTATCACACAGTTCTTCATCTCCAACCTCCTTAAGGGGGAGAGGGAGGAAGAGGTCACTATTGACCAGAGCTTTTTTGGACCAGCCATGTAAAGACTGTGGCTATAGAAAAGGCAGCCCTCGGGATAAGACAGCATCGTGACCAGGTTAAAAAGCTATTAGCCAGAGTTCTGGACCATTGACCCAGAGACATAAATTCAAGTAATTTGGAATGTTAAAAAAGCTAATGTCAATGGTAGCAATGACACTATTAAATAAGTATAAAAATATAATTATTTATATTTACACATTTTTCAAGGAAGGAAATCTGCCATCCATACCTTGTCTGGCCACTGCAATCCGGCTGACTCTTAACAGCCTCCTCAGTGCAGAGACAATTAAGGATGGATGATTAAATATCAGCAATGTTCTCATCCCGTGAACAAATAAATAATTTTTAAAAAGGCCAGGTACGAGGCATTTTGCAGATTGACTCACTTTCTGATTCCACAAGTACATTCAATTACCTACAAGGTAACAGTCAGGAGCATGATGGGATACTGTCCACTTACCTGGATGAGTGCAATTCTAACAACTTTCAAGAAGCTTAACCCCAC
Source organism: Rhina ancylostomus (assembly GCA_030265395.1). NCBI lineage: Eukaryota > Metazoa > Chordata > Chondrichthyes > Rhinopristiformes > Rhinidae > Rhina > Rhina ancylostomus. The sequence continues at coordinate 34,992,817 of JARFYF010000084.1, forward strand.
CCACGACAAAGCTGCCCTCTTGACTGGCACCCTATTCACTAAGCATTTATTTCCTGCTACATTTGTTACCACATCAAAATGCACTACAGTTACTCTACTGGGCTAATTAGACTGCTCCAAGTCACACACCATCATAACGGAAAAATATTGTGGTTTCTAAATTCTGGAACTCCTACTCAATAGCTATCTAAGAATACCAGAAGGACTGCCACAGATCAAGACACCATCTCATTACTATCTTCACAATGTGTGTATAAATAATAAAATCAACATACTACATTTGAATAAGGAACAGAAGTAGGCTATGTGGCCCTTCAAGTCTGTTCTACTATGTAATAAGATCATAAGTAATTTGATTGTAAAACCCCTCATTCCAGCCTACCTGTGGTAATCTCCCAGCTCTTTGCTTGTGAAATATTTATCCACCTCTGCCTTAAAAATATTCAGGTCTCTGCTTCCAACACCATTTGAGGAAGAGACTTTCAAATATTCTTAACTCAGAGAAATGATTTTGCCTATTCTGTGTTAAATGCTGATGTCTTATTTTTAAAACAATTATACTTAGTTCTTGATTCTCCAACAAAAGATGCCCTCTCCACATCCACAGACATACTGTACAAGGGTGAGTGGGCAATACTTTGACAATTGTATGCAGGTCCCACAGATAGAGTCCTTGTCAGGAAATTCAGGTTGCAATAAGGGAGGTTTTCGAAGGGAAGGGGTTGGGTTGGTGGGAGCTTGGTGCAAGAGGGGAGAAAGCATTGCAACAGTAATTCTGTTTTATGTACGATAATAAGAGATAATACCAACATATACAGATGAATTATTAAATGAGAGAAAAGAATGCATAAGTATTATATATGATGACGTATTAGAGCATGCACTCCAAAAAAGCAAATCTTTAAAAGCTGTGAGGAGTATAAAGGGACAAACTGAATGAACTCCAGGCACAAATTCATCATGGGAGAGTGACTTTACTGAATTATGGTTGTAAGATTATTGGAAATTACCATATAACAAGGTCTACAGAAAAGCTATGAGGGAGTAGAGCAACTTAAATGATTTGGGTTGAAATTACTCCAGTAACCAAGATGTGATAATATGAAGCAGGCACTGGAGACATTAAATATAGAATTAAGGAACAGAAACAGATTTAAGGTTGCAGGTATAGTTTTGAATAGACTCAGTGGTGGCACATATGAAGTAGTTGAACCATTAAAGGCAGACATTCTCCAAGCATGCATTAATACAGGATTTTAAACTTTTGTATTGATAAGGATAAGCTAAATAGCTGATCTTTAAATAGGAGTGAATTTACTGAGTTGAGGATTTTTTTTTTGTAACAGTATGTCCCAGAACCAGCACGGGGAAGGGTACATTAGATTTGGTCACACCCAATTAAGTGAATATTTATTCAACAGTGATCATAATATTATTGAGCTTAATCTAGAGAGAAATGCAATAGTTATCAACATTCCATATTTAGGGAAAGCTGATACATGATGAGGAAAGACTGCTCATTGTAGGGTAGGCAACTGTTCAAGTAAATTGGCAGATCATTGGAAAATGCTTAAAGCTATGGAACCAGTTTGCATTCATAGTGGACCAAAAACCACCTGCCAACAAGATTCCCAGATAATCATCCAAATGAACTGGAATTATGGCAAGCTGGATTTCTGCAATGAGCTCAAAAAATTCAGCTTTGAAATGGCATGTTCTGTAGGAATGTAGAGAACTCACTCAACTTTGAACATTTTTAGGGATAATTTTAGACATCTCCAAAGGACATGGCAAGAATCATAATATATTTCTGGGTTTTTAACCCATCAGATAAGCTGATAGTTTAGAAAAATTCACAATATTTGGAGATATTCACTATATTTCAATGATTTGGATGAGGGAACAGAATGTAATACTTCTAAGTTTGCCAACAACATGAGTTGTGAGGAGGATGTAAAGTCTTCAAGGTGATTTAGATAAGTTGAACAAATAGGCAAATACATGGCTGATACAGTATAACAAAGATAATTGTGCAGTTATTTTAATAGGAAAAGCAGAAAGGCCGAGTATTATATAAACATTAATGGATTTGGAAATATTGATGTGCAAAGGAATCTGGATGTCCTTCATACACCAGTCACTGAAAGAAAACATGCAGATACAGCAAATAATTAAGAAGGGAACTGGTACATTACCTTTCATTGCAAGAGGTTTTAAGTATAGGAGCAAGTACACCTTACTACAATTATGCAGGGCCTTAGTGAGACCACATATTATTGTGTGCAGTTTTGGTCTCCATGTCCAAAGATAAACTTGCCATAGAGAGAGTGCATTAGTATTATGTTTACTAGGTTTATGGGAATGAGAAAAAATATCTCATGTCAAGTACAAAATTATAATTGGGCTTGACAGGTTGGATGCAAGGGGGATGTTTCCTCTGGCTGGGGGAATCTAGAACCAGGGTTCAAAGTCGTAAGATAAAGGGCAAAACATTTAGAAAAAAAATTCTTCACTCAGAGCATTTGGAGTTCTCTACCACAGAAAGCTTTGGAGCCAAGCCACTGAATATATTTAAGCAAGAGATAGATAGATTTCTAGACTAAAAGGCATCAAAGGATATCCCTGTGGCGAGATAAACAGAGTTAATGTTTCGGGTGATGACTTGCATTTTGGATTTTAATTGCTAAAATACATATTGTTTTTAACTCTACCTCTATTCATGTACTTATGCAGTAACACAAAAGAAACCCATAGAAACTACATTCACCAGTTTAGGCAGGCTAGAGATGGTTTCACTCTCCAACGTATTTGCCAGGCCTGTCCTTCAATACCAGTTATCCTTTATTTGGGAGATTTGGTGCAGAGGTAACTATGTAATCTTTCTTCCAATTGGTAAGTTGTATATACATATAAAAATTGATATACTCCACATTGCCATCTCTTTGCAAGTTGCATTAAAATTGGCACAGAATTTATGGTGAGCAAATTACAATTACAGCTGATCAATTTAATGGATTTTCCACAGCAACTTACAATGGGAGTCCAGTAACACCCTCTACAGGGCATATTATGAATAGGTCAAGCAATATCATGCCTCAATAAACAACCTGATTTAAGAACTGAGGCACATAGTCTAAACCGGGGTGTCAAAATATTTAATTTAGTGTAAAATCATGCTTAGGCTTCAGTAGGAGTATCCATGAATCTGAAATATAAACTGAAAATGCTGGAAGCACTCAGCAGGTAGGGCAGCACCAATGAAGAGAAACAATTAACATTTCAAGTCAGAGATCCTTTGTCAGAACTGGGAAAGAGAAAAACAAGCAACTTTTAAGTTGCAGAGAAGGTGGAGGAAGAGAAGGATAAAAGGGAGGACATTCATACAGAACTGAGAAATTTAATTATTTTTGCTTTCAATTTTCATCCGATTCTCATCTACATATGCTCCATCCCAGACTCTTCCCTTTCCTTCATAGATTCTTCTGTCTCAATCTTAGGAGATGGTTAGCCACAAATGTCCACTACAAGCCTATAGACTCATACAGCTATTTAGATTATATTTCCTCCCACCTAGCCTCCTGCAAGGAATCCATTCCATTCTCCATTTCCTCTTCCTCTGTCGCATTTGCTTGGATGATGAAACTTCCCACACTACTACCTCAAAAATGTCTTCCTTCTTCCTGAACCACAGCCTTACTTCTACCATAGTGCACAGAACCCTTGACCACATCTCAACTGTTTCCTGCATCTCTGCTCTCACCCCCTGGACAGAGTAAACATGGAATTTCCCATTACTTACCTTTTACCCTACCAGCCTCAGAATTCAAAAGATTTTTGCCAGTTCCAAAAAGATTTCACAACCAGACACATCTTCATTTTTCTTTTCAGAATTTCAGAGGGACCATTCTCTTTGCAATTCCCTGAACCACTCTATTAGTCCCCATCAACCACTTCTTTCTTTCCCACTATCCAAGGACTTAAATAATCCTTCCAAGTAAAGTAGTGAATCATTCTCTTCCAATTTAGTGTACTGTAGTCAGTGCCCAAGTGTAGCAATCTCTACATTGGAGAAACCAATCATAGATTGTGTGACTGTTTTGCAGGTCATTTCCACTCAGTCTATAAGGACAGCCCTCAGCTGCCTGTGGCCTGTGATTTTAATTCTCCATCCCATTCCCACACTGACTTGTCTGTCTTTGACTTCTTACACGGTACAAATAAAGCCCAATATAAACCTTAGGGACAACATCTCATCTTGTTTAGGCACACTGTAGCCTTCAGGGCTCAATGCTTAACTCAGAAGTCAGCCTTTCCCTATTTGTGTCAGAACTGCCTGCAAACCAGGAAATGCCAATTCTCAGTGGATCTGGTGGTGTCTGCAGAGGGAAGTAGAGATTTGGAGTATTTTTTTGTTAGCTTTTCAAATCTTTGTCCTGTTCTGACGCAACTCAGTTTCTTTTACTCCACAGATGTTGCCTGAAGTACTGGGGTTTCCCAGCATTCTCCATCATTTAAGAGTTCCAGTAATTGCTATGTTCTGTATCTTGAGATTTCCACCATGAAAGTTTTTTTGTTTGTTTCTCTCCTCTAATGACACCCCCTGCAGATAGATTAGCTGCCATTTACAAACCTCCACCACCCTCTTTTAATTAACAGCAATCTGTATTATCCACCTTCTCTTAATCTTCATGCAATCACAAACATTCATTTTGCTCTCCTCATTCCCTACCCTTTTTCTACAACTTAAAACATGCCCATTTTCTGAATGTTCCCTGTTCTGATAAAATGTTTCTCCCTCCACAATAGCTGCCTGATTTGCTAAGTGTTTCCAGCATTTTCTATTTTTATTTCAGATTTACAGTGTCTACAAGTCTTCTGATTTTCTATTTTTTTATGACCAATGTGGGAATGTGACAATTTAATTAAGGCACCTGTTTGACTTAACACTTTATTGAAATGTTTCACTTTTGAATTCTCAGTTTCTAGAGTAGTTAAATAGCAGAGGTTGAGAGGTCTACATTTAATTCATGTTTGTATCTATAGAATTGACAGATATCCTGCAAATTAAACTGGAAATCCAGAATAAATTTAAGTCCAGATTTCTGTGAGGGCAACTATTTAATCAGTTTAAGTTAATATGCTTAATATTTAAGATTAGGAGGTGACCCCTCCGAACCTAAAACTAGACCAACAGTCACAGATGTAAGCAATGCATTTTATAAAATAGATGCTTTTGACTAGATGCAAACCTCAGATACAAAAGTTATATATTTTTGCCATACTTTTGCATTAGTTT
>JARFYF010000084.1:35123341-35145146 GCA_030265395.1 Rhina ancylostomus
AACAAACAGGCCAAAATTTGCAGGCAACAGGGAGTCTAACATTCTCCATGGCTGTACTAGACTGAACAGTGTTATTGTGTGCTAACTTTGTTTCTCTCTCCACAAATACTTTTTAAAGTATTCTGCTAATGAACTTAAAAAAAGACTGCCGATGCTGGAAATCTGTAATAAAGAAAAACAGAAAATCCTGGAAATACAATATCTGGTAAGATCTGTGGAAGGAGAAATGGTTAATGCTTCTTTTAATGGCTACATTATTTCACCCTATAGCAGAAATCCCCTTCATTCCACTCACTGCCCTTCTTCACTTTCTCCTCCACCTTGACTAAATTGTTTTCTCTCTCAATTCTGACGAAGGGTCTTTGACTTGAAGCATTAGCAGTTTCTCTTTCCGCAGATATTGCCTGACCTGCTGAAATGTTTTTACCTAATACTCTTCAAATTAACTTACAGCATTACACAATCAAGATTATCAGGCAAATTTCATTTCATCCTGTTCAGGTTGATTAAATTTCATCTCCACAAATTCCCCTGAAAGCTTTCTTTTGTTCAATTGTTTGATACAAAATGATTTTGATTGGTAATGGAACAGCATTTTTCAGCCTTTTGCAGATTATTTTCCTTGCATTAGCTATTGAAGGATTGGCGATTGGTAGCTTCCAGGACTTGTTTTACCTAAAAGGTTGATTAACTGCAATATTCTTACCACTGAATTCATGTTACTTACTGAACCTACAATAAAATTGATAAAGGAAAATTTCACATTAGCCTCTATTATTTTCTTCCACTCTAAACAAGCAATACACAGGTAAGAAATTGAATTGCATGTTTGTGGCACTCTTGTTCAGGTTGTCTGCAATCTCACCTATTATGAAATTATGCCATGGGATATGAACACAAATACATACACGGCTATTCCTTAGAATGTCAGCATTCGTGGATACATAGTAAAAAGACAGATGGCAATAATCAATCCATTCAAGGTGGTTTAGTAAGCCACCAAATGTTAACAAGAATGCAGAAGAATATCATAATACTGGTGCAAGTTAAAACATAGTAGAGTTCAAGAAAGGGGCGCTAACGAAGTTTTTGACCAAGTCCACACAACAATTCAATTTTACCACATCTTCCACAAAATAGAAAATTATTAGAACATTACTAATTTTACTCAACAATTTAAGCGAAAACATCCTGATGCAGATCTGGTGATCAAGTTAATTACTTAATGAAATTTCTGAATCAAAGAAGGATAAAACCTACATTAAGTATTTATGTGACTGATTCTAGTGCTAGAAAATTAATATAAAGTGAGTTCATGTAACATTCAAAATAACTGGGCATCTTGGAATTAAATTGCAGCACAAGCATAAACCAGCACAATCAAGAAAGCATTGACCACCTATTAAGAGGAAGACTTGTGATTGATTGTTGTGGCTCTATGGTTATAATTTCAGATATTCCAACTGATTGACTGCATTCATGAAGTTGAAAGAATAGGTTGGATGATGAAGGCACTGAAGTTATCCTCGTGGCACAGTTTTTCTAAAACACTTTTTCCAGCTATGTTATTAAGAATCTTATTCCATTTAAGATAAATGGTTAATTAGCCCCACTAATATAGTAGGAAGTGAGGAATTTCAAACAAAATACTATGTTTAGTCACTGACAATCTGAAACTATTGAAATTACGAGGTAAGTAAATACAAAACTGGATTACAGATGCTAAAGATGATACACTTCCTCCACCATACTTAGAGTTATGCAAAAAGAACAATTTGGTATTCAAGCAGGAATAATAAAAGGAAAGCAACTGTGGAGAAACCAGAAAAACTTGCAATACAAAAATTGACATGAACTACAGAATGTTCAAAGGCTAATCATAACCAGATTTACATGTGATATAAGGAACTTCAGTGGAAAAATTTGGACTATATCAAAAAGATTTTAAAGAACAATAGCTGCATTTCCACTATCAAACAGGATTTAAGTTTATGAATTCACCAGTTTCTTAAAAATATGCATCAGTAAACAGAAGGTAGTGTACTCTCAGCCAACATAATCAGAGTACTATCAGAACCTAACCTTTAAGATACGATTTAAGAGATCATTGGACAGTTCATTGTGAATGCTGTTTTTTTGATTATCTAGGACCTAAGCTGTGTCAGACTCCTTCACTTTTGCCCTCCTTTGATCAGGAAGGCTATCATGAAAGATCAGAATATACTTCCTTCCTGAGAATATACAGTACATGTCAGGAAAGGGCTTAATTGCTTCACTGAAGTTCACTCCTGTAGCACCTTTACTCTTCCATTACATCATCAATTTCATTATTAATAATAGCCTCTAATACCCTACTTAAAACACATTTCATTCAGAGGGAAGTTACTTTTTGTCATCCTCCACTGAATTTCTTCTTCCTTATAAACTGTTGGATTGCCATACTGCTTTTGAAAATAAGTTTTAAAAAAAAATCCAGTACTAAACACATTGTACACAAAAATTGCAATAATTACAGATGCAGAAACAACTGGTTGCAACCATGTCAGTAAAACTACAGATCAGAAGATTGAATTTGTCAGTCTATGTACAAAAGTATTTTATCTGACTGAGAAAAGTCAAAACAGCAGATAATCTCAACTCCCCATATAATCTCTCACATTACAAGTTAAAAATTGATCATTTAAAATTATGTACATTTTTCATGAGTGAGCTGATGACTGACAATACTACTTGTTGATAACATTGGTTAGAATACAAAGCTGATATACCAGCCCACATTATTCCCTTGTCAACCTCGCTCCCTCCATATCACACAGTTGATGTACATTGGTGAACCCAAATGTTCCCCAGTTTACATTACTAGAATCATTCTGCTGAATTGTCTTACCAAAAAGTCTGCTATTCCCAGTACCAGTGATAGTTAATCACCTGCATGCAAGGCCACTACCTGCCTCTTCTTGGACCCATGATTTGGGGCAGAATTCTACAGGAGAACCTGTAATCATTTTGTTCATAAGTTACCTCAACAGACTGACAATTTCAGATCAGAATTTTTTTTTTAAATCACAAGCAGCCATGGAACAGCAAACCACGTGCAGTAAATCAGAGGAAACAAAATGTTGTGCAGAGCTCCATACATTTGATTCTGGTGCAATAAAGTCTGATGTTTCTGCAGCTTACTGCAAGTGCTTGTGTCTTTTTATCCTTTGATTGCCCTCAATCCTGTGCATAATGTTTCAGCAGTTGTTGCAATATTATTGGAATTAAATCCCCAGTCATAACTTCAGATGACATTCTCCTGCATGATTAATGTTTCTATTCCTGGTTCAAAAAATGTATAGCTTAAATTTAATGGAGTGTAACAATTTTAATATTTAAATACCATTTAAAATGATGCGACACAAACACTTAGAAAATTGCTTTTTAAGATGGATTCAGAGTTTGAAGCTATAGAACAAAGCCAGTTGAGAGATTGACTCAGCCAGTTATTATGAAGTTAGTCACTCAGTCTTCAAGCATACCTACAAACCTAAATGAAGAATGCATCGCTTTCAAAAGATCAGATACTTGTTCATTTAGGTATAATGATCTAATAAACAAAAAACACAAAAGAACAATGCAGTCATATTCTCATGCACCAACGTTTCCCATAACATACAAAATCCAAGCAATGAAAATAAATAGTGACCAAGAGTTCAAAATACAAACAGCTAAACTTTCTCAGTTTTCCTGTCCAAACTGAATGGATAGCAATGGGAAAGGGGTTGAAAATATGCTGCTGAGAGCTGCCAATCCCGCAACACTGTTGCTTTCCCAGACCACAAGAGCAGACCACCACCTCACACACCAGGGCCCCAGTCACCACTAGGGTGTCATGACATGAATCACATTATCACAATTTTCTTCGCACCACCAAAAGGAGGTAGCAGCAGGCTCCAGCAAATAGCAACAGAGAACAAAGTTCAAGAGGCTTTGCCGCAGTAGCCTTTGAAACATCAATGCCACTCTATAAGGGCAGTCAAAGAGTCCATTGTATTAGAGATGTTGACTGGAGGAGAATACGTTGCAAGCCTGCAAATACATGTAGCAAAAATCAACACAACCTACAGGGATTGAAAACAATTGATAAAAAGTTAAAAGGAACAAAGTTATTGTCTTTCTGAATCAAGGATTTCTCGAAGCTTCTCTCTGGTAATGTTAAAATTTGTAGCTCTATTCTGTCAGTCCAATAGAACGGCTGCATTGTTATGACTGCTTGTCATTCCTGGTTCTTATCTTGTCCCTGCAAGCACTTCTCTTACCGCTTGTTGATTTGGCAAGGCAAGGACACAGCAAGACACATTGAAAACAAACTGTGCACCAGGTCATCACTCGCAGCAGAGGAAGAGAACCAAGCCGTGNNNAAACGTGCAAGAAATTAAACAAACAATGGGACCAATAGAAGTCAAGGGCCACTGCTTTTACCGTGTGTTCTTCTCCCTTCCATATACATGTCTACAAGATGCTGCGGAGTACACCAGCACAGTCTCAAATGCACTAATATACACATTAGTCCAACCCTGTGATACCTGGAGGTAACAGGAATTTCTGACTTCTAAAGTTACTGCTTAAATGAATATCTGTGATAGTAACAAAAACATGCGTGAAATAAGCTAGCTAGGTAATTTCAAAGTTGCTAATTCTACTGGGATGAATGGAAGATCATTTGCTAGAGTATTTATTCTGCAATGATCATTCATCTCTGGTACCATTTTTGCTAAACTGCAGTAGAGAATGTAGATATTTGATTATCATCACATCATTAGATCAATGAAAATGAAAGCCTAGAAATTCAACAGCATGACAGATTTTTCCTGTATTATGTGAACATCGACTTTATCCTGAGTGATATGCCATAAAGACCATTTCTGGGTCATTTCACACCACACCAGAAACCTGACTGGAGAAATATTAATTCAAATTTGCCAATAGAGAAAAGGATGGTATTTGCCAGATGTTCAGCTGAAATTAGTCACAAGGCATATGTGTGTTATTTTCTAGCCAGTTCCTGCCTGATGGCCAACCTGATGTTGTCGGGCAGGGTGACCAGCTCCAGAGTCAAAGCCAGGTAAATTGGAGATTGTCTGTGGAGAGTTGGAGATGGGGGCTTCTCGGTGTAGTGGAAAGTTGCATTTTCTGGACCGGGAAGAAGTATTTCTGCTCCTTGTAGCCCACAAGCTGGGCTGCAAACTCACACATGTTTTTGGCCCTTCATACCTACTTTTAGCATCAGTTTGCCAGTCTCTGGACCACTTAGTCCTCATTGGTAAGTAAGGATTCTGAAAGAAGAGCAACTTGCTGCCTCCTATGAATCTTTGAGGACAGATTAGCCACCCAAGCCCCCAGCCTACCTCTGATTGAACCAGAAATGGGTTTGAAGCTCAGCTTGCAGACTTCAATATTTCTGTTATTTCGCCCTCACTCAAACTATTGTCTTTGGGCATTTAAAATAAATTCTTCCTGCCGTCTTCCGCTTCTGCTACCTAACTACATAAAATGTAACATCTTCCATTCCCCTTCTTTGAAACCATTAATAGATAGTCACTATCTTCCTATAACTTTGTGGCAAGGGGTCTGTCCAAGACCCAGTGCCAACAGGGTCTTTCATTATCACAAAATATGATGAGTAGTCCAAAAGCAACAAAGTGCAGATGCTGGTAACCTGAAATTAAGCAGAAGTTTCTCAGCAGGTCAGGCAGTATCTGTTGAGAGAGAAACAGAGTTAACATGATATTTCTGAAGCAAGATGTATGGAGAGCAAGACTGGACATTTGTCCCAATTCACAAGAGCCCCACGCTATCAACATTGTCGCGACTCTTCCACTTTTACCTAGAGAACTATTAATTTTAACGTTTTGAATGTCCCTAAGGCTGTTCCCATGTATGATATCAATATTTTCATCTGGAGTGTCCAGGATCAGCAAGTGTGAAGGTGATGAAGGAGATGAAGATCCATCAGTGGTTTCCTCTTATTCTGATCAGCCCCCAAAGGCCCAGTTGCGGTCTGATCATAATACTGCTGGCAGTCATCTGGGTCTGGCTGTTACAGAGACTTCTAGGGCACCATCACCAAACAAACACAGCCTTTACCATTGCAGGAGATCCTAAAGTACCTTTTTTCCTATTTAGTAGCACATTCTTTTACATGTGCACATCATGTACTTCCTCCCCCTGACAGATTAGCTGTTAAGAGGAGCCTTTAACATCTTTTCATTGATGACACTAACCTGAGTCATCCACCTTCTTTTCGACTCCATCTTATTCCAGGTTCCCTCTAACTCTTGCAGTTTTCAAATTTTCCCAATTCTGAAGAAAGGTCATTAACTCAAAATGTCATCTGATTTTTTTTACTCCTCCACAGATGTCACCTGACTTGACAAGAATTTTCAACATTTTGTGTTTTAATTAAGATTTCCAGCATCCCCAGTCTTCCCCAAGAAACTGGGAACTGCCTTCAGAAAAAGCCCATGGAGCACATCTCACAGCTCAGAATTTATAGGTTTCATTCAAATCAAACTTGTCATAAATTTAATACACCAAAGATCCAGTCATGGGAGCTTATTAAATTTTTCCAAAGCATTAGTTACAAAGCCAGGTACACAACTTTTTAAGCTTTGCAATTATGAGCCAAGGCATAAAGTGCCATGACTATGATTTCTATGATGCTAGGATTTCATGGCAATTCTGCTGACCTACTCTGCAATATACCCAAATTCAATTCAGCTTTGCTGCAAGTTGAGCCCGGACAAGCTGGTTGCACCTTTATACTCAATCAATCACTGCTGGCTCCAGTAAATCTCATTAACCGTGACATCAAAATTGATGAGTTCACTTCAAGTTGCATCATGAAGCCAGACAGGTTACAATCAACTTATAATAACGGTCTTCCTCAAGTACTGTAATGGAAGTGACGAACAGTTCTATAACTCCAAGGGTCTACTAGATGCGGTAGATGGGGAAATGGGTCAGGTGATGAGAAGGGGCGTGATGGGCAAATCATCTTGGCTTTGTAACTGAATGATTAACAGTCTATGCAGAGCATAGAAAGATAAATGCAAAGGACTATCACTTGCATTGTGTTTCAGAGGTAATGTGGCGAAGGGTAACTATAATTTAGAAAAGTAATCCTGCAAACTCAAAGAGCCTAGTATAGTAGATTTTCATGTCTGAATAGATATAATTTCCTTCATGGAGTCCTGCTATATTAAGGTCATTTACATTTACCACACTCTGCCATAATTCAGTGATTCTTCTCATATAAAGCACATGATGCTGCTACTATAACTCAGTCTTGCAATCCAACCACACTACTGGCTTCTCCCCGCCCCCCCCACCCCCCAAGGAAGATCACCATGCTATTCAATGCTGATCACAGCTCTTCCCCCAGCATTCTGAAAAACTGTCTTATTATACACCAGGAGTAATGAACCCATAGTTCAAATAAGAGTACAAGATGTCTGTGCCTTGGTATGGAGAGCCTTAACCGGCAGATCGGACAAACATCTCACAAGGTAGTTTAATGGTTGTCAGAAGTCATCTCACTTCAATCAAGTACTAGAAAAACAAGCAAAGCAAAATCAAGTCTGTGCAGTCAGTTGGGGACAAAAAAAAATCAATGTACATTACTATAGCACAGAATAATTTATTTCAACCATTTCAAATTACAGAGAGGATCATTAGGGCAACCAACTGAATGAGAGACAAGAGCGTACACAATAGCTTGGATGGAACATAAACAGCACAAACAGAACACTCAAGGTCAGCTATCAATCCATCTTGATCATTTGCCTTATGAACAAAAGAATCCACATCAATCCATGTTTTCTCCATTGAACAGGAGAAGATATTAGATGTCTTAGCAGGTTTAAAATGAAACCCCCAGGGCCTGATGAGATATATCCCAGGCTCCATGAGTAACAGAGGAGATCGCTGGTGTTCTGATGAAAAGTTTTCAAATTATCTCTGACCACAGAAGCACCACCAAATGATTGGAGGGTAGCAAATATGATACCTTGAATAAACCAGGTAATCTCGGGCCAGTGAGTCTAAAAATCAGTGCAGGGAAAATCAATGAGAAATAAATTGGAGGGACAGGATTAATCAAGGATTGCAAGGTGGTTGAAACTTGGGGCCCACTGCCTAAGGGGGTATTGGAGGCAGGTACCCACACAAAGTTTGTTTGCATTTAGCTGAGAACTTGAAACTCCAAAAGGCATTGAAGGCTATGGTTGCGTAATGGAAAATGGGATTAGTATCGATGGCTAGTACAAACATGGTGGGCTGAAGGGTCTGTTTCCATGCTCTGTGAGGGACTTAAAATCATCTCTGGTTTAGGTGAAAAATTATTTAAATCGGCATGCAGAAATAAATGTTTTACATGAAGGATCAGGCACCTTCACGTTTTGCCTCTCCTTATTGATATGCACTTTACCAGGTGCTGCATGGTTTTCTTGTTAAATTAACCAAACTAATCTCTCACATTTGTTTTATCGCTTCCAATCTCTACAAAAATTACAATGTTTTAGCCAAGCCATCTGAGAAATCACAAATCTGCATTTTCCTTGAGAGAGGGGGATATGGTGGAAGTTATAAATCAACAAGATATTTTCTTCACACTGCCAACAGTGCATTGCAGCATAAATATTGACATCCAGCCAGATCATCTGCAACAGGATAAGCAGCAACTTCTCTCATCATCTCCATCCCAGTTATCAGTGACGCACACGATTAAAAACAGATAGCAAACAGACGCCAAGTTCTTGAGAACAGAATCTGGCTAGAGGTTTCAATGAGAGCATTGATGTTTACATTGAAAAACATGAAGCTAAACTAATACCCTATAAGAACTGCTGGTATTGCATTATACACACTACCAGATTCAAGTGAACTGAATCAACATTCACAAGCACTTTCTCAGTTTCCCACTGCAACATACTTTCAGACTGGGTGTCATAGAGACATTGAATGTCAGTTTTTACCTAAAATGGAAGTTGTTCTGAAGTTTAGAATTCATGGAAACAGTCATGCTTTAATATATTCTGCGCTTCCTGGCCACACACAGTCTTTTGCCATATCAAAGGACTATCAGAAGGTGAGAAGTGATGACTCACAGGGATTGGTGCTGGGACCACAGTTGTAAACATCACCACAATTTACACTAATGATATGAACTTCGGAATCAAAGAATGATATCTAAACTTGTAGATGACAACAAGTTTGAGGGATTGAACATTTATGTAATCATCAAATGAATTTCAAAATGGGTGAGAGGGAATGTGGTTTACTGAGGCAGCAGCATTCTGCTTAAATAGTTTAAATGGAATGGAGCAGAATACTTAGAGATGGGAAAAGAAATGATTACACGTTGACAATCAATGCAAGATTTGACTTGTGCTTATATTACCCACACTTCATATACACAGCTTATATTAGGCTATTCTGACCTTCTTGAAAACCATTAGTCTAATACACCTGCATGTGAACAATAATACTTTAACCAAGTGATGTTCTCAATTTTCAGAAAATCAAATCAGACTTAGCACACACAATCTCTATCTTACAACAATACCAAGGTTAAAAAGCATTAAATTACAAAGACAGATGGCATAGCCCAGGCTTGCATCCCTCAAGCATAGAAGATTAAGGGGTGTTTAAATTGAGATGCTTAGGGTAATTAAATCAATTGATAGGATGGCTAGAAATAATCTATTACCTCAGCTGGGAGGCAAGAAACAGGGGGTATTATCAAATGGAGTTATGCTGTTCAGGAGCACTTCACACGACAGGTAGTGGAAATCTGGATCATATCCTCCAAAATCTGGTGCTTCTCAAATCAATAAAAATTTCAAAACACAGGACATTACCTTTTTTTCCCTCTTTTGGACAATGATCTAAACCATAGCAAGTAGATCTAACAGAATAACAGAATACTCCAGGAATGCACAATATCCATACTGACAGGTAGATAGGGACAAACACTAGATTGTGAACATTAAATTTAAGTCAACATTTAAGTCAATGTTGCTCCACTTTTAAACCACCATTTGGGAAGATCTGACTAAAGGTGTGATGTAATCAGCCTGTACAACACCTTCCCACAGAGTATATACAACACCAGATGCAATATTTGGAACAAAAGTTCTGATAAAGTACAGGTGAATATCATCCCATGAAAGATGATCTTCCCTGAGGCAACATTAACAAAAAACAGCATAAACTAGAAGGCTGGAAAAAGAAAACACACACACACAAAGCTGGAAATACTCAAGTCAAGCAGCATCTGTGGGGAGAGGAACTGATTGTTCATCACCTTTCACTTCTGTCCCACTCTCCAGATGCTGCCTGGTCTGACATTTCCAGCAAGTTTTAGGGACCTTGCTACGAATGAAATGGCTGTAAAACAGAACAGGCACATGTTAACAGTTCCTAGCAATCCAAATTGCTTTTTCATATCAGGAAATGAGAGATAGGCTGTAATTATCTTTTCTTTAATCAATCATTCAATCAGAGCCAGTGGCATCAGTCAGCTAGGTTCCACTGTGAAGAGAATTTATGCAGAGTCTACAATAGCACTTAAAAACATAAATATATAACATGTTTCTTTCTGGTGTGGACCCATCTTACGGAATCAAAATGTTCTCCATCAATTTACTATTTACTAAGATGGCACCTTGGCATTGGTCTTTCACATCCCCTCTCATACCCTATTTCAGTTATAGATGGTAAATTTTTAATGGAGCATTTCATTTGTCCAGGGAAGGGAGAACAAAACCTCATGATAATTGATTATGCCGCTTCGAATAATTAGTCATTTAGCATAATAGACAAGGTCAACCGGCCTCCACTTCTGTTAGAGAAAGAGGCATTTCCCAATCTCATCTCACCCTGTCATCCAAATAGAATAAAAACCCAAGAAACATTTTTAGCATTTGAATGATTATTAGTTTATGTTGAACAATAACACCTAACCACAATATCAATAATTATGAAGGATATCTGTGAGATGTTACACAGGGCATTTATATTCAGTTTTCATATATCTGCTTGCTTTGGTTATTTGCAAACAGGATTTGGTTGTGAATAAAAAACATTTAAATGTGAGTCACTTTACAATTGTGGGAATTTATTCACCAAGGTTTCAGTGGTATCACAAACAAAACAAGAAATATCAGCATCATTACTTGCAAGGTAGAACTGAAATAAGTGAAAGTTTATATTTTTATTTCCCCTATTGGAAAATATTCAACAATTTTCAATGTTTATTTGCTGCATGCCACTGATCTCTCTGAAATTCACAAAAGTAGACGTTTCTGTAAAAACACATATTTAAAAAATTGAATTCTCAATACGACAGTATTTTTTCACTGCATTCTACAACTCAACTTAAATTTTCATTCATACCCCCCCCTCCAGTCCAACATCATATCAATATATTGATCTCCACACCAAGTTCTGATCCCCATCCCTGATGGGAGCAATCCATTTGACTACCAGTTGTGGAATTCACATCTTTTCTTTATGTGCATATTGTTACCTTTGAGACGATGACTCAGGACTTGCTCCAGAATAGCTGCAAAGTTTGTAAATTCTGAACACGAGTCATCAATGGTCTCGAAACAGGAGCGATCAATTAGAGTCTTAACAGAAAACCTGCAAATACAAATAAGGCAAGTAAGATGCTCATCTGGTCCAAGGTTCAACTGCAGCATGCTGGGAAATGATACTCAGAGCAACAATAAAGATAAAAACACATAGCTGGGCATTTAAACTGACACTTCAGAAAAAAAAACACTGGATCAGAAATTACCAATAGTAATGATCAATTAGATAGTGAGACTAGAATCTGTCAAAACCTGGCAATTCTATTTCCCTGGATATGTGTGAAGGAAAGTGGAAAACAAAAGCTTTTTGGATGGGCTGATTTGCCAGAGTCCTAGCTTGGTACACACAGGAGAGCAGACAACTGGAGGCAAAACAAAACAGATAGGAAGCCAAAATAGGTAGGAAGTCAAAATAGAAGCAGATAGGTAGCAAGAGAAAATTGTGCATCCAGTTAAACATTCCTCGTTGATAACTAATCAGGATTGTACTAATTGTAAGTGGCAAAACACAGGATTTAAAGCACTTTTAGATTTTATTCTGAGAACTACTTCTGCAATAAATTGACAGTATGTAACAAAATGCTGAAAACAAGGATTTAAGCTATAAATTCCTGATGATTATTTTTGCATAAAATGAACATTCCATGGAATCAGTTATTATAACAGCCATGAGATTATAATAAATAAACAAGTTATTTCCATTCTTGATAATATTTAACTCATTTTTGTTTATCGTGGATTTTTACTGGCACCTTGCAAGTGCATTCTGCAATTCCATTTTCCCCCAACTCCCACATCAAGATTACAAAGCTAGCCAAGAATCAAGAATGGGGTGGAAACTAGCTTTTATTTTTAGTTATTTGTTTCTCAGGAGATGATGTTGCTGGCAAGGCCAGCAGTTATTGCCCATTCCTAATTGCCTTTGAAGAGGTTGGTCACTTTTGTGGTGTGATTGTTACTTGTCCAGGTCTTGCTGTACATAGACATTAACTGATTCATTTCCTGATGAGCTACAAATGTAACTGAGCATTGTGCAATTAGCAGCAAATATCCTATGATGGAGGAATCTCATGAATGAATCAGCTGATGATGGTTAAGGTTTCATCCTGCCCTGGGGAACCCCTACAGTGGTGTCATGAGGTTGGATGATAAATCTCCCAAGAACCAAAACTGATTTCCAATGATTCTGACAATTGAAATATCCTTACTCTGATGTCCAGCTTTTCCAGAATTCCTTGATGTTATAGTCAGTTAAATTTTGCTTTGGTGTCAAGGACAGTTACTCTCACCTTGCCCAAGGAATTCAGCTTTTCAGTCCATATTTGGACCAAAGCTAGGAGGAAGTGTGGAGCCAACTGCTCCTAGCAAAACCTAAATTGGGCACTGATGAGCAGGTGGATAGCAAGTCCTGCTTGATAACACTATAGCCAACATTTTCCACCACTTTGCTGATGATAGAGACTTGGAATCGGTTTATTATCACATGTACAGAGGTACAGTGAAAAAACTTGTCTTGCATACCATTCATACAGATCAATTCATTACACAGTGCATAGAGGTAGTACAAGGGAAAACAATTACAGAATAAAGTGTAACAGCTACAGAGAAAGTGCAGTGCAGGTAGACAATAAGGTGCAGGTTATAACGAGGTAGATTGAGAGGTCAAGACTTCATCTTATTGTACTAGAGAACTGTTTAATAGTTTTATAACAGCAGGATAGAAACCGTCCTTGAGCCTGGTGATATGCACTTTCAGGCATTTGTATCTTCTGCCCGATGGGAGAGGGAGACATGACTGATCAGATGGCAATTAACCAGATTAGATTTGTCCGTGTTTTTTTTTTGTGAACAGCACATCCAGACAATTTTCTGTGTCACTGGGTGTACATCAGTAACTGTACTTGACAGCATGGCTGGGGCACAGCTAAGAGTGGAAGTCTTCAATATTACAGCTAGAGAATGCTGTCTGATCCCACTGCCCTTGCTACATCCAGTGCTGTTAACTACTTCTTGACACAAACTGCAGTAAATTGAATGGTCCAAAGACTGGCTTTGGTAATGGAGACCTCAGGAGGAGGCAGAGGTGGATCTGCCAGAATGTTATTGTGAATGCTTCAGCTCTGACTTTGGCACTCATGTGCTGGGCCCTGCCACCAGAGAGGATAGGGATGTCCTTGGAGCCTCCTCGTCCTTTAGCTGTTTAATTGAGACTGAAGTTTTCCCAGAATATTGACAGAACCACCATGGTGGGACAGAAAAAAATACCAAAGTCATAGTCGAAGGCTAAATTTAGTATGGTCCTATAGCACAGCATGACAGAAACATGCCAAAATGGAAAATCCAGCATATTGCATTAATTTCATTTTGGCATAGAGTTATCTACCCCTATCATCCAAAAACTAACACTCATAGGAAAAAGGGAAACATTTTCTTCCAAAAAAATTGGGTTGGAAAACAATATTACAGTAATTCTGTATATAAAGCATGGAGATGAAATTCAGCAATAATGCAGAGACTGGAAAAGGAAAAATCAGTTATACCGATTCTATTGTTTATTGGTACACCGCCAAATTTTTTTTCATCTCACTATCAAACAACACTGCAAGAGTGCCTTCATTAGAAAGACTGCACAGGTTCAAGGCAGCTGCTCAAAACTACCTTCTGAAGGGTCATCTGAGATGGGTAATAAATGTTGTCCTTCCCAGATCCTGAAAAATGAATAACAGAAAACTTATTTTTCTTTCCTTCCCTTCTGGGAATGCATTCATTATATTGAATATCCTTTGCTAGTTTCCCGAAATTTCTGTAGGATCCTTCCAGAGTGGGTGACACAATTGTGCATCAGTTGTCAAAATCAAATTTATTGTCAAATGCACAGGTGCAATGAAAAACTTACTTGCAGCAGCATCACCACAGGAACATAGAATCATATAAGCAGCAATAAAGAAAAACTATACACAATTTTTTTTAAACAAGAATGAAGACAATTAGAACAAACTGTCTTGAGTTTTCACATTCTCCCTGTGGCAATGTGGGACTTCTCCAGATGCTCCAGTTTCCCCAGTTACTGTGGTACTGGAAAGGGAGAAATGGGACTGATGGGATTGTTCTGCTGGGATCCTGCAGTTCTGCTGGGCCATATGGCCTCCTACTGTGTCTAAATCAGTGGCCAGGCCCAATACAGTGCTTCTTACCAAGTTAACACTGCAAAATGAAGCATCTTTTAAAGAAAAGCTTAATAATTAAAAATCCTCCTCTTGAATTGCTCCCATTTAGCCAGCAAGCAGCAACACTGTGTTCTTGCCCTTTGTCATTGAAAAAGGCAAATAGAACGTCACAGTGCAAATAGCAATTTCAATTTACACAAGGTAGCCAAATGAAAATATCAGCAAGGTTTTTCTTTTAAAATTGGAAGGAATCTGTACTCAGTTTTCCTGGCCTATTCTCCCATTCCAACTATTAAATCTGCCACATAACAAGCATTGAATGAGCCAATAAAAAAAAAATCAACCACAAAATGCAGTAATTGAAAGAAGTTCTTTCCTAAAGTCAGAACATCTAAGTAGCAAAATGCCTTTTTAAAAAAAATTACTCCTGTAGTTTTAAATTAATTTGAACCAGGAAAACCTCAAATCCTCAAAGGCTACTCTTTCAGAAAAAAAATGACTGCATCAACAATGAATGCCAGACTCCAAACACTGGGAGTGTTAATGACATAAGAAAAGAAGCCACACATGCATTTATTTATAGCCTTTTATTTCCCTTTCGGGAAATCCACAGATGTTTAAATATTCTTTGAAGTGTAGTCAATGTTGTAAACTGGGAAACATGACAGCCAATTTGTATACAGCAAATTCCTACAAACATTACTGAGATAATGACCAGATAAATCCTTTTTTTTCCTTCCCCGGCTCCAAATTGAGAGATAAATGTTGGCCAGGAAACCATTTGAGTCATAGAACCCACTACTTCTACAAAATAATGCCAGGGAATCTTTTACATTTATCCAAGAGAAGATGTCTTGGTTTAACAACTCTTTCCTAAGATGCCACTTCAAACGGTGCAGCACTCTCTCAGCCTAGACCTCAGGAGGTAAGAGCAGCTCTTTCATCTGCTCCAGGGAGATTACTTATCTTGTCATAGTGAATTAAAACTAAGAACTTCTCTCAT
Organism: Rhina ancylostomus; assembly: GCA_030265395.1. NCBI lineage: Eukaryota > Metazoa > Chordata > Chondrichthyes > Rhinopristiformes > Rhinidae > Rhina > Rhina ancylostomus. Next base: position 35,139,151 of record JARFYF010000084.1, read on the forward strand.
TAGCACCAAGTTTAAAATACATCAAATACAAAAATGATAAATCTGTGGACAATTCTTTTGGCAAACATGTCCATGTTTCTCTGGAGATCTTAATTAATCTGAATACTTTAAATCAGCAAGTTTTATTCACAGAACAAACAGTTTAATGACGCTGTTATCACAAAATTGTACATTTCATTTTCAGCACTACTGAAAAACTGGTCACTGAAATAATCAGGATTTCTCTACTAAAAGCTTTCCTAGATATTGTTATGAACCAGCAACAAAAGAAACACCCAGTCATGTATAAGTGTTAAAAACTACTTATTAAAAACTACTTATTAATAACTACTTATGATAATAAGAAAAATAAAAGTAAAAAATGCTAGATCTTAAACATTAACCCCAAAAACTAAACTTGAAGTGTGTGTGGCAAATTCCCAAACTAAGTCCAGGAATAGTTTTCACAGTTCAGTTCAGCAAACCATAAAGGTGAAGCATGAGCAAAGGCTTCTTAAAAGACAAAATGTAGAGAGAAAATAGAGATGTTACGAAATCCAAATATTCCACTTTGGAACCCAAACGACACCTCAGTGTCTAGTCAGCAGTGACTACTCCACAGCATCTTCCTCACCCCGAAAGGCACTCTAATCGTGGCCGTCCACCAATACCTGTTTCCTTCTACAGGGCAACAACAAAGTGAAGTCCACTGCTTTGTTCCAAAGTATCTGCCACCATGAAAGGCATTCAAGATGTGGCCGACCACACAAATACCTGTTTCCCACTACAGGTTAACAAAGTGGACTCCACTGGATTACTCCAAAAATCCATACGTGGATTGTAGTGACAATCACAGTCACTGTTTTTCATCCATTGTTAGAGACAAGTAGGCTGATGTCTCTCTCTTATCTTCAGACTGACTCTGACCAACTGCTTCAAAAACATCATTATGTCCTTTATCTTCTGTTGTCGTAACCACGCCACACACACACACCACTATGCTCTATCTTAAAGGGACATTGACCAATAGTAACCTAGTCTGTAACAATATCAAAAGAATACTTCACAGGGATCTGGGACTCTCAAATCCACAGTTACTGGAAGGAATGTGTTTGACCTTAGGAAGACTAAAGTTGAGGGAACAAGCTTGGAGGCTTCAATAGTTAAGACAGGCTTAGCTCAGTAATAAAAAAGAAAATCAGATAAAGAACAGTAATTTAATATGCTTATTGTGAAATATTATCCTGTTAGTATTCTTTAAGTCTAACTTTGTGATATTATTGTTATTTATTTACTAACTCAAACAAAAAGGTTACTGACTTTAATCCAATGTTGACCCACAATTGATGAGAGACAGAAAATTTTGAGAGCCAGATTAAGTGTAGCAGCTAAAATAAACAATAAGGTTCTCGGTCATCATTTCCAGCACATAACCAAAGCATGTCCAGAGAGCAAAGATGAAGAGGAGCTCTTTAACAATACATGCAATAGGAAATTATTTACAAAAGTTGCAGAAAGAAACAGCATCCATTCATTTACAAGGCAGGATATGCTCAGAAAATGGAAAAACACATTTTTGCTGATCTCTCAGAAATGTTGCAGTCAATGGATACATTTACAACATAAAATGTAACAACCTTTTAAAAAAAGGTAATCTGACTTTTTCAATAAAAGTGTGCCTCTTCTAAAACGACTTGGTGATTCAAATACAGCAGCTGTTAAAGAATATTTCATGACTTGAGCAAGGAGAGTTGGCTCGAACTACTCAAACAAAACCTTCCTTGTGATCACAGGACCAAATCCCAGCACTGGCAGATTTTCACCCCATTAATCTTGGCTGTTTAATATATCAGAGGCCTATATGACAGATCTATATAACCACAAGAACATCAGGCAAAAAACTGAAAAGCAGGAAGCTGTGCGGATTTTGTGATCTGTTCACACATTCTTTGAAAATAATTAAAAAGGAAAATCTAGCAATTGCACAGGATTTTAAAAATCTATTTTATATCAAAGTTCCAAAAATATGGACTAAATTTAAGGTTTTAAAGTATCAGGGGAAATGTCATTATATTTATATTCATACATTAAAGTATTCAATAGAAATGAAACCCACGTAGCATCCATAATGGCATTGTGATTTTAAAGCAGGTGCCTTTAGGAAGACATGTTTAACACCCGATTGACCAACACAGACCAAAAAATTTTCTGCATTGTGCTGTAGAAAACCATAGCACCTTCTAAAGCAACTTTTAAAATGACATGCTATAGTATGTGAAAAATGCCATTTTCATTTTAATTGATAAGATGCAGGGACTAAGTAGTAAACTGGATGCAGAATGAACTGTCTCCAAAGGGAGGGGTTTGCAATCAATCGGCATGAACAGCAATTTTATTTATTTTAAAAAAAAAATTGGGGGTTGGGATTGGTGTTCATGGTTTGGAGGTCAACCAGATCAATTTGTGAAGAAACTCCAGACAGCTTAGATTAATCTGGACAGACAAAACAGCTGTTTTGAGTTGCACCCAGAATTGGATTTAAAGCTAATTACATCAAAGTTGATGTTACAGTTAAAATCTGTGCATGATTGCTAAGAGCATAGTTCTTTATCATCATCTGTAGTGTTTCCTTTCATTTCAGTCAATGTCATAAAATTTTTGTAATACATTGTAGTACTTTATATCATTATAGTGTTACTTAGTTTCAATAAAATTTTAAATAAGGTTCAGAGTTATGCTCCTCTAAGTTTTAACCAGTTTTATCTCATCTGGATAAGCTTTGGCCTGAATACAGATGACAGGTGTCAGGGAGGACAGAGTATAGACTGGGGTCGAGAAGGGTATTAATTGGTATATTATTGTCATATGCAAAAATATATAAATATTGTGTTGAAACTAGAGAAACTGCAGTGTAGGTAGATAAATACAGTGCAAGGCTTGTGACAAGGTAGATTGGGAGATCAAGAATTCATCATTGGTATACAAGAGGCTCATCCAAGAGTCTGATAACAGCGGGATAGAAGCTATCCTCAAGTTTGGTATGTGCTTTCAAACATTTGCATTATATGCTGGAAAGCAGTTATATTCTTTGCTAAAAAGAACCCCAAATTATAATCAACATCTAATGTAAAGAGTTCCATGGAATGTTTTGTTTACAGTACACATTTCAGTAGAATACTCAACTCAGTTTAGCAGTTTCATTTTATTAATTCTTTTGATTATTAATTGTCTGTAAAGAGTTTGTACGTCCTCCCCGTATCTGCGTGGGTTTCCTCCAGGTGCTCAGGTTTTCTCCCACATTCCAATGACGTATGGGTTAGGAGGTTGTGGGTATGCTATGTTGGCACTGAAAGCGTGGCAACACTTGCAGGCTGCCCCCAGAACACTAAGCAAAAGATGCCTTTCACTGTGTTTCAATGTACGTGACTAATAAATATGATTAATTGCTGATTAAAAGCAGTTAGTTAATTAATAGAATGCTTCCCTAGGTTAATGCTGAAAGATTGGCAACCTAGGTATATTGTTGCTAAACATTTCCTATGTATTGAAGACTCTTTCAATACATAGAAAATGTTTGGCAACAGTATACCTAGGTTGCCAGTCCTTCAGCATTAACCTAGGAGAGCTCTGGGTATTGAGGATTAATCCCCTGGAACCTCATGAACAAGCTCAGGGAAACATCACAGGACATTTATAAAGGCTTATTTTGTTTTACAAGAAATATAAATGAGGTGGGTAAGATGCATGTTTAACTGGCAGAGCAGTTAAACACAAAATCATAGGTTGAAAATTACAGGAGCACAATCATCCAAAACCAACAACCCTGCAAGCAATTCCTCTCTGGCAGAGGTTTTTTTTAGCATTAACTCAATATCTTAATTTTTTCTTGAATTTTTTTTTTTTATTTACAGCGTGGTGACAAGCCCTTCCGGCCTAACCAGTCTGCGCTGTCCATTTTAAACCCATGTTAACCTACCTGTACGTCTTTGGAATGTGGGTGGAAACAAACACAGGAGAACTATAAACTCCTTACAGACAGTGACAGGAATCAAACCCCGACCACTGGCGCTGTAATAGCGTCATGCTAACCGCTACGCTACTGTGCCACCCGAAGAATAAATGCCAGTCATCTGGCCTTAATTATAATGCTTTCAAACTGCGGTCAGAGAACTAGTACATGAGAATCAGATTTCTAACTAGATGACATAACACCAGTCTCAAAATTGCATTTGCTGACATTTTTCTAAGCAAGCAAAAATCCACTGTCTTAACAAAATCCATTGTTTGTATCATATACTAACAAGGTATCTTTCGAAGAGAGGACTGCTCCATATGCGTCAGAACAATGTAATAAAAAGGCAGAAAATACTGGAAACTCAATAGGTCAGGCAGCATTTGTGGAAAAAGTCAGACAAAATAAATTTTAGACCTGAAACATTAACAGTTTTTCTTTCCACAGATGCTGCTTGACCTGCTGAGTGCTTCCAGCATTTTCTGTATTTATTAAAGTTTCCAGCATCTGCAGTTGTGTTGATGCTCAGACAACGTGTACAGAAATGGGATTTCCACATAAGTGACTACACTTCAAAATAAAAATTGAATTCACTATTAACAGTGTAGTCACATCCCAAGAAAGTGCAGTGCATTATGCAAGCATTGATCTACATTTTCAGAAAATTCCTGCGCTTAGGACAAATTTAACTTTTTCAAGACATTCCCCACTTTGAAATGTTTAAATGTATCACCATGTAAGACATGAACAGCTGATAATCCTCCAGTACATGTATGACATACCACCCTCAGCTGTTTCCATGTCATCATGAAATGCCAGTCAAATACTTTCCAGGTCTCAAGAGATGACAGTAACATAAAACTACTTGATACATCTTGATACCCAACTGATCAAATTCAATTATTACTAACTAGACTGTGTCATTCACAGCTGTAGTATCAATAGCAATGAAATGTGGGCTGTGGAATAGAGAACATAGATGGACACTGCAGTGGCCAGTTCAGCAGATAGTTCATAACAACCACAGCTTCTAGTATTTTAAAAAGAAACTGCAGCCTGTAGCAAACGTATTTAGCTGCCTCTCTAAAATAAAAATCAACTTGCAAAGACATACAAAGCACAGACTTTTCAAATGTGGCAAAGGGGAAAAAATATTCAAATTAGGAGAAAAATAAACTGGTTAAGTGCATGTCATTACTTGTATAACCTGCATATGTTTGACCATGTGATTTGAGGTCCAAAATCCTAAAGCTTCAGCTCAGACTATTCGTGAAGTCCTCCTTCTCACAGGAAAGACTACTGAATATTCATTAGACCCACCATACATGTAAACTACACCCATAATACAACTGGCTGTCCACAAGAGGGTGCGACGCGGAGGTGGAGGGAAGAGGAGGAGGGAGTTCAAGTCTAATTTAGTCCTACAGAATATCTGAAAACCAGAGAATTCTATTACTCAGAGCATAATAGTCTGAGTGTCTGCCATAAAGCTAATAGATGCCAGTAAAATATCTGACAATAGCCAAGAAAACAAAGGCAGCTTTGATACGGTAGTGGCAGCATCATCAGTTATTCATTCTAAAAGGGCACAATTCCATTGTTGTGAAAATACATTTCATCATTAAAAAGCTGCTGGGGCAATTAGCCCCCAATATGTAGGATCTAATGTCCATCAAGAGAGTGCATACAGTGAAGGAGCCTTGGGGAGAGGAAAGCAGGAGAGTCCGGAGCCAAGAATTAGAGACTTCAACCACGATCTTTCAAATATCTTTGGCTATGGAAGTTGTACCAGAGAACTGGAGGACTACCATTGTGCCACAAACTAGTTAACAATCACCAGTCAACCTAACACAAGCAAATAGGATCAAGAGTAGGCCACCTAGTTCCTCAAACTTGCCCTGCCATTCAATAAGAGCATGGCTGATCTACCCCAGGCCTCAACTCCTACCTCCTGTGCCAGCCCTCCATAGCCCTCAATTCCCCAATCATTCAATCTCCACTCTAA
>JARFYF010000084.1:35205997-35216369 GCA_030265395.1 Rhina ancylostomus
CTGATCTCTGAGGCAAGATTCCTTCCAGTTACTGCCTGTGTTTGTCCTGAGGAAGTATCCTGACTCTAGTCTTATATCAGTGTACTACATTTGGGTTCTCTGTGAGTTTGCTCAACATTGTGACACCCTCAGCTGATGAATCGGTGCTGGTCTAAGTTGAAAAACACCTGGAAGAAGCACCAAAAGTCAAAGAGTGTACTCTGGGTGGGGGAACTTCAATGTCCATCAATCAGAGTGGCTTGGTAGCATTATCACAGACCAACTGGCTGAACCTTGAAGGACAGAGCTACCACAGTGTGTTTGTGGAGGGAATGAGTGAACCAACATGAAGGAAACATTACTTGACCTTTCCCTGCCAATGTACCTGTGGCACATGCATCGATCCATGATAGCATTTTGTTGAAGTTACTACAGGAAAGTCTTTGTATGAGACTGATGAGGTGTATTTATATATTGTGTAGGACTTCAAATGTGCTAAATGGGACTGTCTGAGAACAGATCTGGCAGCTCAAAATTTGGTATCCATTAGGCACTGTGGACCATCTGTGGGAGTTCCTTCACCAGAAGACCCACGGTAATGCAAGCAGTCAGTTCACCACCACCTTCCCAAGGAGAAGTGGGGATGAGCAATAAATGCCAGCAATACCCAAATCCCTAAAGTGAATAGTAAAAAGCAGGCAATGGCCTGACCGGCTGAGAATTTTAAAATGCATATCTTAAATGGAGTGGCATAGTGCCAGAGTCAGAGCTGCTGTCCAACCTTGACCTCTGGTGCCCTCTATGTGTGGCCCTATGGAACAGTTGGTAGAACTGCTGTTTCACAGTTCCTGTGACATGGGTTCATTCCCGACCTCAGGTGCAGTCTGTTTGCACATCCTCCTTGTGACTGCGTGGATTTCCCTTGGGTACTCTGTTTTCCCCTCATATCCCAAAGACCAACAGGTTGGTAGCTTAATAGGCCACTGCAAATTGTTCCTAGTGTGAGAGTTGTGGAATCTGGAGTTGACGGGCATGGGGGAGAATAGAATGAGATTGCGTACTTGGTGTGGGTCTTGATAGTCCAGAGGACTTGTTTCTGTGACATAGGATGCTATAATACTTTCAACATGTATGTGTTAGTGAAGAATTCAGTTTCAGGGCTCATTTGTATTTAACGACGATCCAACATCCCTGAGTTTTTCAGCACATTCATGGTTTCCAGTTTCTTGAAAAGCAAATCTACAGACGCTGGAAAACGCTGCACTCAGGAGGTAAGAAAGCACCTAAGGAAAGAGAAATCGTATTAACGCTTTCTGTCGATGTGCCTTTTCCGTTTTCACTGCACTATACCTGAACTTAATACACCGATGCTGAATGACTGGCGCAGCACCAGTCAGATCACAATTCTTATCTCCGGAGGCTGGGTTACAGCATCACATGTGAATTTGATTTCCTGTTGCGTTATCTGTTCTAACTATCAGTATGATCTGCATTGCTCGACTATTATTTGTTTGTTCAGCGCTCGTGAAGATAATCTTCCCCTTGAAATGAGACTTTTCACCGAAGAAAAAAAGATTTGAAGCTCAGTCTCCCTCCTGAACAAGTCCCTCTGGTCGTGGACATCTTTAATCCCGGGCGAAACACGGATCCTGTTTAACGTTTCCTCGAGGAAAATCGTAAGCTTCATTTAGTTTTGTCTTAATTAATACTTAAAATGTCTGACACGATTGACTGGTAAGAAAGGAGTTCCTGAATTAAAATTCCTGATTATTTATCAGGAAAACGGAAATAAAACAAGAAACAAACTGTTGGAGGAACTCAGCAGGTCAACATTTCGGGTGAGACCCTTGCACCAGGGCTGAGAGTGTAGAGCGAAGATAACCGGTATAAAGAGGTGAGAGGGAGGGTGAGACAGGTTCTGATAGGTGAATCCAGATGAGGTTGGGGGGATAATGTGTAGATAGAGCCAAGTTTGGGAGGGAGGGAAGAGGGGTTAGGTCGAGATGGAGGCTGGATAGGGATGTGGAACCAGATAAGGATGGGCAGGTAGGGCAGGTGGAGGGGAGGTAGAAAGGGTAAGCCACGGAAGAAGAAACGCAGGTGGATCGGTATGTGGGCGGATGCAGGTGGAATCAGGTGGGACAGTGTGATGAACCAGTGGGTGTGGGGAAGGGATGCAGAGTGTGGCTCACCGGTAAAGGGCACGTGAATCCTTGCCTTAGGCCAGAACTCGTGAGAGAGTCGATGTTTCAGTTCTATGACCTGAATTATTGTCCCTGTTTCTCTTCCCACGGATGTGGCCTGATTTGGTGAGTGTTTCGAGCACTTTCTGCTTTTATTTTAAATTTCTAGCATCTGCAGTTTTTTTGATTCTCATTCTCGTTTAGAAAACTTTAGGTTGCCGCTTTGTGACTGTTGTCTTCTTGTGCCAATTTGAGGATGAAGGTGCAAAGGAAGTTGGTTGTCACTTTGTGCGTTGTAGGTTTAAGTTTGTTGGAAAGATGGTGATTGTTCAAAGATGCCAATGAATTCATTTAAAACTCTCTCTCCAAGTTGTCGGTACCCCTGACGTCTCATCCAGGAATCTGTAATAACACGTGAGAGCCTGGGGTACTCTGAAGGACTGTTTCCTCCCAGCTTGCTATGTATATATTGACATAGGCCAGAGCAAACTTCTAGAGCAAGGCAATGCATTTAATTTGCAAGTAAATTCATTGTGGAAATGAAAATTATTCTGTTAACTTCAGGTGTAGTGATTGGTCTGTCAGGCTGGTGGTGTTTTAATGGTCTATCTGTCCATCTTTATCTATTTGTGTACAGGCTTTCTATGTCCTTTGTAAAAAGTATGGAATTAGGGGTTCATAGAAATGATTATTTGTAATGCTGTGACAGGTATCACGTAGCAATCACTTCCAAATGCTGACAAGTCTTCCTGGTGGTATTTCTTCAGGTACTGTCCACATGTCTGGGTGCTTATGAACTTTGGGAAGTATATACAATTTCCTGGCTTGAGGTTCAGGTTTTCCAGCTAACATGTTTGGACTTCTCGAGTTGTGTCAAAATGTCCTTAATTTCCCTATGTATTTCTTTATAGATAGGTTTTGTCAGTTTAGTGCAATTTTCAGCTTTGGAAACACACAGACAATTAAACAAGTACTGTTTCCATCATGACAATACTCCTACCTTTATCTGCGTGGCTTAATGATGATGTTTGGGTTGCTTTTTAAATCTCTGACCACATCCCTTTCTTTCCTGGTTAGATTTGATTGTCTTTTAGTCATTGAAAGGATGCCCACTCTAATCTCGTTTCTTTAATGAAGTTTAAAATCTTTGCAGGTACTTTTTCATCTTGAGGTGTCCATTTTGAGGATGGGGTTTCTTGGTGGTCTCTGAACTGCTGAAGTGAAATATCACTAATTTTTCTATAAAACCCCATGTAAATCAATCTGGATTTGCTCTTTATGCTGCTTTGCAGCTAGAATAAAGGCAGCCCTTGTTGAAGTCCCTTTTTCTGGGTTTCTCTGAGAGTTTGTTTGGGAAATTTTAACAATGGTTTTCCCTAGTTGCAGGCTCTACCTTTCTTGGGTTAGTTTTGCCTGCTTTAGCTGAGAGGTTCCATCACCTGTTGAATGTGATGTGGCCTCCAGTGAATGTAAAACACTGATGCTGGAGGAACTCAGCTAGCCAAGCAGGCAGTCAATGTTTAGGGTCAGGACCCAAAATGTTGACCATCTGCTTTTATCCACAGATGCTGCCTGACCTGCTGAGTTTGTCCAGCATTATAGTGATTGTCATCTAGATTCCAGCATCTGCTGTCCTTTGTTTCTCCAGTGAATGTAGTCTGGGCTCATTCCAAAGCATTTAGATGCCTCTGCTGGTACTTAAGTAACAGAGTTTTTATGTGTTGGTTTAGTTCCCTGGAGTTTTTTCTCTCCGCCTGTGGAGGTGTCTGGCTGAAATTGATTTTGCATATCCAGGTCCTTGCATTTGGAAATGTGGTTTTAGCAATTCTGAATACAGTGCCTCCAGCTCTTTAAGGAAAACCACTGGTCTCTAGTACATTCATGCCAGTTGAAAAGTCTATATTTGAAGGATTCTGGGCAGGGTTCCAATTCATCCAGAATGAAGTCGCATGAGTGAATTTATATCCTGAGAAGCTGTCAATTTGTGTGTTTGTCAGGGTACTTTTCTGGGAGAGGTTGGAATCATCTATCATTAAAATAGGTTTGATTGGCTACAGCTTCCAGTTTACACTTTACTGTCCTAGTGTTGGCTGCCCCGTTACCTTTCTCACAGTCTCTGCATTTATGTCGGAATCAGGTCTGTGATTCCATGCCAGTGCTGTTAGTTAAGGTGGTGGGGTCCCTCATTGTTTGCTGTGTCTAGTGTCATCCTGCCTTTGGAACCAGGGTTGTTAGGAGAGGAACTGCTGACTGGCCTGGGGCTGGAGTCCCAGAGTTCGGTTCTGCCAGCCCAGAAAGTGGATTTGATGGCAGATCCCACGTCCGAATTTGTCGCCATGGGTCTTCTCAGCTAGCTGTAGGGGGTGACTCGGTGGGGACTGTGCTTTTTGGTCTGGATCAAGGGCCGGGCGGTGTCAGTGAGTAGAGTCCAGTCCAGTGTGTCTGTGGATTGGTTTGAGCCACAACTGGACTCACTAAGGAATGTACAGGAGACAAACGTATGGCAGGAACAGTAATGTAGCAGTTAATGTAATGCCATTACAGTGCCAGCGACCCAGGTTCAATTCTGGCTGCTGTCTGTAGGGAGTTTGTATGTTCACCCCGTGACTGTGTGGGTTTCCTCCAGCTGCTCCGGTTTCCTCCCACGTTTCAAAGACTTAGGGGTTAGAAAGTTGTGGGCATGCTATGCTGGCGCCGGAAGCGTGGCGACACTTGCGGGCTGCCCCCGGAACACTCTACGCAAAAGATGCATTTCACTGTGTGTTTCAATGTATGTGTGACTAATAAAGATATCTTATCTTACTTTGTCTTAAGAGATTTCAAGGCTGTGGTCACACCGCAGGTTCAGCCAGATAGAAGGGTAATTGCTAGGAGAGGAAGGCGGGTAATGCATGACTCCCCTGCGGCTTCCTCCCTCTCTAACGTGTATACCATTTTGGACACTGGGGGCTGGCCTCTCAGGGGAAAGCAACAGCAGCAGCTAGATCGGTGGCACCACAACTAGCTCTGTAGTACAGCAGGGAAGGTTAAAGTCTAGGCAAGCAGTAGTCATAGAATCCCAGAGTTGTACAGTATAGAAACAGGCCCTCCAGCCCACCATGTCTATGCTGACCATCATGCCTATCTATACTAATCCTGCTTGCCTGCATTAATTCCATATCCCTCCCTGCCTTGGTCATTCATGGAGCCCCTGTCCAGATGCTTCTTAATTGCTATTTCTGTTCCTGCATCCACCACCTCCTCTAGCATCTCCTCCTTGTGTGAAAATTTTACCCTTCAGATCTCCTTTAAGCCTCCTGGAGGTTTTAGGCACTCCTACCATAAGAAACAGACACTGGCTATCTCCTCTACTTCTAGCTCATAATTTTATAGATCTCTATCATGTTACCTCTCAACCTCTTTAGGACTAATGACACAGGCAGGAAGAGAAATGAGGTCCTGCAAAGTGACTATAGGGAGTTATGTAGAAGGTTAAAAAGCAGGACCTCTAGACTTGTAATCTCAGGACTATTCCACGTGCTTCATGCTAGTGAAGGTAGGAACAAGAGCATTAGGCAAATGAAGATATGAGTGAAGAGTTGGTGCTAATGGGAGAGCTTGAGTTACTTGGGCCATTGGGATCTCTTCTGGTGGAGTGGTTGCACCTGCACCTGCACTGGAGCAGGACCAATATCCTTGTGGGAAGGTTTGCTAATGCTACTTGGGAGAGTTTATATGAGTTGGGGTGGGACCCAAAGTAAAAGTGTTTCAGATGAGAAAGTTGAAGCAAATATAGAGGTTAAAGCAAACAAGTCCAGTAGGCAAGCCAGGGAGGGCCAGGACAGAGAACATGGAAGGTCTGATAGACTAAGCTGCAATTACACGAATGCAAGAAGTCCAGCAAGGCCATATGGGTAGAAAAAGTAAAAATGGGGTGAGCACTTTGGGATTATACAACAGGCGTCCCCCAACAGTCAGCAGGAATTAGAGGAACATGTATGTGGGGAAATCACAGATGGGTGTTGGAATAATTGTGTTGTAATAGTAGGTGATTTCTAATTTCCCTGACGTTGACTGGTACTGCCTTGGTGCTAAGGGATGAGATGGGGCAGAATTTGTTAACTGTGTCCAGGGAAGTTTTCTGAAGCAATATGTAGCTGATCCTACTAGAGGGGGCAACACTTGACCTTCCCATAGGAAATGAGGCTGGGGTTTAGAAATGTGAGAGGTGACATGATTGAAGCATGCAAAATCCTGAGGGGTTTTGCCAACGTGGATGTGGAGAAGATGTTTCCTCTTTCTTGTATTTCATATTTCCTTACAGCATAGAAGGAAGTTATTCAGAGCATCAGGTTTATGCTGGCTGTCACAGCATTCCCATCAGTCCCATTTCCCCACTGATTTCCCTGTAGCCTATTCTTTCTTACATGCCCAACTACCCCATCCTGATTCACCTGCCCACTCACCCACACGAGGGGTAATCAACACCAGAACGGCTTTAAAATATTGGAGGAAAGAAGAGCATCCCATGGGAAACTCACACAAAAGAATCTAGAATTAAGGGTCACTGATTTGAAGTAAGGAAGGCACACATCTAAAACAGAGCTGAGGTGATTTTTTTTACCCTCAGAGTGGTTGGCCTTTGAAACTTTGATCAGTGGTGATTATACTGTAACCACACATGCTCCGAATTTGTACGTTTGTATTCACAGCAGGACTTGTCATACACCACTGCATTGATCTGGGCAACCTGAAAAATGCTGGAAATGCACAGTAATAGGGAAGGCAGAGTTATGATTTGATTACTTATTTGAAGGTTGAATGCTATTTATAATTGAGACAAAGAGTTATACAGCTCAGAAGCAGACCCTATGGCTCACCATAGTGAATGCTGACCATTAAGTATCTATTCATATGAATCCTATTTTTCAGCACTTCTCCTGTTGCCTTCTATGCCTTAGTGATTTGAGTGCTTGTCTAGATACTAATTAAATGTTGTCAGAGTCTCTGCCTCCACCATGCCCTAGGGCAGTGCATTTTAGATTCCAACCACCTCTGGGTGAAAAAATTATTCCACCGATTCCCTCTAAACCTCCTACCACGTACTTTAAACTTATGCCTTCTAGCTTTGGACACCTCTGCCATGGGGTAAACAGTAAGAAGCTTCCCCTCATCATTGGTAATTTCATTTATTATTGTCACATGTACGGAGGTACAGTGAAAAACTTGTCTTGCATATCATCGATATAGATCAATCATTACAACAGTGCATGAAGGTAGTACAAGATAAAACAATAAAATGTTACAGTACAGAGAAAGTGCAGTGCAGGTGGACAGTAAGGTGCAAAGTCACCACGAGGTAACCATAAAAGCATTGACCCCTGTGGAATATCTCTATACAGTGGGACAAGGATGCAAAGCTAAAAGTTCATCAATGGGATCAGCATGTAGTGCACACCCTGAGGGACAGAGTGTCCATGTCAGCAACATTTGGGTCGAGTGTTCAAATCTCCCATGCTCCCTTAGAATGATCTACACATGGGCTGAGAGGTCACATTCTGCATTGCAGCAACATCCGGAACATAACAGATAATCAATAAAGAGACAGTTCCAAGTCCATCTTCCCAAACTCCAGTAAAATGTATTACTATTATTTTGAAGAAATATTCTCGAACAAGGTAATTGCTACAATAAACTGTGCTTTTTAAAAAAAATTCTACCCACAGAATCGGTTAAATTCTAAAGTTCCCATCTTCCATGTGCCCAATTCTTTCACATTTATAATGCAGCAATTCTTAATTACATTGTCACTCTCTTTATTGCTTTTATATTTTATTCGAACCCAATTGCTTTTTTTTTTGCTCATTGTTATTCTTATGTTTTATAAGTATATTTTGGCTCTGCTTGTTTCTATTTTTACTCATGATAGGTGGCAAGGAAGGCCAGAGCATGTTTGGGAAAATGTTACGACTTGGTCCGTCTTAGAAGATAGAAATAAGGGGACCAGTTTCTCTCACAACCGGATTCCAAGGGCATCCGTGGGCAGATTATTTCCTGAAATAATGCAGTGAGTAGTTTCTAGCCTACAGGGATGCACTTTTGAGGTCATGCTCTCAGCAAGGCATTATGAATAATGTTATAACTAGTTAAATTAGTGAATATAAAATGAATTACTTTATTAACATAAATAACAAAACGACCATTTTCAATAATAATGGTAATGTTTTCTTTGGATAGCTGAAACTTACTTTCAGAAGTCGAGGAGTGTTCATAATAATGATCTGTTATCCAAAAAAAATTACTGCAAGGAGCAAATGCAAAACACTTCAATTTTGATCTTCAGTTTTCGGCCTCCTGCAAATGTGGGGCAGTCGTCGGACCAGAGGTGGTCCTCTAGATCTGTGTGTGACCCATCCGGAGTAGGGTCAGCACTCATCTATGTGAACCAGACCAGGCTTTGGGCGAATGACCACTCCCTAGGTCCATGCAGCTTTTATTTTTGCACAGAACCTCTGCTCATCTTCTGCTGGCTTCGGAATCTTCAATCAGGCTGCGTAGTGTTGTGCTCCCCATAAACCACATCAACAGTGACCACTGATACCTGTTTGGTCGGAAACGTCCAACCCCCAGCTCTCCAGAGTCACACCCAGCGGAATTACAACGGCAGCCCTCCAGCTCCCAAAGATAATTCCCTCCGGTGATTCAACAGAGGAGGTGGCGGCAGGAGTGGAGTCCTGGAGGGGGAGGCGGTGGGAGTGGGGTCCTGAGGGAGCGGGGACCCGGAGGAGGCGGCGGTAGGGACAGAGTCCCGGTAGAGGGGCGGGGTCCCAGGGGGAGAGCAGGGTCCCGGAAGGTGGGGTGGGGGGGGGGGTGGGAGTGGGAGTGGGAGGAGAGGGCTTTGGGCAGGAGACTGGAGTTGGAGCAGAATCCCAGTCAAAGCTCAGTGGCAGAAATGTGGTTGTTGATGAGGTGGGCAGTGGTGGTGAGTGGTTGGAAATCTCATACAGTTTAAGGAAGATTTTTATCAAATACTTTTTTGTTGGTTTAAATTACTGGCCGTCCTCCAGTGAATGAATGAGTGGGAAAGCTCTGAGACAACCAACATCAGCACCCGGTCACAGTGCAACCAGTACCCACTCCCAGCCCACGTCGTGTTAAGGGACTGTTTGCTCAACACTCTCCCGAGATGTACGGATGTCCAGACGTACAAACTGCTGGCTAATTACCGATATAAGGGCCCAGTGCTTCAACTATCTCTTCCCTTATGATTGTTCTGTGTGCAGTGCTGACTCTGAGCAAAGAGAGGCCCGGATGAAATGTTACCTCTTCGATTACGAAGTCACAAGTAACCGTTCGTTAAAATGAAAACACGCTGCCTCAACACCCTCCTGTTGATAGTTTAAAAATGACACCACCATGTATTCCTATTTCAAAGACACTGAACTCAAATTAGCTAATGACTTTGATATTCTTTTGGCTCTGCTTTGCTTCCACAATGATGTATCAAATATACCTAATTCGAATGACTCCGATAATTCTATTCTCAGTGCAAAAACGTAGCCCTTGTGATGAGTATCAGTGAAGGAAATAGAATTGCCGTTGATCACTAGTGTATATGTTTGTCAAGGTTTTGAAGAGAAACGTGAGAAAAGAGAACAATAAACTACCTACCTCTAAAAGCAAAAGTCTGGAAATTGCTGAGGCCTTGCTTTTCCAAAGTGGATATTCCAATTCCAATAGTGAAGCAGATGTTGGTGTCTTGAGTCTGAGCACTCCAACAACTCCCACAGAAAGCTTCACCTTTGCAATTTCTGGATGTCAAGAAGCCCATGATAAAGATGCAGACACTCCCAAGTATTCATTCCGGAAATTGTCGACTTTGTGATCATTATTGCCCTGTAATATTCAGGGCTCGGGTGGTACAATAGAAATCGTGGAATAGAGCAGGGGGAAGGCTTGTGTGGTTACGAACAATATGTTATTAATATAATCAATAATGTTTTTATTAATACCTGTAATAATTCACTAGAAATTCAGTTAATGTTTATATTCTCATGTAGAAAAATAGCAAATTACTTCTTTTGATGTTTAAGGGTGTGATGCTACAAGTGTGTAAAAACAAAAACAGATTCTCTCTAATTAATGGTAAAGAACTGTCACAATGTTGATCCGGAGCAAATTCACAGAGAACCCAAATGCGGCACACCGATACAAGACTGGAGTCAGGATAC
>JARFYF010000084.1:35261777-35274283 GCA_030265395.1 Rhina ancylostomus
GTAAACGTCGGGAAGTCACGTGGCAGCGGAGTAAAACTTTGGTGCCTCCGCACTTGGAGGACGGCGCGCAGTTCTGGAATACCAAGTGATTCCAGCAAATCTCTTCCCACGAATTCTCAGATAACTTTCTCTGGTTAGCCATTCCAAAGACACATTCGACACTTTCACATGGGTACAGTTCCCTTCCCCACAAACCCATCGCTCCCCTGTAAGTAGTTCAACACACCTCGTGTTGGCACGCTCACACCTGAACATCCTCATCCACATCCTCACCTTCATGCACTCTTTCTCTCTCTGCAAGTGGTGGTGGCACATGATATCGGGTGCTGTGCTATCGCCAGCCCACAACCCCGCCCCTCACCGCTGAAGCAGTGGGGGAAGGACTGGTGGCTAGTTGTGCTGCTTAGGTCTGTTGTGGTTCCTTGCAAAGATTTACCTGGCAGCACCCTCCCGTAAGATCCCGTCTGCCCAATGCACTCTGTTTCTGAGTATTCATATCTTAAGAGATCCTGGGGCTTCAGCTTGGTGTGGCGACAAAAAGACCTTTTTATTGATTCTGCCAGGGGGTAGCAAACGGTGCTATTGTCATGCAGTTGTACATGGGATGTGTAAAATAAATTGCCCTCTAATGCGCACACACGAGTACCGGTAATGATAAAGAGTCCAAATTCAAGAAGCGTCATTTTCCCTCTGGTGACCATCGTTTACAGTCACTTAGATGAATCCAGCATTCCTGGCCCTGTACTTTCACCGCTGTCGGGGTCTGGAGTAATATCTGGAAGGGGTCTGTCCACCAAGGTCCCAGCTTAGGTCGTTCCCAGTCCTGTATCAGCACCGACTCGCAACGTTCCAGGTTAGACAACTCCGCGCCTTTTCCCTCCTGCTGGGTAAATGTGCTCTTCACCTGTGAATGAAGGAGGTGGTAAGTTGCCTAAAATATCTTTGTAGTTCATTCCCCATGATATTAAGTTGGACCTGGGTGGGGGTAGGGGGTTCTGGGTGTCAGCATCCCATGGGGTTTCTCCCGGGCGTCCATAAATAATTTCGGCAGCCGACACCCCGGTGGCCGAGTGGGAACTAATTCTAATGTGGTAGAAAGCTAATGGGAGAACCTGCAGCCAATTTAGACCTGTCTCTGACACTAATTTAGTTTCGTTTATTCTTCATCGTGCCGTTAGCTCGTTCCACTGTCCAACGCGGCACATAAATGGACGTTTGGCTCATCCGAAGGGAGTCGGTGGGGATGATGGTGGCGGAAACGGCCTGTTACCGAAAAAGGGGAAAGGTAGTAAGTCAGGGTCACCTCTGGTAGTACCTGGGGAACCCCGTAAAGGCCTCCGTCTGCAAGTCGGTTTGCTCGGAATCCCAGCACCTTCGGCTTATGACCCTCATTAATTGACAAGGTAATGTGAGGGGACACTTGGCCTCACTGATTCCAAAATTCATGAGGCACTTGAACCAGAACTGTTGTACCCTCCTTGCCCACGACTTCCCCTGAAACAGTAACCGTCACCATGCTCTCCAGGAGGGGAGCATACAAAATTCCCAGCTCCCCTGAGAGCCCTGAGGGGTCATATGCTAGTGTAACATGTGGGTCAGGAGCTGTTGTGAGAAAAGTTCTTCAGGAATATTAAAGGTAAATAGTCAGTGTACTTTAAAAAGGAAAATTTTATTTACAAAGACAGACAGGAACAGAATGGGAAGTAACAAATGCTCTCTCTCACACACACACACACACACACACACACACACACATACACACACACACACACACACACGCACGCACACACACACACACACACACACAGATGAGCAGGGAATAAACAATACAATTTTTGAACACCTTGACTCTGGGCAAACATCGCTCTTTGGTCTCAGGAGTCCTTAATAACTGCCCTGAAGTAGTGGACAGCTCATCTCAGCATTCTCGGAGACAGAGATCAAGGGAGCCAAAATGGAGCTCTTTTGTACTGCTGGGGGTTGGATGGACCAGCAGGGACAAAGGTGTTTTAAACAAGCCAGTGGTGGGTGTGCCCGGGAACAAAGGTGCTCACATAGACCAATGCGAGTGCTCCAGCAAGGAAAATGGAGTTTACCTAATGGGGTGGAGCCAAACCTTGATTGACAGTGGTGTCGCTTTCGGCCATGTGCTCAATGGTGTCATCTCAGCCAGAGGGGTCAGTGTTGTCACGGTCACATGACAGCCATGACCTTTTGCACTACAGGGGTCTTCAAGGGTGGGTCAAAATCTTTGTTCGTGAAGCCCACCGCCCACCATTGAGGGTGCTGGAGAACCCAAAGAATCCTAAAATATTTAGGGCCGGTAATGTTAATTCCTTCATCCAGACATTGTATTTTGAGTCGGAGGGAGCAGAGCAGGTCCCTCCAGGCCAAGTTAACCCTAAGTCTAGGGTTACTTCGAATTTGATCAGACATTGCTGATTCCCAAACTTTACTCGTAAAGGTTCCGTTAATGGGAAGGACCTCTCCAGTCCCTCCGGCCCTTTCAATGAGATGGTGGTCGTGAATGGTGTAAAATCATGGTGATCAATGCAGGGAGCTTCAAGGGTCGAATTATTGGCCCCTCTATGTACCATAAAGGGGATCGCGTTCCCTTCGACTAGTAAATTGACGATCGTCTGGGTTATCGGTGAGGGCAGGGTACATGGAGTGGCTACTTCCTCCAACTTGCAGGCAGAAAACGAGTTGAGAAAGGCTGCCACCTGCCGGGGGTCTGGCCTACCTTTGGTAGTGAACACAATACCGCCACACTGGTAGCACTTTGAAGCACTTGCCAGTGCGGGTGGTGGCGGTCTCCTGGGTCCTGGGTATTTACGAGGGGGCGGTGGTGGCGCGTGAGGCGGTCGGTACGTTGGGGCTCTTGGGCCGTTGGGGCACATTGGACACTCTCTGTCAGACCGGGCAACCCATCCTGGGGCGCAAAGCTGCGGCTCCATTTGGTATTCTGTATTATCGGGACAGGCAGGTGGGGGCCGAGGGGACTTTGGACCATCTCCTGTTTCACCCTTGTGGCTTTCGGATCGCACCCGTTGTTCCAGAAGTGGACCAGGGCCCTTCTCATATTTTTTTCGTGTATGGTCAGGCCAATTCATGTCATTAGTGCGGGTAGTTGACGCCAGTCCCTCAGGGATACATTGTAGTTGGAAGGCGTTAAATTGAGGGGAGGCATTGCCTCTGTTCTTGGCATCGTCCCCTGCATAGGTGCTGTAAAGTGAGCAGAAACGATCCCAGAAATCTGTAACGTTCTTGCCCTGTTTCTGCCGCATTCTAAAACCTTAACTATGTCAATGGGCTGTTGGACGGTCTTGCGAAGGGCAGCTCCAATGGTGTCTACCTGGTTCGGAGCCTGGACGGCCGTTTGGAAGGCTGCCCAGTCCGCGCAGTTACCCAGGTGCTCTTTCCACCTATCTGCCTCATCAACTGGAAGGGGCATGCAACAAAGACCAATAAGGTCCAGGGGTGTTGCATGGTACAACTGATTTGTCCCAAAAATATGATCTATAAAATCCTCCTTGCTGGTTTTACGGTTGGGCGGCTGGCTCATCTCCTGAGGTTTACAAGGGGTGTAAATTTGGATTGTGGGATTAGAGAGCGCTCAGGTTGGTTCGGGATTGGTGGCATTCCCATTGGGGAGCTGTTCTTTGGCCTTAATTCCCTTTCCCTTAGTCGGCATAGGTGATGGGTCGGTACCTCGAGGGTCGTCACTATTAGTGGTAGAATCGGAGTCGTAATCGTTGTCCGACTGAGGACCTATTATAGGTCTCTCCCCGACCAAACGTTTCCGCCGTATGGCTTTCGAACAATTCGGAGGCGCCCTCTCTCTCTGTCTAGACTGATTTCTGGTCCGGGACGCGATCGGGTCAAGGGACTGTTCTTGTGACAGAACTTGGCTGGCAGTAACAGTTTGCGACTAAACACATTAGGTGTCGGTGGCAGTGAAATTGGGGTTAGATAGGGGCTGTGGGTCTAACGCTCCAATCCTCCTCACTCTCGTCCGTATCGTTATTTTGGAACAACAGGGCCACACCAGACATGGAGTCAGGTTCTTCCACTTTCTCCTTGCTATTATTCTTTTTATTACTATTTCTACGTTTTTCCTTATTCATCTGATCGATCTCTTCCCTTTCCCATCTTCTCTCTGTATTGTGGTCTCCGCACTGACACCTCAGAACTTCCCAATTCTCGGGATTACCTTTCTCATCACACACACTTATCCCCTTCTAAGTGCATTATGTTCCCAACTAATCTGTTGAATTCTATTTGTTAGGTCTTACGCCGTTTTTCTCCAAGTAAGTATTAATATTTTCCATTTCCCCCTAGTATTGCCTTCCCAAATCGCCTTTTCTGCCTTTTGGCACTTATCCAAATCCCAGGTTCCCCCTCATGGCTATATTTCATTTCCCAATTTTTCTACTGAGGAATGCCGATAGCTTGCGGAAGTTATACTCATTTTTTTGGATCGTCTTTACATAATTTAGATGGGGGGGTATTGGTTTCAGACTTATCGGGAGTTTGTCCTTTTTTACTCTCTCTCCTTTTTTTAAACCATCAGGTACAAATCGCTTCGATTAACTCTTTCTTTTACCCACTTTAGGTTCCTGACCTTCCCGTGGAAGAGTTCCCCTCTTAAGATCCTGTCCAAGGCAGGGTGGTAGTACCGTAGAACCGATCTCATTACTTGGAGCTCCAAACCTTAAATTCGCGAACTTAAAGTAACCCTGACTGGGGAGTCGAACCCCAAACGTTCAATTGACCTTTGACATTAAAAGGGGCGTCCAAGCCCAATCATATAAAGCTTGCCCAAGGCAAACCACAAGTGAACCTCCAATAACTTTGATTTTAACCCCAGTTGTCTCACCTGTTTCACTCGGACAGGTTCGCGAGGAGTCCGTCAGAGGGTTTTCGATAAGCGAAGGGATCGGTCAGGATTTCGGCTGCCCGAGAGGGATCAAGGTGGTTTACCTTGCGGGCCCTTCCGTCTCAGGGAGTCGTTGTCCCTGTCGATCGCTTCGTCTTGGACTCCTCGCTGACTCGCCAAATTGTTACTGCGATTTTAAAGTCCCACTTCTGTCTGCTGAGAGAAAACACAGTGCCACAGGTTCAAACCAACGCGTTTATTTAACAGTACATCGCTGGGGAGAAACGTCCTTACTCTCAGGTCGAGTTTGAAGCGGAGTTCTCCGACGTACAGAGAGGGCAGACGGTAATTTATACAAACATTGTCACGCACACTTTAATGAGCCAAGGCGCCACGGGTCTGGGTTGAGCAGCAGAGAAACAAAGGAAAACAACAGGGAAAAAAAGATCAGCATCGCACCCAAGGTTTGGTAAATCGGTTGGCAATTAACCATTGCATCATGGAACAATGCAGCACAATACAGTCCCTTCGGACCACCACGTTACGCCGCCCATCAAACCACACCTCACACGATCTTACCCTTTCCTCCCGCATATCCCTCTATCCCACACTCCTCCATCTGCCAATCCAACAACTAATTGAACCTGTCCAACGTATCTGACTCCACCACAACCCCAGGCAGCGCATTCCACACACCAACAACTCTCTAGTTTGAAATTCTCCCTCTGACATCTTCGCTGAACTTCCCACCCATTATTTTAATTAAGAGACTCAAATACGAGAATCACATAGTTTGGGACAGCCTTCCCATTTCCCGTTAAGTGCAACCATCATCCTTATAATTTAACTTGATTGCAAGCCAATTAAGTCCCGGACACAGCAATTATCACTCAGCACCCGGCCCAGATAATGTGTTTTTTTTCTCCTCTGGCCTGCCAATCACCTTTTTACTCAGTATTTCGTGGAGCCGCAATTCTCATCAGTTATAAGATATGAATACAGTTACAGTTTATTCATCCTTTGTCACAATGTTGATCCGGAGCAAACTCACAGAGAACCCAAATGCGGCACACTGATACAAGACGGGAGTCAGGATACTTCCCAAGGACAAACACAGGCAGTAACTGTAAGGAATCTTGACTTGGAGATCAGAAGAGGAATCTCAACACGAACTGGAACTTCACAAAGGAATAGAGAACACAGGACTGCTCCAGAGTACACCACTCTAAGCAAATGGAACCAAAGTATACATAAAGGTAAACAAATACTCTGGCAACTAGTGCGAGAAAAACATAGGTTATTCTTCTAGGCCCCTGATGGCGCTCAGGTGTACATTGTTTTGTAATCAGTCCAGCATGGAATCCAGGTGCTGGACAACAAGGCATTAATGGAGCCAAATTGAGGGCCAGAACTCAGAACCATGACAGTATGCTTCTTTGTCTGTGCGATGTGTTGCTGATGCTCAGGTTGTGGGACATGTACAGCAGGCCAGACGATACAAATAGAAGCAACAAAGCTGAGCCAAAATGATGACAGGCAGAAATGGCCAGTTTATATACCATAAGACATAGGAGCAGAATTAGGCCATTCAGCCCATTGAGTCTGCCCCGCCATTCAATTATGGCTGATTTATTTTTCCTACTCAACCCCATTCTCCTGCCTTCTCCCCATAACCTTTGACACCTATCAACCTTTGCTTTATATATACCCAAAGACTTGGGCTCCACAGCTGTCTGCGGCAATGAATTCCACAGATTCACCACTCTCTGGCTAAGGAAGTTCCTCCCCGTCTCTGTTCAAAAGGGACGTCCTTTTATTCTGAGGCTGTGCCCTCTGGTTCTTGACTCTCCCACTACTGGAAACATCCTCTCCACGTCCACTCTGTCCAGTCCTTTTGGATATTCAGTAGGTTTCAATGAGATCCCCCTCATTCTTCTAAACGTCCAGTGAGTACAGGCCCAGAGCCATCAAAAGCTCCTCATATGTTAACCCTTTCATCACTGGGATCATTCTTGTAAATCTCCTCTGGACCCTCTCCAGTGCCAGCATATCCTCCCTTAGATATGAGTCCCAAAACTGCTCACAATACTCCAAATACTGATCAATGCCTTATAAAGCCTCGGCATTAAATCCTTGCTTTTATATTCTAGTCCTTTGAAAATTAATGCTAACATTGCATTTGTCTTCCTTACTACTGATTCAACCTGCAAGTTAAACTTTAGGACTCCTAAGTCCCTCTGCACCTCCAATTTCTGAATTCTCTCCCCATTTAGAAAATAGTCTATGCCTTTATTCCTCCTACCAAAGTGAAAGACCATACACTTCCCTACGCTGTATTCCATCCTCCACTTATTTGCCCATTCTCCCAACCTGTCCAAGTTCTTCTGCAGACTCCCTGCTTCCTCAGCACTACCTGCCCCTTCACCAATCTTTGTGTCATCCGTAAACTTGGCCACAAAGCCCTCAATTCCATTATCGAGATCATTAACATATAATGTGAGGAACACCACTAGTCACCAGCAGCCAACCAGAAAAGGCACACTTTGTTCCCATTCTTTGCCTTCTGCAGTCAGCCAATCTTCTATCCATGCTCATACCTTTCCTGTAACATCATGGGCTCCTATCTTGTTTAGCAGCCTCATGTGGCACCTTGGCAAAGGCCTTCTGAAAATCCAAGTAAACAACATCCACTGACTCTCCTTTGTCTATCCTGCTTGTTACTTCCTCAAAGAATTCCAACAAATTTGCCAGGTAAGATCTCCCCTTAAGGAAACCATGCTGACTTCAGCCTATTTTATCATGTGCTTCCAAGTACCCTGAAACCATATCCTTAGTAATGGACACACTAATCAGGAGTATTTGTGAATTGGAGATATCTTGCCTGTTTTACTATTAGACCTAAAATCATAGTTACCAGCAGCTATTTGCTATAAGATCTTTTGGGAGACTGCTGCAATTCATAAATATTAACAAATATTAATATGAATAAGGGAAGGATAGATGATCAGCTTCCACAAATTATACAGATTGGAGTTTTACTAAACTTTTTACCAAGATAAGCTGGGTAGTGTGAAAGGGGCAATCCAAGTTGATAGGGTGATGAAGGAGACATATAACACATTTTCCTTCATAGGTTAGAGCATAAAATATAATAGCTGGGACATTGTTGCAACCTTACAAAACACTGGTTAGGCTGCACTTGGACTATTTGTGGGCACTTCTAGTCACCACGCTGTAGGAAGGATGTGGTTATGTTGGAGAGAGTGCAGAGGGAATGTTTCCTGGATTGGAGGACTTTGGTTATGGGCAGAGATTGGATAGACTGAGCTTGTTTTCCCTGGAGTGAAGGAGGCTGAGGGGTGACCCTATAGATTATATTTAAGATTCAGAGGCATGGATAAGGTAGGTGGTCAAAGTATTTTCCCATATATGAGTATCAAGAACAAGAGGGTATAGGTTTAAGGCGAAATGAAGGAGATTTAAAGGGGGTCTGCTGGGTAAGTTTTTTTACACAGAAAGTGGGTTGATATCTGGAACTTGCTGCCAGAGGAGGTGGTGTAATCAGATACAATTACAATGCTTAGGAGATATTTAGACAAACACTTGTTAAGTCTGTCTTCTCATGGGCAACCCTGTTAAAATCCATCCTTTTGCCAAAACATTTGGTCTCCCTCCCTATTCTCCCTTTTGTTGCAGTGATGTTGTTTTTCCATGTGCCTCTCTCTGTCCAACTCCTTTGGATGCATTTCCACATTCCCGTGCCCTATATAAATACAGGTAGTTCTGCTATAATGAGTGCTTCCGTAACGCTAATTTGTTATAATGTGATTAATGGATAAGGAAACACTATTTACATTACGCAGGCCATATTGGTTATAGTACAATCGCATTCAGGTAAGCCTGGTTAAATCTGTGCTTTGAGGGCAACTTCAGCCTGAATTGCTATTATGCGACTTCCTATAATGCAAGGTTTCTTAGGAATGTAACTATTGTGTTATAACAGAACTACCTATACAACTATTAAACACATGCAGCTGCAACTGGAAATTTATGTCTAGCATTAATACATGCAGTCATATATAATATAGCTAATATATTATTATAATTCAGGAACCATTAATCGACAGTTATTCAGAAAGTGGACACAAACTCAGTCAAATTAAAGGAGATGTGGAATTTTCAAATGTGCATTTCAAATATCCATCACGACCTGATGTTAAGGTAGGTTTCCAATTATTCAGATATTTTGACTGCAGTACAGTGTTCATCCCACAATAAGATAAATTAACCCATTATAACTCAGATTTACATCCCTGAAAATGTTCAAGGTACTTTGGATAATTGAGTAACTGTAAATTAAATGACTATTATTAGAGCATATTAAGTAATTTTGTGACATAGTAATATCATTTGAGTAATAATAAGATTTAAAGATACTACATTATGTTGATTCTGTGTACTACAATTAAAGGTCACTGCATCATCCAATGATTACACTACATAAATCGTTTATTAGACACGTTATGGAAAATTATTTCAAAATTAAGAGAAGGCTTAATTTTCAGTTTTACATGCCATCAGTTTACAATTAAGCATGTTAAAAAGAATTTTAATACAATCAATAATTTAATTCATTTCATTAAATTTTTAACCAATATTCTTTTGAAATTATCATTAAGAAAGAAATAGCGAGACATCTGGATAGAAGTGGTTCCATCCGGCAGACACAGCATGGATTCAGGGAGGGCAGGTCCTGTACAAATTTTTAATAAAGTTTTGAAATATAGATAGGTTAAGTGAGTGGACAAGGGTCTGGTAGATAGTGTACAATGTTAGTAATGCAAGGTTATCCACTTTGGAAGGGAAAATAGAAGATCAGATTATTATTTAAATGGTGAAAGATTGTGGAATGCTGTTGTGCAGAGGGACTTGGGAGTGCTGGTGCATGAATCACAAAAGGTTGGTTTGCTGGTGCAACAGGTTATCAAGAAGGCAAATGGAATGTTGACCTTCATTGCTAGAGAGATTGAATTTAAGAGCAGGGAGGTTATGCTGCAACTGTACAGGTAACTGGTGAGACTGCACCTGGAGTACTGCGTGCAGTTCTGGTCTCCTTACTTGAGGGAAGTTTTACTGGCTTTGGAGGTGGTGCAGAGGCGGTTCACCAGCTTGATTCTGGAGTTGAGGGGGTTAGCCAATGAAGAGAGATTGACTCGCTGGAATTCAGAAGAATGAGAGGGGATCTTTATAGAAACATATAAAATTATGGAAGGGATAGATAAGATACAGGAAGGAAAGTTCTTTCCTCTGGTAGGTGAGACTAGAAATAGGGGACATAGCCTCAAGATTCAGGGGAGTAGATTTATGATGGAGATGAGGAGAAACTGCTTTTCCCAGAGAGTAGTGAATCTGGAATTCTTTGTCCTGGGAAGCAGTAGAGGCTACCTCATTAAACGTATTTAAGACACAGTTAGATAGATCTTTGCATCTTGGGGGAAATAAGGATTATGGGGGAAAAGGCAGGTAGGTGGATCTGAGTCCATGGCCAGATCAGCCATGATCTTATTGAATGGTGGAGCAGACTCAGTGGGCCAGATGGCCAACTCCTGCTCCTATTTCTTATGTTCTTATGAAATGCAAATTTTAAACTGTAAGTTTGATCTGCCTATCATGTTTTACTAATAGCCTTAGCATTAGTTTAACTTAAATTATTGTTCTGAGATGACATCGTTTTTAACCTATGTTTTCAAAGCATAAGATGAAAATATCACGTAAGGCATGTAAGGTAGGTACGGTAGTGTAGCGGTTAGCGTAACACTATTACAGGGCCAGCAACCCGGGTTCAATTCCGGCTGCTGTCTGTAAGGAGTTTGTACGTTCTCCCCATATCTGCGTGGGTTTCCTCCGGGTGCTCCGGTTTTCTCCCACATTCCAAAGACATACAGGTGAGGAAGTTGTGGGCATGATATGTTGGCGCCGGAAGCGTGGTGACACTTGCGGGCTGCCCCCCAGAACACTCTACACAAAAGATACATTTCACTGTGTGTTTCGATGTACATGTGATGAATAAAGATATCTTATATTTTATATCTCTTAACTTTCAGAATAGAAATAAAATGTTATGACACAAAGCAATATTTAATAAAACCAAGCCAAAATGGCTTTTGTATCTCTATTCTTTTGAGGTAGATATTGAAGGGTCTGAACTTGAAGTTACAATGTGGGCAAACACTTGCACTGGTTGGCAGCAGTGGCTGTGGAAAGAGCACCACCATTCAGCTTCTGCAGAGGTTATATGATCCTGAAGATGGGACGGTAAGGAATTTAACAATCTTCATCATATTGTGAAAACATCAAATATTGTTGGGCAGCAAAGCTGGCAGGGAGGGGGGAGGGAGTACAAAAATTTAAGTATTCTTAGTAAATCAATGTATTATGGATGCTGGGGAATATTTTAATGGTTCAACTGAAAAGTGAAAGCAGAAAGTAAATTTTTATAAATGCTCTCAGCAGAATAAGATCTTGAAGTTTTAATGGCTGGACAAGAGTCTAAAATCTGGATCTAGAAACTTTTGTTTGTTGAAAATGTATTTGGTTACATGTGCCCATAAAATGCAGGCATAGTGCAAGCAAAAAAAAATCACTTCATTGCCTGGATGAATTGCTGCTGCTTGTAGGGAAAGAATACAATCCTTGAGGGGTTTAATGAGTTGTGAGGTAATGACTCATTGCAAATGAACATGGAAGGTAATGTTTACTAGACAATAAATAATAGCAAGATTGTGGCCAACCCTACCTGCCATATAAACTTGCCCCACACACTTCCCTCACGCTCCTTCAGACCCCAGATTAGCAACATCGCTGCACTTAACTTTTGTGGCCGTGCATCTCCCAGTGATCTCCAGGTCTCCATACTACGGCCATCCCATAAGCAGAGAAGGCTGCTAATGGTGACCAGGTCAATTGGCATAGCAGATCAAGGTCCACCTTCAGCACTGCACTAGTTTATGCTGTCAAACGTCTGAGACATTTAAAATTAAAAGATGATTAAAAAAGAAGAAATTAAAGCATAATAAATAAAAGCCATAATAAAATATTGTTAATTAATTAAGAACTGAAATATTAAGTGAAATAAACACAAAACACATGTGGAAGACAAAACTTGTGTAACTTTTTAATTGTCATGTTGACAATATCTGCTGTGGCTGATGTAGAACTGAGGAGCCAGATACAAAGTGCATTATGTAATTCAGTTCATTGAGTTATGGCAATCCCTCTGGAATCAACAGTAAATCCAGGAGCAGAGCCAGAGGTCAGATATGCCAGCCCATTCCATACTTCTGTAGTGTAATGTGCAGGTGAGGATGTCTAAAACATGTTGAAGCATGTGCTCCTTACAGCTCTCTGTGGTGGCATATAGTCAAACAGCCAATGGGGGAGGAGGCTGTAAGAGCATCCTCATTCTCGACAAAGGCAGGATCTAGTATATGAGTGCTGAAGACAAAACTGAAACATACTCCTCCACGTTTGGCCAGATGACCCACCTGGGTTTCTTTCCGAAAGCCCTACCATCATAGAAGACCAGCTCCAGCCAATTTTAACCACTCCAAGCAATATCAAGATATTT
>JARFYF010000084.1:35301149-35318901 GCA_030265395.1 Rhina ancylostomus
AGCCCCATTTGTTTACTCTAAAATGGCCATAGAGTCATAGAATTGTACAGCATGGAAATGGGCACTTCAGCCTAACTCTCCCATGCTGACCAAGGTGTCTACCTGAACTAGTCCAATTTGCCTGCATTTGGCCCATATCCCTGTAAAACTTTCCCATCCATGCACCTACCCAATTTGTTTTTTAAATGTTGTAATTGTACCTGTCACTACTACTACTTCTGGCAGCCTATTTCATATACCCACCACCATCTGCATGGAAAAGCTTTCCCCTCGAGTTCCATTTAAATCTTTCCCTCTCACCTTAAGCCTATGACCTCTAGTTTTAGACTCCCCTATCCTGGGAAAAAGACTGTGATCATCCACCTTATCTATGCCCCTCATGATTTTATAAACCTCTATAAGGTCACCCATCAACCTCCTTCGCTTCAGCGAAAACAGTCCCAGCCTATCCAGCCTTTCCCTATAACTGAAGCCCTTCAGTCCTAGCAACATCTTTGTGAATCTTTTCTGCACCCTCTCTAGCTTAGTCACATCCTTCCGATACCATGGCAATCAGAACTGCACACAATGCACTTCATTTCTTTTTCATGGAAATAGATTCATGTGGAGCAAAGCCCATTAAATTCTACTGACTGGCAGTGGTCAATATGCACAAAGAGCAACACTTTACATTCATTGACATTACCATCATGAAGTCCTCATCAATCAACATCTTTGGGGTTGCCAGTGACCAGAAGCTCAACTGGACCAGCTATGTACATACTATGACTTCAAGTGCTGGACAGAGGCAAGATATCCTGTGGCAAATAACTCACCTCCTGATATCCCAAAGCCAATTCAGCAATGTCCGTATCCTAAAAAATGAATTTAAAAAAATCCCTTTCCATAAAATGCTATCAATATGATGTGATTTTACTTGTGGAATAGACCAGATCACTGATTTTGTACTTGCAGAAAAATGTGTCAAAGTACAGAACATAATTTCACAGAAGAAAAACAGAACCTGACGTTTGTTCACTGTAAGTGAAGGGCACTGTGTACAGATGATTGAGCACTCATGGATCCTGCCCCGACAGCATCCATGATGTTGGATTATCGGCCTTTCTTTCACAGTGAGAATAATATACAAAAGTAAGTGTTTATTTCCTATATATTAAAAAAAAGTGCACCTGTAAAGACCAAAAGGGAAACACCACACATACTGAAAATTTGAAATAAAATAGAAAATACAGGAAATACTCAGCAGGTCAGAGTGCATCTACAGAGAGAGAAACAGAGTTAATGTTCCAGGTTCATGAAAAGAATTAAGACTTTTTATGAAAGTACGATCAATCAGAATATACAGTGGTGAAATTCCATGTCGGTCCCCATCAGGATTCTATTTGTTTTGTCACAGAAGTCACAAGAGACAATTATTAATAGGATTTTGTGATGCCATTATGTGTATGTGATGGACATTACTAATCATTTTATGCCATATATCTGCATGGTTGTTCAAGAATCCCACACTTTTTAATGTGATTACTGTAATTCCTTAGTTAATCCTATGATCATCTTTTATTCTTGCAGTCTACAGTTTACATCAGTTTTAATAACGTGAGAAAGTGCAGATTTTTGAAATGTACCTTTTCTCCAGCTTTTAGATAACAACAATATAAAGGATCTCAATGTTCATTGGGCTCGGGCACAGATTGGTATTGTGTCTCAAGAACCAGTACTGTTTAACTGCAGCATTGCTGAGAATATTGCCTATGGGGACAACAGCAGGGTCGTATCCAAGGAGGAAATAGAGGCTGCAGCTAAAGCTGCTAACATACATTCTTTTATTGAAACTCTCCCTGAGGTAGGGTTCTGCATGGTTACACTCAATAAACTCAGTAATTACTTCTTAAAAAGAATTGAATGTTTAACCTTGCTTTAAGAGCAGGTTATGCTAGAATTATGTGCATTTATTAGGCCACAACTTGAGAATTGTGTATAGTTCTGGTCAACATATAACATGAAAGATGTGAAAGCACTGGGAAGGTGCAGAGGAGGTTTACAAGGATGTTGCCGGGATTTGAAAATTTAAGTCATGAGGAAATAAACATGGCAGCCAATGTTTATTGAGGTACATAAAATTATGAGAGGCCTTGATAGGATAAACAAAGTACCTATTTCCTTTAGCAATGAGGTCAGTTACTGGGGGCTAAAGGTTCAAGTTAATTGGTAGAAGGATCAGAGAGGTAAAAAGTACATTTTTTCCAGCCAGAGTGTCGAAGGGGTCTGGAACTCATTGCCTTAAAGGGTGGTAGAGGTAGCAACCGTCATCATATTTAAGAAGTGCTTGGATATGTAGCTTTTCGACTGTCATGGGCTAAGTGGCCTCCTTCTGATTTTTATTCAGATTCCATAACCTTAACTGCTGGCGAGATACATATATGATGGCTGTAAGACCAGCTTTTTAATGTAGTGGATGGTAGCTTCCTCAGTGAGGTCTGATGGGAAAGCAAAAAATTATTTGGCTGATAGGGCTAATGATTTCCCCAATCCAAAGATACGTGCATATTACCTTGATTTAAATGGGTGGTTATTTTATTCCTTTTCCAATAGTTTTGCAGACATGATATCCTTTTATAATGATGCATTGTGAAACATATGCAACATCATCATTATGTTCCTTCAGTTGCATCGTGTGTGTTAACTGCAGTAGTGTGCATATTGCAAAACAGCTTATCACTTTTTGGTGTATTAATCTGTTTCTAATGCTACTTTCAAAGAGCAAAAATTAAGTCATAAATTTGTATGAGTAAGGAACTATCCGTAAACTACCAATATCTAAAGTATCTAGGTAAACTGCAATCTAGATATATGTTAGTTGCAAGTGAAGAAATAAACAAGTAATATGAAATATTATTTGTAAAAGTACCGAAATCAATATTTTGCTCTATTTATTTAGAAATATGAAACATGTGTAGGAGACAAGGGCACCCAGTTATCCGGGGGGCAGAAACAACGTGTGGCCATTGCCCGAGCATTAGTCCGAAATCCTAAGGTTCTGCTCCTAGATGAAGCTACTTCAGCACTGGATACAGAAAGTGAAATGGTAAGGTGCAATATTTTTGCAGGCAAGTCAATTATAATTTGGAAACTTGAGGAAATATGCATACCTGTATTTCACCTTGTCCTCCTAGCATAGGAAGCTATGGTGCTGGGAATAGTAAAAATGAAAGTTCACTCGTAGGAGGGTTTCTGTCGAGAACAGTGATTAATGTAGTGGCAAGATTAGTAAGGGAGATTGATTTCTGACAAATTATGGAGTTTTACATTAAGGTTCAGCTCACTATTTAATGACAAACATTGTATTACTTTTCTACTACTTTAAATTCTGGGACGGTTTCTCATTGGAGTACTTTGGCAGATATGATGCCAGTATCATTCTGGTTTGAGGCTTCCATGTTTGACCATACATGTGTGGAATTCCTGAATTTGCTGAAATTTAAAAAGCTGTTCTTATTGTAACCATTAGCATTATCAGCAATATCTAGGCTAGGATGTGCATTTCACATGAGTAGATTATAGACATATGATTCCAAAGATATTTTTAACACAGTCACATTTTAACACAGTTAAAATAATTCATTAGATGTGAACTGTTCTCATGTTTGTCTTTACTTCATACCTTTTATCAGATTGTCCAAGAAGCACTGGACAAAGCAAGAGAGGGCCGCACCTGTATTGTAATAGCTCATCGCCTGTCTACTGTCCAAAATGCTAACAAAATAGCAGTGTTTAATAATGGACAAATTGCAGAGGAAGGAACACACCAACAACTTTTGGCCAATCAAGCTCTTTACTACAATCTAGTTACTGCACAAATGGGACAAAACTAAGTGGAAAAAATATTCAATCATTATATTCAAATTTATTTTCTAGTTTCAGTTTGATTTTGGTAAATGCCAATAAAGTTATACCTGTGGAATAACAACTTGTATATAAGCAGAGTAAAAATGCCCTAAATTATTTCCAGTTATTACATGTCCTAAATAACTGTCTCCAAATACATTGGAGTGAACCTATTAATAAAGCTGGTTCAGATCTCTTAGAGAAAAGTTAGTTATTCAGGAAGAGTACAGCATTGTGAAAAATGTATCACCTCTGACAAACTTTCAGAGTAGCTATTAGAATAAGTGTCACACTCCCTACAGAGTTGGACACTCCCAACAGAGATGCGCACACAAAGTTCAACTACAACTCCGAAGCACAAGCTGTTAGGTTGATTGGCCACTATAAATTAACCCTAATGTGCAAATACAGGGTAGAATATGGGAATGATTGAAGGAAATTTGTAGAGAAAAAAACATGGGATTATTGTAGAATTTTAGTAAATGGGAGCTTGATGATTGGCTTGGACACGGTGGGCCAAAGCCCTGTGCCCATGCTGTTTCTCTTTTTTTTCTCTTTATCTGCACAATCACTGAGTGCAGCTCCCTGTGGGAATGAATTCTGAAGTCATTTTTCATTATCAACAATTACAGTTAAAATCGATGAGCAATTAAGCCTTCATATTTCTATATGTATGAGTATTTAAACTGTTATTAGTTGATTACTACTCTGACAAATTAAAAATGTTTTGATTATTTTCCAATGTAATCCATGTCAATAGATTAAATATGTGTCAATGAATTGTTATGAGATTGTAGCACTTGCTCACAAGTAAGAAGTTACAGCCATTGTACTCAGATATAAATGGAATTTTAATGCTGTGATCAGTCTTAGTTACTGTCAAATAATCTCTCTGGCCCTGAAATTTTAATTCTGCAGGTATGAGTTCTTATTCCATAAGAATTTAATTTCCCAGTCTCCATACACCTCCATCCCTCATCAGGTAGGTCTTAGGACCTCCTCTTCTGTCTGGAGCAAAGACCCAACTAGTTCCCCTCTACTAATGCTCTCATCACCTGGTAGAACTTATTCTTACCCTCAACAACTTGTCTTTTGATTCTTCCAACTTTCTACAGCTCAAAGGTTTAGCCATGGGCACTCATATGCCTTCCATTTTGAGACTACGTGGAACAGTCCCTGTTTCAAACCTACTCGGGTACCACTCCCTAATTCTTCCTCAACTACATTGATTATTGCATTGGCGCTGCTTCCTGTACTTGCAAGGAACTCGTTAATTTTATCACTTTTGCCAGCAACTTCTTCCCTGCCCTCAAATTCACCTGGACCATTTCTGACACTTCTTTTTCTGTATCTTTCTGACTCCATCTCAAGAGACAAAGTACCCATTGATATCTACTATAAACACAAACTACCTTAACCACACCTCTTCCCACCCTGTCGTCTGTAAGAATGCCATCCCTTTTCATCATATTTTGCTTGGGAAGCCTACTATCCAATGGTATGAACACTGAATTTTCTGGTTTCAGGTAGCCTACACTCCCTGTGTTCCTTTCCCACTCTTACCAGTAAAACCTCATTCTCATTCCCTTTGTTCATCTTTCCCATCCCTCCCTCTTCCTCCCCCCCATTACCAAGACTCATTACTCTCCCCAATTTGGTTCCATCTGTCCATCATCCCTCCCTCATCTGGTTCCACCTATCACCTCTGTCTCTCCCCTCTTTCCCCCATTCAATTCCATCTGCCCCTCATTTCCTGCACCACCTCCACCTCATTTGGTTCACCTATCACCTATGGGCCTATCTCGCCCCTCCCTCTCAGCTCTATATACGAGGAATCTTCTCTCTCCAGCTTATTCCTGATGCAGGGTCTTGACCATCCCTTTGTCTCCATAGATTCTGATTGACCCTCTGAGTTCTTCCAGCAGTTTAGTTTATGCTCCAGATTCCAGCATCTTCAATCTCTTGTATCTCCAAAGTTTTTAATTGTTATTGGTATTATTAATTTTATTATTTTCTCTTTTAGCTTTTTCTAAGTTCTATCTGTCCATCTCTATGTTTCATTTTCTCTATTTGACATTGCACTGAATTAAATATTTTAATTTATACTTACTGATTTATTCTCTTAATTCAATTATTGGCAAACAAAAATGTGCCTATTAGGTTTGAGTCAGATATCAAAATGTTAAAAGTCTGAACTGGTCCCCACTGTAGAATTTTTGGGTTATGAGGCCAGCAGCTTTGGAATTATTGTGGGCAGCTGGGTTTCCCGGGCCTTGCAAAACTGGACAATTTTAATGAGGCAAAAAGAGTTGTGAAGCTAAATGCTTTTGTAACATGAATTGTAGGCCACCAGAACTAGGAGTGTTTTCTCCACTCACCTGCCAACCTCACACCTCCAAGATCCCTGATGTGTTTCTACTCCCCCCCCACATTCCTTTCTCCCACACAAAGCTCCTCAAGGTAACGGATTGCAGATCTCGGCTGCACCCTCTGCTTGTCCCATCCCAAGAC
This sequence comes from Rhina ancylostomus, assembly GCA_030265395.1. Classification (NCBI taxonomy): domain Eukaryota; kingdom Metazoa; phylum Chordata; class Chondrichthyes; order Rhinopristiformes; family Rhinidae; genus Rhina; species Rhina ancylostomus. The sequence goes on from JARFYF010000084.1 coordinate 35,307,546, forward strand.
CCCTAAATTGAGGGATTGTATCTGTCTGTTCCTGCATCTTGAACAGTCGAGCATACCACTCTGTCTGGTTTCCAAATATAGCCCCATGAGAAGTAAGCAGTAGGAGCAGGAGAAGCCCATCCAGCTCTTTGTTTCACCGTTCATCAAGGTCACAGCTGATCTTCAACCTCAGCACCATTTTCCAGCACTTATCACCATGTCTCTTGATTTCCTTAATGCCCAGAAATCTATTGATCTCCACATTGAAATGAGCACAATGGACTGGGCCTCAACGGGCTTCTGGGTTAGAGAATACCAAAGGTCTACCACACTCTGAATGAAGAAATTTTTCCTCATCTCAGTCCTAAACAACTCGCCCTTTATTGTTAAACCATGTTCCCTGATCCTAGACTCATGAATCAGGAATTCCAATTACAAAACATTCACAAACTGTGAAGTTAAACACTCTGCTCAGTTTCTCCTCCATTACTCCACCCTCCCACCAATGTATCCCACCCCTATTAACATGCAGGACTCATTCCTTAAAACAGATACTTAAGTCTATTTGATTGAAGAATCACTGTGTTGCTTTTCCTATCCAGATATCCAAAAGCAGTAAGTTTCCACTCAAAAGCCTGCAAGAAGACTATGGGCAACTTTAAACATTGTGCATTGCATGGACTGCTCCTTTGGGACGTGTGGGCTACACTGACTATGATCGGAGTTATATTTTGTCATTTAAACAATCTTACTAAGGTGATATTTTGGCAGCATGGGAAGTCCTTTTCTCCATTAGAGTACAGGTTGAAACACACTGCTCTGGCATTCTGTTGTCCAGCAACTCCCATGGTCCAGCATATTTTGAAAATGTAATACAGATCTGTACTAATTAAACAATTCCAAGATCTAAAATTAACTGAGATCAGTACTAATCCATATCTGATTAACAAACCAGTATAACTTTTGTAATTTCAGCCAACAGCATTTCTGATGTACTGACAGTTCTCGGAACCTATGCAAACCCCAGGGATTGTCTATACTTAGAAAGAACAGATCTTCCTGCTCAGAGGAAGATGCTTGGGGGCAATTTCTGTGGTCCAAATTTTCTATGGTCCTGCACCAGTCAGGTCCTAAAGGTGGTGGATTAGGGAGTTTGAACCTGTATGGACAGCAAGTTGGAGGAGAAGGGAAGTGTTGAGGGAGCACAGTTGAAGGAATAGAATTTTTGAAAGTAGAGGGAGGTGATAAGGCACAAGTGTTTAAGCTAATGGGTGCTCCAGAAAGATCCACATACAATTTAGAAATGGAGGAGGAAGGGGTTGACAGGATTATGACACACATAAGCTCCAGGAGATTCACAGGGTCAATAGGATTCTCTTATTTATCATTCTGTTTGAGGTTGCAGGAATGCTCACAATTTCACAAATGCTCACCCTAGTCAAGGTTTCCATGAATTCAACAGAAGGCCATGTTTGATGCTTCATAGAGATCGCCACCTGTCCATAAAATTCTACATGGAGTGGGATGATTGGTGCAAATTCACCTGTAAATGATCTTCAGTGCAATTTACTTGGTAAAATTGTTACATTGTGTAGGACCTAAAAACAGGTGTCATGCAATCCAATTTCTTGGCTTAGTTTTTGTCCACCACATGATCTCACCCAAATGCAATATCTGAGCTAGGGCATAAGAGGCACAAACCCTATGACAATAGACCTGTTCAGCAGCTAGAAACACTAAAATTTCAGTGCTTTCCAGGACATCCCACTCTTATCAGGTGCAAAACATGAAGGGCCATTTCCAGTTCATCTGATGATCAGTTGGAGTGATGGAGGGAAGCGCATAGTCGTGAAGAATGGTATGGCAATTCCTGGTGGGAAGTGATGGAATAGACATGAGAAATTAGAGTGTGTGGACTTAGATGATGCATGGACAGGTGAAGATAAATGTGTAAGTGTGCTCAGCTTTGCTGATCTGGCATTAAAGCACATTTTGCACTGTATCAAAGAACTTGGAACCACAATCTCTGGGGTTCACCTTGTTCCACCACCCAGCCTGTTTCCTTTCTTTGTCCTTCAATTGCTGGGAGAAATTTGTACCTTTGACTCCTCACAGCCCCCTGTAAGACATCAGGAAGACCATGAAATGAATTTAAGGTAGGATGTGGAGTATAAAATTGATTTGGCTTGAGCAATACTGCAAATCAGAATTTTCTTATCTTAATTTTTGGATAATGGTGATAAGAAAGGTGGATTCAACCACTTCGGTAAGATTCTTTAAAAAAAAAGCTATGTCACTCTACCAACAAGTTCCTCTACCTTATTGCTGATACTTGATGAACTTAAAAAATGGATTGAGCATCGTGTTTCTATCCATTTAAAATTAGGTTATTATTCAGGATGTTGTCAATGTAAACCAGTACATACATACATAATTTAAAGAGGTAAATTTCTGAACAGACTGGCTTAAATATAACCTTCTTGGGAGAGCATGTTCACTTTTCACCTTCTCAAAATCAATAAGTATCAGCTAAAGGAAATAATAATATTGTTTTATATCGTCAGTAAGATGGTTCAAGGACCGTGAAGTGTTGATATTCTTGTAATCCAAGAATGCAGCTCTCACAAACAGCAACATAAAATGAATGTAAACAAGAATGTCTTTTTTTTATGTTGATTAAGAAATAAAATTTAACCAGGAACCTAGGGAGGACTTTCCTGTATTTTGAAATAAATACACCCAAGGCTTCAGTTTAATCTCTCATCTGAAAGACTCTGTTGTCAATTGTGGATTGATCACTCAACACTGCAAAGGAAAGAAAGCCCAGATTCCCATGGTAAAGGGTCTGGAATGGTATTTGAACCCACAATCTTCTGGCTCAGTTGTAAATAAGCTGACACAAAACAACTGTGTACCAATGATTAAAGCAAGAGAGCTTTTATTTAAGATTTCAATCATGAATGTGTTATGTAAAGAGATCAAATCAAAACATTACTAGAAAGTAGTAACTCTAGAGAATTTCCAAATCAGAGGTAAGATCGAATGCAAAGAAGTCCACATTCAACAATCACTGATCTTAACATTTGCATCTTTCAAATCAAGCAAGTAAATCACAGCCTATACAATGTAGAATACAGTGTCTGTGAAGTTAATTACAAATATTAGAGAAAAATCCAGAATTTTCACACATTTACCATCAAATGTTTGCATCTTTCTTTACACATTGTCTGGGTACATCTCAAATGATTGCCTGTGAAATGAGCACAAACCTTGGGTCAAGCTAGGTGACTTCTTACTTTTGTCTATTTTACCACCAACTATCCTTGGTCATTCTCATTTAGTAGTCTCTGCATACCTGTCATAGCTATATTTTTATTTAGCAAAACATTCTTGTACTATTTATTCCACAGTTCACTTAACTATTTTCAATCCTCATCCAGTAATGATCTTCCTTACTAAACATCAGGTAATACCAACATGTAAACAATTGCTACAGGATATTTATTTTATAACAAATCTTGAGGAACAGTAGTCCACCTTTTGCTTGAGCAACTGCATCCTTCCAGACTTGAATTCTACAATATCTGGTAACTTGTTTTCTCTGTCTACATCGGTTATTTCTGATGAAAGTCATCTGTGACATTGGCTTAGTTTTTTCTCTTTCCATTAGCACAGCATAACCTGCTTGTCATGTCCTACAACTCCGCACCTTTTTGTTAGGATTCTCACTCTTTAACTGCCCCCATTAACCCTTTGACCAAAAAACCTCTACAACCTATCCCCATGGCAATCTTGGCCTCACCCCATCACAGATATTCCCTTTGTCCTATCCATCCCTCCCCCACCTTCTCTGCAACTTGAAAGTAACTTGTTCCTTGCTCTTTCCCCAGCTTTGATGAAGGTCTCTGGCCTGAAGTGTTGACTCTTGTTTCATTTTCCATAGATGCTGACCTGCTGATTGTTTCCACAATTTTCTTTTATTTATGGTCAATTTGTTCTTCATTGGCAATTAATATACAGTGCTTCTCTGCCGGTACATACTTTTAGTATGGAGACATATACCTGTAAATGGAGTATGTAGTTTTATTTTCAAAAAACAATACTCAGGCTCAAATTCATAGACTTCTAAGTTTTGAAAGTGGATCAGTTTGAAACATTGTACTGTTTCCAGACTAATAATATTTGGAGGGTGCAACGCCATGCTTTGCAGTCTAGACAGTAAGTTCCAGTTGCATTGTTGTCCCAAAAGTGCTAAGGAAGCATGATTTCAGAAAGTTTACAGAAGATTATGGAAGGAAGAGGAGCAGACATTGTGATCAACAAGAGAACCCACTATATAAAAGAAAGGCCTGGAAAAGGAGTTGTTTCAGAGGTTAAAAGGTCACTTTCTCATTAATGTTACAGCATAAATTAGAGAGAGAATGAAATACAGCATGTGGCTGAAAACGTTTCTCCACTTCTGACAGATGTGCAGTGAGCTAAAACAGGTAGAAAATAAATGTTTGGTATATCTTAAAAAAGAATATCAAACTAACAGTAACAAGGGAAATAAAACACATTCACTAAATAATTCACAGGTTACCCAATTTGCATGTCAATCAGCCAAAGAGCCTCCTTTTTATCAGAAATTAGAATTCCTTCAAATGACAAAAAGATTTCAGGTTTGTTTAACAGGCTTGATGCCATTTTGGTTACTCTATGCTTCATGCCCACATAGAACCATAGAACACTACAGCACAGAAAACAGGCCATTCAGCTCTTCTAGTCTGTGCTGAAACTTTATTCCGCTAGTCCCATTGACCTGCATTAAGACTATTAATAGACTATAATTATCAGCAATGCTAAAGCAAGACACAGTTGTGAATCAAACAATGGCCCATGCCAGTTTTACCTAATGAATTTTTTATATTTTGTGTTCTAGTTTACTTAGTAAATATTTGATAAATCTCTAAAATTATATATTTACAATTTGTAAGTACACTTTTTTCTATTCTAGATATGCGTGTCTGCTTCATAGTTTCAGATCTATAAAATGTTTAAGAACTAATCAAACTCGGTCCATCAAGACTTAAATAAAATTAATATTATTACCTTTTTGCTAATTCTACGTAGTTAAAAGCAAAATACAAAAACTGCCCTGTATTTAGGAATCTGCATTGTTGCTGCACTTTTTGCATTGTATTGTGCATGGATTCAAAAATGTTGCATTGATATTGCAAAGTAGTAATTTAAAGTAAAAATCAATGTCCTGTTGCTTCAAGTTCTGAGGTATCAACTTTACAGAGGCACAGGCAATGTTTACTAGTACACTAATGCAAATATGTAAATGGTTAGAACTTCAGTACTTTTCAGCAGTATATCTTCTTCTGTTATCATTTAAAGCTGGGCTGTTGTCATCAAATGAATCATTTCATGAAAAGACTGAACTAGCCCCTTGTATAGCTCTTCTGCATTGGTCTCTGGACATGACTTCCAGGCAGAACAAGTTATAACAATCCTGTTTGGGAAGAAAACAAGATATTTTGTACTATGAAAGCAGCTTTGTCTCCAGGTGTTGAAAATGCTACACTGTTTTACATAGAATATTATTTTCATCTTGAAACTGTCACAGAAAAGGCACACCACATTATGAAGCCACAACCCATCCGCAGATTAAATTTAGGTGTTTGTTCAAGCATTTATTTAACGTTGTATGGGAACCTCCTATCTTTTCAGCACGAGAATGGCTTCTCCTTCACAAACACCAAAGAACTTGTCATTAATGGGCTATGGATAAGCTACTGTGCAATTTTACATCACAGTGACCAAGATTCAAACATCCTATTATTGTATTTTGCTACCTGCCACTTGCAAATTTTGGCTTTAAAAACTTAAACTAGAATTTCCACAATACACGTCACACATCAAAAAATGTTAAATGATTGATAGCATTTATTTCAAGTTCATCATTCTTCCCAATCCACTATGCAATATTCATTTTTTTTTCAACAGATGAGATTTCTGCATATCAGGAGTTTAAATCCCTCGCACAGAACAGTTTATGGAAGTTAAATTTTCACTTTCCTTAATTTTACTACATTGTTTATGTCTTTAAATAATATTGCATTTGTTTACAATTACATCCAGGGTAAGTAAACGCTAGACTACAGTGGTCTAATCTTTTAAATAAATATCTCTCCCGTGCATTCAAATGTTCTATTGCTCATGTAATACAGTCTAAATCAACAATTTGACACTTGCCTATCATCACGAATACGATAGAAAAGTCCATAGCCGTTGTAGACCATAGGAACAACACCACCCAAGACTGTTGTATATCCAGTCAGGCTAGTTGAAAGAACAAAATTCCCTCCACCACCACTGTTAAAACAAAAGACAAGTAACATAATTGCAAATTAAAAGTGCCATGGAAGTACCACACAAAGCATTTTACATGAGGTTACATAGCATATACAGCACAGAAACAGGCCTTTCACCCCAACCAGCCCTGCTAATGTTCATGCTCCACTTGAGCCTCCTTCCTTCTTTCCTAATCCAAATATTTCAGCGTAACCCTTTATTCCCTTTCTCCTTCAAATGCTTATCCAGTCTGCTGTTAAATGCATTTATAGTATTCTTTCTCACCATTCCCCGGTAGTGAGTTCCACTTTCTCACCATTCTCTGGGAACAAAAATTTCCAAATTCCCTACTGGATTTCTTGAAGTCTTATTCTGGGGTAGGGTAAAACAAACAGTCATTGATCTAGCAGAGTCAGCAGGCCGGTCTATAATTCCCTGAACATGTAGTATTCCCTTCATAAAAGTAGATATTATGTTAGTTGTCCTCCAGTTCCCTGGCACTAGATATTTTTTCTTGAATTATTAAATTTGTGCAGTGATGCGTCTGCTCTCTCTTTCCTAGATGCTTTTAAAACACATGGATGCAATCTATCCAGGCCTGAGGTCCTTCCCCCTGTTTAATACCTCCCCTTGTTCTGCTTAAACTGAACTTATCTCATTGTTCATCTCATCATCTAATGTCATGTCCATTTCTTCCACTTTCCTGATAAATACTGAACTGAAACAATGCCTTAACATTTCTACCATCTCCCTATCTATACTTGTGGTGTTGTGCTGTCTGTCCCTCAATGGTCATATATATATAACATCATTTGTTTCAGCTAAGACAAGCCATGGCACTATTGTCTCTGTCTGTGAAGCAGGGAATAATGGTTACCTTTTGGTAAAGGCAGGATCGGAAAAGATCTCTGGCACAGGAAGACCTTCCTCCTTAGCTATAAGAAGGAGACCCAGGAGGTGCCGGTCAAACCCTGAAGCATAAATTTAGTAACATAGTTATAAATCAAATCTACAATAACTTAGAAATTCATTAAGTATCAATTAACAAAACCAAGCTACTTACCTCTACCATTCTGACATTCAGTCATCAATTTGTGATGCTTCACAAAGGACTTCTTCATCATCTGCTGACGTTTCATATTCTAGAATTTTAGGTAGTTAATGTAAAGAAAAAACTCTACATCAAGAGTTGGAACTAGATTTGCAGAAAAATGTTTTTAATAGAGTCGGAGTCTTATGCCAACTTTAACACAATTTAAGAAATATTTATTCCATTGTAATATTTGTTACCTGATTATACTGCTTAGTAATTTACAGTGAAACTCTTGTTAATCTGACATGGTTAGAAACTTGGTGGTACCAGACTAGCAGATTTTCTGGACTGTTGAATGTTATTCCCATTAATACTCCAACACATTTTAATCTGTCCTTTTTTAAGACGTTACAAAGTACAATAATATATTTTTCAGTATGTTTCAAGGGGGTGTGGGAAACAGAACAAGGTGAGTGAAAGGGTGGGTAGAAGGAGGGGCCCCAGTGAGTGCAAGAGTTGGTGGGAAACATTGCGTGAAAGGGCGGGTGAGGAGCGGAGCTCCATTGAGTGAAAGGGAGCATGGGAAGCTGGGTCCTGGTGAACCAGACGGGACAGCCCAGGTGAATAAAAGGGAGTTTAGGAAGCAGTACCCAGTGAGCCAGATGCCAGAGCATTGGGATTTCTGAATGGTCGATGGTTGGATAGCAGATTATCAGAGTTTTACCGTACATATCTCTGTCAAAGTCTACTTGCTAGTAAATTTTCAAATTACTTATATACACACGCATTCAGAATCAAAGCCATTCTCCTTAACTTACAAGGTTATTAAATTCATCTTCTAAACAAGTTAATATTGGTAATAAGCTGGTGAAGCTAATAAAAAATTTATTCAACTGAAGACTTGATTGCTTAAGCAACATTAAAGAATACATGGATATATTTTCTTCTGCCTTGTACAAAACAAAAACAAACATATAAAGTGGAGAAATCTGCTTTACATTTACACTGACTTTTCTAAAATCACCACTGCCACTTGGGTTAACTTATTTTCACATTTGACAACTTTTTTGACTTTCTCTCACTTCTACTAAATAAGTGTTGCTATGGGAACAAACATGAGTTCTTACTACCTCTTACTTATTATTATAGCATCTGTGGAAGATTCTTTTGTTCAGTTGTACTCAGGTCCCCTTCTGCTCTTTCTCGCATACATTGATAACTGTATCAGTGCTGTCCCCACTTCTCGTGTCAAATTGGAATAGTTCATCAATTTTGCTTCCAATTTCCACCCCACCCACACCTTTACACTATCCATCACTTGACATTTTCCTCCTCTTGCCTTCCTTGGCTTTTTGATCCTCATTTTGGGAGGCAAGCTACTGACCAGTTCCTACAATAAAGCCCTCTAATTCCACATCATTTGACATTTCGTCCCATCCCACTCTCTTTAAAGTCATTATTCCATTCTCCCTCGTTTCTCCCACTCTATCCTGACATTAGAAACTGAATGCTGGCAATGTATCTTTTTCCTTAATCAATTTTCCCTCTTCCATGTTGACATGGCCCTTGGTGTCCCTTCCAATTCCTGTACTTCTGCTCTCAATCCTTTTTCCTCCATCCCCGAACAAGATTTCCCTGGTCTTCACTTTTAACCCACCAGCCAGCACACGCAAAGGGTGTTGGAAGAAGTATTTCTGCTTCTATCACCCCTTCAAGCAGTAGGGTCCAGAGCTCTAATCAGTGAATGAAATAATTCTTTTCTCTCCACTATTCCTTCTATTAACTGAAATCCATGTACCCTATTTACTGATCTCTTACTATGGGAAGTAGAATGTTAAACATAGTCTCAATAACAGTAACTGTGAAGCTACCAGGTTGTTGTGAAAATCCATCTGGTTCACTAACATCCTTTAGAGAAGTAAATTTACCATCCTTACCATTCAGGTCAATATGTGACTCCAATTCCAACTATGTTGGATTGGGCTTGGACAATAAATTCCAGCAATTACTGTACCTTGAGCTAAAATTATTTCACATTATAATTTTATATTATGAACAAATAATATTGGCCAGTGAAGGAAATCATACAACAAACATCCATATGCCTTCAGATATAAAATTAACATCAGCTTCCTGGTTACTACCCAACAAAAATTTTTAAGTTTTCATGGTAGAGGTTACAAATAATCAACAGCCAGTAACGAACATAAATCAGAAATTCAACTTTAGAGCTGAGATGAAGATGAAAAAACTACTCATAATTCTTGTTGCCTCTTAGGATATTAGGAGAAAGTCATGACTACAGTAAACATTATGAAATACATCAGCAATTACTCTTTTATGTATTCCTATTTCCAACCAGAGCAGAAAGTTGCCAGCAGGCTAAGGAGTACACTGCCAAATCCCAACACATAGAAGGCAACAAAGGAGAGCTGTCAACCAAACTCCTGAGATAACAGGCCAGATCTCCTGATCCATGAACTTATGAGGGTAACTGCCAAGACTTATCATTGTTTCTTGCAGTAAGGTGTTCAGATCAGTAGAATGTCCTGCTGATCACCAAACTAACCACCATCTGACTGCCTTCTTGTCCATGAAGCTCTTCCCTCACTACACTGTGTCAGGGGGCAGTCCCCACCATTCAGCTATACTGCTCCGGTGAGAATTTAAAGTGCAGCTGAATGGTGAGAAGCTGTAATTTGAATGAGAAAGCAGATATTCCCAGGGTCTCTGTCTCCATCTAGAATGCCTGGGATAGTCTGAGTACAATTAGTTAATTTTCTCATACAACTGTTTGCCTAAAATAGCAATCAACAATTAAATGAAAGCAGAAGTTGGTCCTAACATTTTCAAAATTTTCCAAACTCCTGCATTCCCATGGATTTGGCACACAGAAGGGGTTGGCTAACTAACAGAAAACAGAATTTGGGATAAATGGTTCATTTTTGGATTGACAATCAATAACTAGTGCAGCACATACGGATCAGTGCGGGACCTCAACCATTTATAATCTATCAATGAATCAGATGAAGACGTTGACTGTATTGCAGCCAGATTTACTGATACAAAGATAGAAGGCTTGCAAGTTGTGAGGAGGAAACATAGAGCCTACAAGTTGATGTAGAGAAGTTAAGTGGGTAGGAAGTTAGCAGAGAGAATATATGAGAAAATGTGAGGTTATCCACTTTGGAAGGAAGAATGAAAAAACAATTATTTAAATGGAGTGAGACTACAAAATGTTGTGTGGTACAAAGGGATCAGAGGGTCCTACTGCATGAAGCAAAAGGGCTTAGTACAACAAGTAATTAGGAAGGCTAATGGAATGTTGGCAAGGAGTATAGAGTATAAAAGTAGGGAAGTGTGGAAGATTTGAAGCATCTTTATAGAGCACTGGTGAGAATGCATCTTAAGTACTACTTACAGCTTTGACCTTCATATTTAAGGAAGGATATACTTCGATATATCCAGGATATACTGGATTTCCCTAGTATATACTTGTACTGGAAGGAGTGCAGAGAAGTTTCATAAGGTTGATTCTTGGAATGAATGGGTCAATAAGTAAAGAATGGTCGAGCAGTTTGGGTATATACTCATTGGAGTTTAGAAGAAACAAGAAGTGATCTTACTGAAACACAAAAGATTCTAAGGGTGATTGACAGGATGGATGTTGAGAGGATGTTTCCTGGATTGGGGATATTTAGATTTAGCAGACAGGATTTCAGAATAAGGGGTCACTAATTCTCTATTGCAAAGAAATGTGGAGCCCAAATCATTAAACATATTCAAGGCAGAGAATGACAGATACTTAAACTAAAAGGGAGTTAAGGGACATGAGAAAAGAGCACAAAAGTGGTGTTGAAGCCAATATTGGATCAACTCTGATCTTACTAAATTATGAAGCACGCTTGAGGGACCAGTCTTATGATTGCTATGGAAATCCCATGTTTTTCAGCTGTCCACTTTTTTGGCGTGAGGGTGGTTATCTGGCTTCTCCTCACTCCAAAA
>JARFYF010000084.1:35320952-35334535 GCA_030265395.1 Rhina ancylostomus
ACAAAAATGTCTGGGTGAAGCTTTTTCTGTTTGATCAGAGATTTGCCAAAGGCAGTGAAGGCATAACTGATAATTTGGACATCTGATGCCTGCAAAATCAAACAAAAATTACAATGTTCATGGAAAAGTAGACTTCCATCAATCTCAATCAACACTAGTTAACCTTATACTGGTAAACAAGTTCACGTTTAGACAACAAATTTAGTGCAGCTTGCATATGTAAGTTCTTCCACCAGCAAGCCCACAACCACAGTGCAAACTTACCTCCTCACTATTACTTCAATTAGCAGGGCATCGGAACAGAATAATTTAGTATATTTTATTCATGAGAAGTAGGTGTCGGTGAATTTAATATTCATTCCTGATTGTCTCCTCGTTCATTTCAGGGAACTGTTAAGAGTCATTGGTGTGCTTGGAATTATGTAAAGATCAGATCAAGTAGGGGATAGCAGATTTCCTTCCCTGAATGATTTTAGTGAAATAGATGGGCCTTAATTGACAAGTATTTTTTAAAAAGTAGTTTCGTGGTTATCATTACTAACATTTGTTTTTAAACTCCAACTTTATTTATTTGAATTAAAACAACCCTGTGTGCCATCATGGGATTCAAACTCACATCTGGAACAATAATCCAGGCTTGCAGATACTTTCCCAGAAACTGAACCAATATACAACCACATCCCCATGCCTTTTTTTTAAACTGCCCTCATCTCAATAAGGGAGAATAGTGCTCAAGAGAGCTCTTCTGATCTTGGATACCCAATAAAGCACAAAGCATCACTCCCAGGTAAGATTTGGCTCATCTAGATTCATAGTAATGCTCTATGCAACAATGTAGTTCATACCAATGTAAAATTGGATGAAGATTGCCCAAACACTTTTCAGAAAGTCAGCACACATCCCTTGCTTCAACCTGGACTGGTTTTGGCCCAGACTGAGGGGATAAAATCAAGTGTATTTTCAATCAATGTAATTGCTCTTTAATTCAAAATACATCAGAACAGCCAGAAATAAATATTCCAATGTGAAAACATCAGCTTGCATTAAAAATTCTAGCAGTAATGGAATTCTGCAACAGCAACTTAAGCATTTTACTCAACTGGAAACATAATTGCTCTTCTGCCACTAAATTGTTAAGATATTTTACAAAGTTGAGAGTGTAGCTGCTGTGCTCTATTGGAAGTTCCATAATTTAACAGAGCTGAATTAGCACATTCCTTATCTATTAATGGAATTTTCCATATTTTACAAAAAAATTTCCAATTTTCTCCAAGCAAGGTCAATCGAAGTAAATAGCTAGAGCAACCAGTTAACTCCCATTATGCCAATAAAATATTCTTTTTCAGGTGAATATATGTTGCATTAATGAACATCTTCAACATAGTTTAAAAAAATCTAAAGTTCCTTCATAGAACACTTTCAGACAAATTTGGCACAGCCAGAGATTTTGGTCTGGATTTTACAAAAAGAACAAAATCACCGGTGTTCAGTGACTGTCTGATGAAACTTACAGAAACATCAGAATTTCTGAGCAAACTTTCTTTAATTCCAAAGATGCTGCCAGCGATTCCGTACATCTCCAGTCTAAGCTATTTCGCACCTTTCTTCTGTGTGGTCAATTGACAAAAATTTCATATCTTTTCAAAACTGCTATAAAACACCACAAAACTATTTTGGTTGTTGCAGAATGAAGAAAGGAGTTTTTAAAAAAAAATACATGAGGCATAGTTTGTGCTCATCAAATTTTTCATCACTAAAGAACAGCATATATGGAGTGTATATCTATCCTCATATATCTATTCAAAGTATAATGAATTTTAAATACATTTTATTTCTACAGTTTTATTTATGAGATTCCAGTATCTACCAAAACATCTTTATTTTGCATTCAGTAAGGATCTTAGAATAGTAATTAAAACTTGTGCTTTTTCCTTCTTGGTGTTCTATGCAGGAGAATTCTTCAATGCAACTGGCAGTTTTGCCAGCTTGAAAATGTCACAAAAGTGCAGATATTTTTTTGAACTGACACCTGTTGGAAAACAACTTCAAAAAAGCAGAAGTCCACATGCAGAGATTTGTGGCTTGTCTTCTCTGAGGTAAGTGGCATTATTTGCCAGGTTACTTAAAGGCAAAGAGAGAGGCAGGAAAGTGAAGAGCATTAGACAAAGACTTCCAGAGCTTAAGGTTGGAAGTACTGCTGAAAATCTTAGAACATTGAAAATGGAAATCAGCAAAGACCACAATATGAGGAGTGCAGAGATTCTGGTTGGTGACAAGTTTGTAGGATGTCATAGTGACAGAGAAGGGAGAGGATTGGGAAGGATACGGACACAAGGATGAATTAATACTGCTGCTGAATACCAATGGGGCTGCTTATTGCGTTAATGTAGGCTAACCCTTTTCTTCATGATGAGGATGGTTATATAAGTCATGTCAGATAACATTGCATATTGCCACTTGTAAATCTTAAAACTAGCTGTGTACTAATTGGGATTTAGATATGAATTGTACCTGCTTGTAATACTGTTGTTTAGCATGCTCTATGTCATTTAGAATCCTTTGATCCAATACAAAAACCAGCTCCTCTGGCAAAGGCAAGTCACGTACTGCAGTTGATCCCTGAAGAAAAGATTTGTAATACCATATGTTATTTCTAAATTAGAAGGCAATTAGTTTAGAAGTGAAGGTACAAACCAAAACTGGTGAACAACTGACAGAATATGACGCTGACTAACATTGGGCAGCATGGTGTACAGCTAGTAGAGCTGCAGCCTCACAACGCCAGAGACCTAGTTTAAATCCTGACCTCAGGTGCTGTCTGTGTGCAGTTTTCACATTCTCCCTGTGACTGTGTAGGTTTCTCCCGAGTGCTCTGGTTTCCTCCCACATCCCATACACGTGTATATCAGTCAGTTAATTGGACACTGTAAATTGCCCATCATGTGTAAGTGATGTAGGATCTGGGGGGAGTTGATGGGAAAATGGGGAGAATAAAATAAATGGGATTAATGTAGGATTGGTCAGCATGGACTCACTGGGCTGGAGGATCTGCTTCAGTTGCTCCAAGTCGGCAGATGGGTGGCTCCATGGAAAAATGGCCATTGGCATCTCATTGCAACACTCTTTTGCGTGGAGTGAGATTCCTAGTGCTCCATTGTTAACAACAGAATTTCATTTTTGTGTGAAGTTCTATTTGTTTAGAATATAATAAAACAAAATATCTATGGTACTGATGTGACAGCATGATAGAAAATTGTGCCCTTGGTGTAGAAAAATAATTTCTCTTTCACTTGATTAAAGGGATCAAATCAATGAAATACTGAGAAAATACTTCATAGGAATAGTTCACATCTCATAAAATATAGTTCAAACATCAAAATGGATAACATGTAATTTGAATCATCACTGTAAGAGCACATAATAATTGAACTTGATTTTATACCATGCACACCTGACAGCGACCTGGGTTCAATTCCCGCCGCTGTCTGTAAGGAGTGTGTACGTTCTCCCTGTGTCTGCGTGCGTTTCCTTCAGGTGCTTTGGTTTCCTCCCACATTCCAAAGATGTACAGGTTAGGAAGTTGTGGGCATGCTATGTTGGTGCCGGAAACATGGCGACTCTTGTGGGCTGCCCCCCGAGCACCCTTTGCAAAAGGTGCTTTTCACTGTGTGTTTCAATGTACATGTGACTAATAAAGATATCTTAATAATACAAATTGTCTTTGGATGTTAAAAGCTAAGGGTATGCCTGAGTCAGCCACTGGCAGTACTCACCTCTGCAAACTCAATTCAATGGGAATATGTATACGGAGATGAGTGTAACCAGCAGTGCCCTTGCATACATTTAACATTAAAAACGGAGGACAGATATTGTTCCCATAGCTTTCTTCACATACCTTCCATTTGCCTTCCACCTTCTTCAAAGCTTGATCAATATAATAACACAAGGTAATCATGATCATTGCATCATATGGAGAGTGCTGGGTCAAAACAAAATCAATAAATCATGTTAAAACTCACGCTAATAATGTTATACTGCCTAAAATAATAGTTATTTAATTGCTATTCATTTGCATTATATTGAGGTTATTTGATGGGTAAACAGGGCTGGAATTTATGGGAACAATGATTTGAAAAGAAGTTCAGTGTGACAAAATTTAAAACAACTATTTCTGGTAAAAATGGATTCCCAGATGGCCAATCAACCTTTAAGAGGAGGGTGTGGCATTATCAGAGGAAGCAAAATTAAGATAAGTTATTAAACCAAGGCCAGACTACTATCTAAACATTGAAATAGTGGAAGCAATCTCATTCCAGTCCTGTTCAATATGATGCTCTGAGCCAATTCACCAAATTAATTGGTCATTCAGTTCATGCATTAAGAGATTATTCTGTGAGCAGACAGTCCATTGCTTTAGCCCACATAACATTCTATGCAAAGAAACCTTTTTCTTCGACTCACTTACATCACAGTTTGAACCAAACGTTCCATTAGAGTAACTAATACAATTGTGGGACTTGTCACCCCATCGTATAGTTGGATTTCCAGTTAGGGCTGATAAACTCATCTGAAAGAAGTAAATAATCAAAATGTTATGAAGACTGCCCAGTTATTATTATGTATGATGTTCAAATATCACCTATCAAGTCAGAAAGAAAGAGTGAGCAGGAGGCCACAGACAGATAGGTCAGAATGAGTCACCTACTCTAACTCTCCATCCCACTTCCACTTTGTGGCATCCAATACTGTTAGAATGAGACCAAACACAATCTTGAGGAACAATATCTTCTGGACACGTTACAGCATTCTGGCCTCGATACTGAATTCACCAACGTTGGGTCACTTGCTCTTTCTTTCTGCTAGTATCAGAACAGGTCATTTCTGTAAGTCATCCATCTGTGATTCTGGCTCAGTTTTTTTCTTTCTCCATTACACTCTCCTTAAAATCTGGCATCAGACATGCAAACAACCTGGTGTGCCCAACGGACCCCACTTCAGTAATAAATGTTAAAAAGCAATTGGACAGATTCATAGATACAAAAGGTTTAGAGGGATATAGGCCAAATGTGGGCAAATGGGACCAGTGCAGGCAGACTAGTTGGTCAGCATGTACGAATTGGGCTGAAGGGCCTGTTTCCATGGTGTACGACTCAATAGCCTGACCTGCTGGGCATGTCCCATTGCCTTGCTATTACACAGTCAAAGAAGCATAACCTGATTCTAACTGCCACATTACCTCATTTGCTCTTACATTATCCTTTTATTCTATCCATTCCTTCTCAGCTGCCTTTGCTATACAAGATAAATTTTGACTCTTTCCCAGTACTGATGGAAGGTCTCAAATGTTAACTATTTCTTTTTCAACAAATGCTGCCTGAACTGCTGAGTGACTCCAGCATTTTTCTGCTTTTTATTTCAGATGTCCAGCACCTGCAGTTTTTTTTAATCTTCATTATTGTTTCCATTTGAAGTTTTATTCAACAAAATCCCAAAACAAACATCATTATAAATCAATAACTGATATTTCTCACTTCAGAGTAATTGTCAGGTGTTGCATGGGGACTAGCATCATCCAACGATAGTATAAACAAGGAGCTCTGAATTTGTTCCAGGATAGTCAGATTATTGGGATCCAAGCTAATTAGATGCTCCCGTGCCTGTAACAAAATGTTAAAATGAAAATCATCAGAAACAGAAATGTTTATTTTTCCAATAAACTTTCATCTCAAGAATCCTTCATGATGGAAAGTACACATTTTTTTCCATGTTGTATCAGTACTGCCTGCTTGCTATTTTGAATAATGACTCGGGTACATCCATTGCAAACCAATCACTTTAAAGACATAAGCAAAAAACAATCCACTGGAGGAACTCAGCAGGTCACACAGCATCTGTAGGAGGAAAGGAATTCTTGATGTTTCAGGTCGAAACCCTGCAGGGAAAAGGAAAATTCCTTTCCTCCCACTGATGCTGCATGACCCACTGAGTTCCTCCAGCAAATTATTTGTTGCTCCAGATTCCAACATCTGCAGAGTCTTGTGTCTCCGCTTTATAGGTGTATTCTGTTTCTGCACAATTTTGGTTGATGATATTATTGTGTTCATTTAAAAATAATGAGCAGAGTGAAAAAAAAGTGTTTCTGTTTTTATATAAAAAATGGGGAGTCAATCTGAAGACAAATACATTGGATCATCATCAACAAAACTGGTTTGTGAAATGTTCATACTTGTCATGTGGTCCAAATTACAATGCAATCCTGGAGAGCAGACACAAGGTTTTAATAATATAGTTCAACTTCTGGGTAGACTGCTCAAATGACCTTTACAAACTCATAAAGAAATTAGAAAATCATTTCAAAGGATGTGAACTGGCTACAACATATTTATTAAATACTTGATCAGATACAGTGGTAAATGTGCAGTGATTTTATGCTTAACTTTTCTATAATGCTCACTATGCGCTGGCAGGTAAAATCATAATCCAGATCATAGTGAAGAGGCTCAGTCAATAGCAAAGATCCAGGCTATTGAATCCAAGATAATATTTGGAAGGAAGAATCAAGTAGTTCACAGAAAACAAGGAGCAACTAATCAAAGGTCTCCCAAATTTGTCACTAAATGACAATGTCACATAGACATGATAAAAACATCAATTCCACAAAATTGAGGGTAAAGCACATTTTTTGCTCAATTACACACAGCCATGGAGGTGCTTAAAAGGGGCATCGACTACCCTTCAAGTTAACGGTTCAAATCTGCTGCACTGATGTCCCTTACCTTAATAAACATAAAATCTATTTAGTTAGTGTTCTACTCTTTTACCTACTCTGGCTATGTAGCGGATGTCTATTTTTACTTTAGATGCTGCCAACTAATACCCAGAAACTTTGGATTAACCCACTTCATTTTTAATTCATGTACGTGCTTGAAACACACATGATAACATATAAGGAATTATCCAATCTAGCTATTTGATGTCATTGTCCAGGGTTACTAAGACAAATTCTCTGTAATCCAAAAGACATGAAAATGGACACATAACCATGGTGTGCGTCAATTACTTAGATTCAAAGCTCTAATAATGTTCTTGTGTGTTGTTAAATTCTATGATTTCCAACTAATAGAAAATAAGGGAATTGAACTAATTCAGCTTCTCTCCAATGTGCAGAATTTATGCCAGACCCTGGATCTACAAATGGAACAAACAACTGTAAACACAATTCCTGAACATTAAAATTGGCTTGGATTCATTGAAAGGAAAATTATGAGAGGCATAGATAAGATGAATAGTACAATCTTATTCCCAGGGTAGGGGAGTCCAAAACTAGGAGGCACAGGTTTAGGGTGAGAGGGAAAGACTTAAAAGGGATCCGAGGGGCAACTTTTTCATGCAGAGGATGGTGAGCATATGGAACAAGCTGCCGGGAAAGTGATTGAGGCAGGTACAATAGCATCATTTAAGAAGCACTTGGATAGGTACATGGAAGGGCAGGGCTGAGAGGGATATAGGATGAATGCAGGAAATTGGGACTAGCTGAATAGGCACTGTGGTCGGCATGGCCTTATTGGGCCAAAGGGCCTGTATCTGTGCTGTATTGCTCTACAGCTCTATGAGAAGGAAACAAAAATACACTTAAGCTTGCCTGTGATTTGATTCTAGTACTTAAAAAATATTTGTTAATTCTTGTGCTTCCTTTTCAGACAGCTAATTACAAGGCAACTACTGCAAAGTTCCCAAAGGTTCAGTACAATTACAGAAAAGTGATGCAACACAGAGTCTGAAGCTAATTTCAATATTTATCTTAAAAGTTGATTCACCTTTGTGATTACATTTTGTTTTTATAGTAAATAGAGAGATACAAAGTGAAAATGTACACTTACTGGATGGGTACAGTAGCAGTGGACTAAAAGCCACTTGTGAGCTACTGCTAAAGAAATGAGCAGCAAAGCTGTTCTTTTTTTTTGTGCTCAAAACCTACCTCGAACTCCACTGTCCGTCAGGCAGGGGAGCTGCCCATTGATCATTCAGGTTCTGATTTTGGTCATCCCAAAACTAAGTAATTAAAGCAGCTTTACCAGGCTCGCCCAAAATATAAACTAAAATTAAAAGGTGAATTTAAGATGGAAGTATTTCCATTGACTGCCTAATTCATACTTCAAGTTAAAAGACAACATTGGATTGTAAATTAAATACTGAATTCCCCAATCTATTTAGATAAGATATCTTTATTAGTCACATGGACATCAAAACACACAGTGAAATGCATCTTTTGAGTAGAGTGTTCTGGGGGCAGCCCGCAAGTGTCGCCACCATAGCATGCCCACAACTTCCTAACCTGTATGTCTTTGGAATGTGGGAGGAAACCGGAGCACCCGGAGGAAACCCACGCAGACACGGGGAGAACGTACAAACTCCTTACAGTCAGTGGCCGGATTTGAACTGCTGCTGTAATAGCGTTATGCTAACCGCTACACTATCTCTGATCAAAACCAGTCTTAGGTTTAACAACAGTAGCAGAGAGTTGCCCTAAAACCCATACCTTTGCCCACTGCGTTCTTTCCTCAGCAGTTAATGCTGACACACCTGGCCCTTCTGGTTCATTGTTGCATCGTTCCCTGATATAAGCGAGTTGCCTATGTGAAGAGACAAGAATGAGTAAGAGATGCTAATAAACAATCTAGTTACCATATAGAACTTTCAGCACTCAGTTCAATTAAATATTTTAAATGAGCTAATCAGTTAATGTAATGATTATAAAGCAAAAATTGTGAAGCGTTGTAGATGACAGATCAATACTGTGTCATTAAGTGTTGAGCAAAATGTTTTTCTCTTGCCCTAAACTACTTTTTATCTGCACTGTTACAGGAAAATGCTGAACGTAGAATTATTTCTTCATGATGGGAGGAAGAACAGCAAGATAAAAAGGACTGGTTTACAATAAGCCACTTTCAACTGTTTCCTATTAGACAACCAAAAGAAGAATCATTGGTGATGCTGGCAGGCCACAAATGCAAAGCTGACATCAGGTTGGGGAAATTGCATAATATGCAACAGAGCAAAAAAAGAAAATCTCTCTGTTTACTTACATAAAGATGATCACTGGTTTAATTGGCTTTTTACATAATTAAAAATTCTGAAAGTTGTATGTACTCAACAAACCTGCTGTAAACTACCTAAGAGATTTTGAAACAACAGCTTCTATGTATGTAGCACTCTTCACAAATCAAACACATCTTGAGGCATTTCACAGGATCAATGCATAGAAGAAATAAGAACAAGTAAAATAAAAAATGACACATCACAAAAGTGATGGTAGGGAGATAATCAAAGAAGGCATGAGGTATAGAGAACTTTTCAGAGTGCATTCAGAGCTTAGAGTGTTAGCAGTTGAAAGGGTGGTGACCAGTGATGGGAGTGCTACATTTTAGATGCTCAAGAATCCCAAAGACCACAGTTATCTGAGATTTTAGGTGCTGGAAAAAATTAGAGACAGAAAGTGACAAACACATGGATTTGAAAACAAGAATGGGAATTTTTCAACTGAGGCAGTGTTTAACTGGAAGTTAGTGTAGAGCAGCAATCATACCAGTGCTAACGTGAATGGGATTTGGTGTGAGTTAGGCACAGGTAACAGAATTTAAATGATCTCAAGTTTTCATAGCACAACAGAAGGGAGATTAGCCATAAGCCAGTTAGAATAGTCAAGTCTGGAGGTAACAAAAGGAATGAACGAGAGTTTCAGCTGCAGCTGAAGTAAGGCAGGGCTGGAGTCCAATACTTTTATGGGGATGGATATAATCAGTCTTCCAAATGGAACAGATATGATGCTCAAACTAAATTCATGTTCAACTATTAATTGCAAATGTTAAATGATACAAATATTCTGCTATAAGCATTTATCAAATACATACTATATAGACCAAAGAGAAATATAGTGGACTTTTCAAATAACTAACTTATTTTTTCAGAAATTTTAAACAAATGAAGGAATATACGTTCACAGTGTGAAGCTAAATCTAAATTGGATACCTCCCATTGTATTGTTCATTACTTCATGCTAATCTGGACATAAGATTACAATTTTATCACAATAAAACAGAAATATATTTGACTCTATCTGAAAGATCAGTTAGAACCTCAGTCTAACACTTCATCCAAAAGACAGCAGTCCAACAGTGCAACACACTCCGATTGCTGAATTCCCTGACAATCTGAATTGTGCTCGAATCCCATGAATTTGTACCCACAACCAGTCAGGGCAAGAATGCTACCACTAAACAACAATGTTAAAACAAAACCTCCAAGGACAAACCTACTTAATTCTAGAGATATTTGATGCCCTGCCTTGGCGAATCATAGGCTACAAAATAGTTAACCTCAACAATATTTTTAAAAAGTCAAATTACAGCAGATGCTTGAGCATTATTGCTTATCAGTTATACTGTATCAATAATTCTTTATCATGAAGCTTTCATCACCTATCTTAAAAGTGCCTGGAAGTAGAGTTTAATGTTCACATTACAAAAGTTGAAGGTAAATCTAAAACAAAACAGTGAAACATCTATGGTTTATTAAGAAAGAGCAAATAACCACCTGAACAACTCTGGCGGTGTAAGGATTTGATGGTCACACAGGGTATCAAAGACAAATGCTCGCCCACGACAAAGGACCACTAAATGGGAGGGGCATGGACCTTCAGCTTCTACATGGAAATGAAAAGGAACTGTTTTTAAACATGAGTCATTATTTCACCAACATTAAGAAGTACCAACAAAATAAACAGGGTTGTATTCATAACAGCATGATCCACAGTTTAAAAGCTTAAAACCAGCAAATTACAATATACATTTTTTAAATTTCTGAGCTATTTTACTTGAATTTTCCTAACTGTGGCTTTTGATAGAGAAGGCCCAAGTTATTATTTTTAATTAAATTATAATACTTTAGTCTTTTCAACAATTTAGTACTCTATTGTGTTTTAATGATTTCTTAAAAATAAGTTATGCAACTTTTAAAAAATCTCTGAACAAGCCCAGATGTCACCAAGACCTTGCGTAGCACTGTCTAGTTTCAGGATGCAGAAAGCTAATGAGTTTGGCCCTTCGTAACCAGAGCAGCCACATGCAGGCAGCCAGGGATTATGGCAGCAGGTCAGATCCAGAAAGATCTGACTATATTTATACCAGTAAGGAATCCAAATATCTGTTTTTGTATTTGTTTTTGAACAGAATAATTACCAGTTTTAAAGTAGCTGATAAGGGAATCTCTGGTTACTCCAGGTATTTTGCAGGTACTGTACAGCATACGAAATTGGTCCATATCTAGTGGCACACCACCAGCTTTATGCACAGCCAAGCACTCCCTTGGGAAAAAGAAACAAAAATAAAACATGATCATCTTATATAAAATGTACGTGAACAACTACAGTGACAAACAAAAACTGCTAAGATTGTTGAGCAGCACAACCTGTGGAAAATAAACCCCCACAACAATGCATTTCATAAAAGCCATATATAACACAATCATTTCCATGTACATCAATTTGACATTATAAACATGTAATACTGTTCATCATAATTCACACTAGGATATACACATAAATAAAAGCTAAATTCTATTATATGAAAATAAGCCATATTACATGTCCATGTAAATAATGATTGATAATTTCTGTAATATCTAATGACTTTCAGAGTATTGTGTGGAACGTTGGTCAAAATTAAATAACTGGAGGAACTAAGTCCGATAAAAGCAATCAATGTGCACTGTGTTTCAACTGCAAACAGATAAACTCTAGAACAGGACATAAAAATCTGAATTTAAGCCCACCAAACTCCAAGATATTTCATTTGGAATTTAATTTCAACATATATAATTTTACACGCTTAAAACTGAAAATTATCCTTGAAGCAAATTCTTTCACCCACCCTAAAACTGTGATCAACTTTCTACTATCTTAGTGAACTTTTCAATATAACATGTGCTTAAAATTTTTCTACTGTGCATCTTACTTTCTAATTAGATTCCAAAACTGCAGTGTATAGTAAACAGATATCGCAGTTCGTTCAAGCTGTGTGCCTTCTTTTGGTGGCCAAAAATGTTCCAGGTAGGGAGCACAACCTCCAAAGTTTACGTTCAACATTGATGGCATTCGGACCTCCAAATAGGCAGTGATTAGCCACCACTCCTCAAGCTGATCAAAAGACATAAAACATAAGTGGTCATCTTCTAAAATCTAAAAGCAATGCACTCACACAGGCTGGTAAGATCAACCACAATTTGCAATTGTTTTTTTTCTAGACAGGAGCCTGAAGGAATACTACAGTATTTTATTCAGAAGATGTATTTTACTTGCAGGTTCAATTTATTGTACCAGAACAAGACGATCAGCTTGACAGTCCAAGTTACATGACAGGCAAATACCTGGCCTGCTGAGTTCCTCCACCATCACAGTGTTTTTCAAATATAAACAATTAATTAAAATGTACAAAATGATAGCAAATTGACTGTCACACAAAACACTGCTTCAATTCTATTCTAAGGTCTTGTTTCTGGGTAAATAAATAGCAGAAGGTGAGGTTCTATAAATTCCATTGTACCAAAGAAAACATCTGATGCCATACAAAAGAAAATGCTGAAATGAAAATAAGTTGTTAGGATAGAGGCTTCTCATAGTCAAATCCTTGAACAATGTTATTCTTAAAATTTGAAGTTAGTTGGAATAGCAGTACAGGCCTCTGTCAACTTGCTTCATTTTCACTAACTTGGTACAAATATCACACTTGGTACGTGAAATAAAAGAGATAATTTGAAAAATAAATGACTGCCATAGATTGATTAAATAAAATCCTGGACACCACTGCAATGGCTTTTCTCCAGTTGCAGCAGCCAGAGCAGAGGGGAGGAGCTAACAGAATAAAGGTGTAGACTATTTTCTAAATGGGCAGTGAATTCAGAAATTGGAGGTGCAAAGGGACTTGAGTCCTAGTGCAAGATTCTCTAAAGGTTAACTTGCAGGTTGAGCAGGCACAGTAGTGTAGTGGTTAGCGTAACGTTTTACAGTGCCAGCGGCCCGGGTTCAATTCCAGCTGCTGTCTGTGAGGAGTTTATACATTCTCCCCGTGTCTGTATGGGTTTCCTCCTACATTCCAAAGACATATGGGTTAGGAAGCTGTGGGCATGCTACGTTGGCACTGGAAGTGTGGCAACACTTGCAGGCTGCTCCCAGAACATTCTAAGCAAAAAGATGTATTTCACTGTTTCAATGTACATGTGACTAATAAAGGTATCTTATCCAGTAAGGAAGGAAAATGCAATGTTAGCATTCATTTTAAGAGGACTAGAATATAAAAGCAAGGATGTAATGCTGAGGCTTTAAAAGGCATTGGTCATACATTTTGAGTATTGTGAGCAGTTTTGGGCCCCATATCTGAGAAAAGATGTGCTAGCATTGGAGAGGGTCCAGAGGAGGTTTACAAGAAATGATCCCAGGAATGAAAGGGTCAACGTATGAGGAGCATTTGATGGTTCTGGACCTGTGCTTGATGGAGTTTAGAAGGATGAAGGGGGATCTCTGAAACCTG
>JARFYF010000084.1:35498667-35508864 GCA_030265395.1 Rhina ancylostomus
ATTGACATAGAAACACACGAAATAGGTGGTGATGGTCATTTGGCCCACATTCCTTTCTCATCATCCAATAAGATCATAGCTAACATTTTACCTCAGCATCATTTCCTCGCATGGACCCTATGTCACTTATTCCTCTTGCATTCTTCCAAACATTATTCCTTCAAAATATATGTGTCAGACTTATGTAGGCTCAGTCTGTTTAATTTCTCCTCACAGTTGAGGCTAAAATGGGATATTTTACATCAAGTACATAAACTATTTTCAAAGTAAATTTTACTAATAGCTCATCACCATTCAAAATCAAAGACATTTTGCCATTCGGATCATTTTTACCTGTTAAACTCTTGTCATAAATAAGTAATCTTTGAACAAACTGGCACTGACTTTTCTGACTGAAGATTAGATTGTTATACCTTAATGTAGAATCAGTTAATATACCTCTGCTGAAAAGGAAGCAAAACTTCTCGGCTTTTCCTGCTATTCCAAAAGCCAAGGCAAACGCAACCATAAATTATAGACAAATGTTGTTCTTTACAGCTTAAATTTCAATTAAATTTTGGCATTATGGTTACATATCAACAGAACAATCGGAAATATAAAGAGCGTCATTGGTTTAAGATTTTTGGGTGCAAGACGGATACTGTTCCCTGGTCAAAACAGATTCCCGAATGGTGCTGTGGACCTCAACTGTTCTGCAACCCTGCAACCCAGTGATAAAGTACATCAATAGAATGATTCAGAGTATCTGCTTATCTAATTGCAGAATCCATGCAAAAGTTCATCAGGAGAAGTAATTTTGCCCCCACATTTTGTTTTACATCTGCAGTGAGCTGAAATGACAGTCAGCACATGCCCTTTCCCTTCAGGTGAAGGTTTCACATCTAACCCTGGTCATCAGACAATAGTTTCTGTCAGCCACTAAAGTCCTGCATCAGGCAAATTCAGTCAGGCTGATCATAACATTCAATGGAGGTGCACAGCACAAGATCACCCAAAACAGCAATTTTGCAAATTCACTCATCTAAGCTACAGGATGGTGTGCAACACCTCATATGAAAGTGGAACAGAAGTTACTCTATTTCCTTCTTCCACAGCATGACTAATTAATAGCCACCATTTTATGTATTTACATTATTAATGTGCATACCATGCAAACAAGAGATTCTTGCTAGTCACCTCTCCTGTCCCATTCATTTGTGATAAACAACCCAATATTTAAGTCAACAATCAATAATTAGCTAAAAGAAATAAATAACATGTCACTTCAGAAGCATTATTACTTAGCTTTAAAATTACAAGTAAATATTTACATCCTTACAAGTTCAATATACTGCGTTTTTAAAAAAAAGAGCTGAAAAAAAGGTAATATTTTCATAATTGTGTTTCTTTTAAACCACTAAAATAAACAACTTCAAGCAATAAAAACTCCAATAATAGTCGTTTCAAGTTATCTACTTCATCAGGTCTAAGCTAATAAATTTCATGCAATCATTTCAAATTATCAAGTTCAGTACACACCATGAAATCCAGAGACAATCTGAACAACATCATCATATACCATCAGGGTTGCTGACCGCTCAGGATGCAGAAGGAGGCTCACAGATGAAAACACTGTAAAAAGATATATATTGATACATACATCACTGAAGTTCTGCTCAGGCAAAAAAATACTGGTGATTAAAAATTTTTGTTTGCAAAAGTTGCATCATGATCTGAAGTCATTAGCTCCAAACATTATTATGTTGGCTAGCCAATGGGCTATCATAATACCATGTTATAGAGAACTGATTCACACTTTCAAGATTAGAACTGAAGGGCATGACAGCATCATGGTAACTCATAATCGTATGAATAACCATATCATGACATCTGCTATAGACAATCTCTTCAGACTGCGAATTAATGATTTCCATCTGATTAATTTTTAATGAAACAAGATACAAGGTCATCATTTTGTGTACTCGCCAGGCTTTTTTTTTAATCTATTGGGTCCATTTAATGTAAAAATGAAGAAAGATGCAGAATTACAACATGCTCCACAATCATATCCTGCTCCAGCATGGATAATACCAATGAAAAAACATCTTGCAATATTGACTTTCCCATTTGCTTCTTGCAAAAATAAAATTAAAAAGACCTGATAATTACAAGTAAAACTGAAATTTGAACATTTCTATTTTCTTCTTAAAATTTGGTTTAAAATAAGTATGAAGGCTGATGTTCATTATTCCTCATTGCTCTCAACTTCAAGGCCATTCTTTGTACTCATTATTCAAATCAGTCTAGGTCTTTAGCCATTAATTATCAACATTTAAACTGGATTCCTTGTTATGCATTTCATTATAAGGATGATAAACAAAAGATTTTAAACTTTCAGACAAAATTAGTGAGACGAGACTGACATTATATATAATGTTTCAGCTGATTGGTACCTGACTAACTATGCCATGCATCATTGTTGGCATTTCAATTTCTGAAATATTCTTTTAGTCAAATTTATGAAATCTGGCTAATGCTAAGCCAACAAAATGCACTGTACATGCATGAGATTTGTATAATTCCAGCTGTAAAACCAGCATGCCCAATAGACAACTTTCTAAAGTATCACTTAAAGCAATTAGGACTGTAAACAATGGCTGTACTTTTGCAGGCAGCAGGAATCATCTCCAAGTGACATTTTTTTGATTTATCCATTCATGTGTTGGCAAAGTCAGAATATAATGTGAAAGTAGCAGTGATTTGTCTTTGTGCTTTCTTGGTTATTGCCAGGTGCAGTTAGTAGTCTGCACTGCAAGTCCAGAATGACAATTCCATACATAGTACTTGAACAGAGTCAATGCAAAAATTGCAATGGTGATATTTGAACTTGCACCTTGTGATTATTAGTCCAGATTTCTAGATTACTATCCCAGTAATACAAGCATGGTGTTATCATAAATGAATTAAAAATGGAGCAAGCTTTGACAGCTGTTGTTTCCTCGTGGGCTTCATCAAAAGCCAAGTTTGACTGTGTTTCAGGGATTGTCTAATAGGCATTTTAATAATTTTAATTTATTAACTTTTTTTTAACTAACTTGCTAATTTGGAAGCATACTTGCCGCTGACTGTGTACTTTGTTTATTGACCTCTGCTTCTGGGGCAGTCTCCACCTTCTGTTAGCACGGCGAAGCAGAAAATAATGTAGAAAACTATAATTGCATTTCTCAAATATCTCATCAATTTTGAATGTGATATGACATAAGCCAAAGTGTGCAGTGTCAGCTTGAAAAAAAAATGAAGGTCAAGAACTTGTAAGAATGATCACGAAGGCAGGACTGCGAGAGTGAGAGAGAAGGCACCTGACTCTCTGGAGGGAGAGAGGTAAAAGAGTGAATCAAAATAAGCATGGTTAATCAAAGGAATCTAATCTGACCAACTTCACCACACACACCTCCAAAAGCCTCCCCAACACATCTGCCTGCCAACCCTGACCCTCAACCTTGCACTCAGCTTTTGCATTGTATATCTGATTGAAACAGAATATATCTGTATGGAAAACTGGGCAAGAACCACCCCCAATTACTCTCTGGCATGACATTTTTATTTTTTCTTTTTTTACAGTGTGGTAACAGGCCCTTTCAGCCCAACAAGTCCCTGCCACCCATCTTAAACCCATGTTAACCTACCCGTACATCTTTGGAATGTGGGAGGAAACTGGAGCACCTGGAGGAAACCCATGCAGATACGGGAGAACGTACAAACTCCTTACAGACAGTGATGGGAATTGAACCCCAATCGCTGGTACTATAATAGTATCACCCTAACCGCTATGCTACCGTGCCGCCCTACAATGATAGGGTGGTACATATTGCTGTACCATCCTATCATCGAGGAAAACTGTTGTAATGTGCCTATGGTACCTTGCAGTAATAGGTACAGGAACTGCAGGTATCAGAACATTTTCTTTTGTAGCCTGTTTAATTTACCCAATGCTGATTTATGCACGAGCCAACCTGCTGGTAGGTGACCTAATCAGAATTCCCAATATTCCCAAACTCGTTGATAGAAAATTAAAGTCAGTATATTGCTGAGCTCTTGGTTAACAAGGGTGTGTTGCTTCAATTCTACATAATATTCCTTTGAACTCTTTGATGTTTATGATAAGTTTTGATGTCAGGTTACCCTCACAGGAGCTAGTTGTTGCAGAATGTAAGCAGAGTAGGTGGTCCTCTGTTAAGGAACATGGCATTGAAGATGATTAAAGTATATCATATAGTTTAGTTAGAAAGAATTTATAGCAATTATTTTATACCTCAGTAGTATGTTGAGACTATAACATGAATGTACAATACAGATGGCCAGTAATGGCACTCAGTTGGAGTGCAATAATATTAAACACTTTTCCCAAGTTAAATACTTTCATCATGTGCCAGGATTTCCACTGGTTTAGCTTATTCATAATGATTCCACACTGATGATAAATTCACCCTCCAATGATCACAAGCAGGATCTTCTGCCAGCTGTCAGCACAATCCTTTGGCAGCTTAAGGCTGTCAGCTTGGCTCAGTTGGTGACATGATCTTCTCTTGATCAGACGTATGCAGATTTGGGCTGAATAACACGAGTTTTTAACCTACAATCTGATGAGAAAGAACTGCTGCACTGTTAAAGGTACCATTTTTCAGATGAGACACTAAATTGGGGTCACATAGGTGAGTATGGAAAACAAAACCTAAAGGCAACATTTGAAAATGAAGCAAATTTTTAATCTTTAAGGCCACATTTCCTATTATTTTCCATCAATTAGTTTTAATTCATTTTCAAGAAAAATTAAAATTAAAATCTACTTTTGACTACAAACAGGATAAAACTAAAAGCTAATGGGATATATAAATTCTGCAGCCAATTGCTTAAACAAACTAAAAGGAAATCTACATTGACTGAGCTCCATCACTTAACGATATCAAAGTGTTTCACAACCATGAATTACTTTTAAAATATAGGTACTGTTTTGTGGTTAACTGTCAGTAGTAAATTACTTGGGTATGGTTTAAATTTAAACAGGATACATAGGCAATATCCACAGCAAGAGACAGGGCTTGAAACTTATTCTCCATCCTTTCATCACCTCTATAAAGAATTGCTGTTTATTTTAACGACAGAGGGATATCAATTGTGTTGTCAGCAAGAGGAGCCTGAACAACTATCTGATCAAATCAACTGAGCTCCCAGCTTTCAGCAACCTCATGATCCTATCTACAGATCTTATTGATGGACCACCAGAGGACTCAGGTCAAAGATACTTCCCCCTAGGCCAACAATAGGCAAACCTATGAAACAGCCTCTAGCAAATCCACCAAAGCATTGACAATGGCTTGGAATTCAGCCTCTGATCACGTGCAAAAGCAAATGTTAACTGCATTCTGCAGCTCGATCACTGAGGTTTGGGTAACCTTTGTTCTTGAGTGTAGAAACCACAAAATGAACAGTTTCCCATGAGTTCTGAAAGTTAGTTCAACTCCGGTTGGAAGCTTGTTGGAGGTGATATAATATTGTGGTGCAAATGAGTGAGAAGTATGTTGGTGCAAAGACATAGCCTTGTTTGACACTGGTCTTCTTTAAAAGGTTCTGTTGTAGACCCTTTGTAAGGCTTTCATGCAATCATTTAAGGTTAGTTATATGTGTCTTGTGATTGTGCACAAGATGCTCATCAGATTGATTCCTGTATTTTGAGGAAAGATACAGTAAATTTGACCTATAACCTTTTATGTTTAGAAGATTGAGAAGTGAACTTACAAAATATTCAAGATTCTTAAGGGAGACACAATAGACTGCAGATGCTGGAATCTGGAGCAAAAACCAAGCTACTAGAGGAACTCAGCAGGTTGAGCAGCATTTTGTGGGGGGGAGGGGAGATGGAATTCTCATTCCAAAATGTCAATCCTCAGTCCTGATGCAGGGCCTTGACCCAAAACATTGAATAGAAGAGCAAGATTTCATGTACTACGTGGGTATTCTACAAGCCAAATCGTATGAACACTGAATTTTCCAATTTCAGGTAACCCCTACCCTCCTGCACTCTCCTCTCTTTCTCCTTCCAATCCACCTCTAGTCCTCTGATATTTGCTCCCTTTCCTCTACCAGGGGGGGGGGGGGGGGGGGGGGGGGATATTTGCTCCCTTTCCTATACCAGCCCCCCCCCCCCCCCCCCCCGAGTCCTTCATCACCCATTTTCATCTCCCTTCCCCTCCTGGTTCTATCCACCTACTGCTCATACATTTCACCCGCTGGTTCCACCTGCCCTTCCATCTCCCCCCAATGGTTCCCATTATCACCTTCCTTACTTATCAGATTTCAGCACTAGTAATTGGTTTATTATAAGTTTTGTGCCCCAGCTTATCACCTTCCAGCAGCTGTCTCCACCTTCACTCTTGCCTCCCCCGCTTGGCTCCATCTGCCTTTATATTTTTTCATTGTCTGCTTCCACCTATCACCCACCTGCCTAACTCCACCCCACCACCCACATCTGGCTACCTCTGCCCATCGTCCCTTCACCCCTCCTTGGTCCACCTATCACCTACTGGCCCCTATCTCACCCCTGCCCCTCTCCTCCTAATACTGGCCATCTTCCCCTCTTAGTCCAGATTCAGGGTCTCGAACCAAAACTTCTCAAGGGGCTTGACAAGTTGGATGCTTCAAGGACGGGAATCTATAATGAGGGGGCTCCCCTTATATTGAGAGATTTATCCATTTACGACTAAGATGAAGAGCAGTCTTTTGATTTCTCTGTCTAGAGACCAGTGGATTCTGAGTCATTAATTTTATCCAAAGCTGAATCAGATTTGTTTTGAACGATAAAGGAAAAAAGCATTATGGGGAATAGGCAGGAAAGTGATGCTGAGGATAAGATCAGACATGATCTTACTGAATGGAGCAGCAGGCTTGGGCAGACAGATGGCCTAGTCGGGCTAGTTTCTCTTATGAATGCTATAAGTGTTACAGAAGTTTACTTTGTAATTGATTTTGCACTGTTATATTCATAAACTTGCAGATTTATGATGCAGTTTATATCTCATTTATATTATTTATTGTCCAAAAGAAGAAAACCTATATATTTGACCTTCTATCTTAAAGATATTTTTGATATTGATGTGTAACATGTAATACTGGAAAACACAAACAATACATTTGAACAAAGATCAATTAAATACGTCCAAGTTAATTCAATCAATTCAATGAACTATAAACAACCAAAGTTTAATAACACCTGAAAGCCAATCTTCACCAATGAAATGAATGGAGTTGCTGAACCTGTGCTGGGGTTAACCTGGTGTGGATTTAGTGGATAGGCTTTCCCAACTTACCTGCTGGGAATCTGCAGAAAGGTTTGCCTTTTCCCAAAGAGTGCAGTCAGAGTCATAGTGGTGAGGAGCTCTCAGAATGATTGGGACCTTTGTGTTCACATGAGCTTTTGTGTTCACTTAGAAGTGTCTCCGATTATGAAGTGAAGAATTTTTCAGCAAGTGGCGGATCCAGGGGCACGATCGTTCCTACTTCTTGCTTTCATTTGGGGCTACTCTTTGATATGCTGGTGGAGAAACTCACAACAGCATGTGCAAGGACACTTGCATGCCTCACTTTGTGGGGTCAGGGTCAAACAATGTATCTAAGTCTCCAAAAAGAACTAGACAGGGTTCTGTATTGAGGAATGGGGTACAGATGGCTCTGCTCATTGCCAGATAGGTGCCGAGTTTTTTGGGTTTTTAAGTTCATGTGGGTATCAATCATGAACCTAAAGAGGTATTTCTTCAGCTTATTCAAAACAAATAAAGAGCCTCCCATTGATTCCCCGAACTTCACTGCACTGAATATTGCAAGAAAGCAGATGTTTATAACTGGCATTTATTTTTCTTGATAAGGGCAGTGAAGTAAAATTCCAGAGAGAGCTCATTGTGGCAACACAGTAAAACTGTAGAGATCATAAATAGGTGGTTGCAAATTTGAGACAAAAAAACAAATGTCAAAACCAGTTTACTTCTAAATTAAAATCAGATTGGGAAGATTGCAATCTCTCCATTTCCAAATGCAAAACCCTTCAACAAATTATTCCAGTATATGTGCAAGTTTTTGGAAAAATGCAACACAATTTGCTATAATGCACCAGAAGTCATGATCTGAAACAGCTACCATTTCCTTTTAATAATAGTGTGTCCTTTGCCTTCTCTTTCTCTCTCATACACACACATATACACACTCATACCTCCACCACCCTCCATGCCCTCTTTGTAATCCCTTCCCTGCCACCCACCCCCATACTCAACTTCTTTCCACACACACAAAGGAACAAATATGAAAGCATGAAATATTTACTAATGCAAAGAGTAATGATTACAAACTTACAGGGCAGTTTGGTGGCCAGCCATGGTGAGGAGTTTGGCACATAACCATGTTTTGTTGCAACAATAAACAGTTGTGCTTCAAGTGTATAGTTAAAGCTGATGAAGGCTATCCCATCTGCCTCTGAATATTCTGAAGCAAATGAAGTCTGGTTGGTAAAAATCTCAATGAAGACTTTACCTAAAGGTTGATGTGTACTGGAATCACTCACATGGACTTTTAATGTCACTTCTGAAAAGAAAACAGGAGAATATTGTGTGAAAGTACTAATCAAGCAGAAAGTTAGGTGAATGATTCTTCACACAAAACAATAATAATATGCATTTTCATAATTACAGGAGTAAAAACATGCAGAACTAAGCAATAATAATAAACCTACCACAGCAGGAAGCTTAATGAATGTTGATATATTCAAAAGGACAACATCCCAACATGTTGCACTCTCAAACTTCTGCTTTTTGAATGGCTACCCACATTGACTGACTGGTCTGATTGTCCACTTATTCTCCAGAGCATGTGTAATGCAGAGAGCTAAATCTGTCATGCAGAATGCAGAAAGCAGAAATCCGCAGTGACATGGCACCAAATTTCACCTTCTATTTTCTACATGAAGCACACAAAGTTGCTGGTTGTACAGTCTGAGGTCCAGAGACAAATTCTGGCCCTGCAGCTATACCATGTAGTTGGTTTTGGTGCCACATTTCTGTGACTCATGAATTGTGAGGAAGAGGTTTGGCAAAACTTTATTTGCTACATTCATTTTGGTAGTACATTTTATCAAATGAGGTTTTACTGCATGTACAATAGGACCTGTATACCTGCTTTTCCCTTTGTATTACCTCGATGTTTCTTGTGTTTTGAAATGATCGGTATGGACGGCATACAAAACAGTTTTTCACTGTATCTTGATACACGTGACACTAATAACCCAATTACCAGTTATAAACAGACACTCCTGAACTAGGACACTAGAAAATATTTATTAAAGGATGCATTGAGAAATATTTATCGAGGGACACAAATAACGTGTTAAAATAAATGAAGTCCACTCACACCACAGAGTTGTAAGTTATAAGGTCATAGAGAAAGATACAACATGACACAAGCCCTTTGGTTCAAGAAATCCCTACATTAATCACATTTAAAAAAAAATTCTCCTGACATTCCCTTCAGCTCCTTTCAAGTTCTACCACTTACCCACACACTTGAGGCAATTTACAGTAGCAATTAATCTACCAACCTGCACATCTTTGGAACCTGGTAGGAAACCCACATGGTATTGGGATAATGATTGCAAGGATGGAGTTTACATAATGTGCAAAACAGCATCTGAAATCAAGACTGAACCTAGGTTTCTGACACTAAGGCAGCAACTCTACTAGTTGTGCCACTGTGCCAGGCAATCCCCCACCCCAAGAGAGGATGGAAGTCATTGCACCAAGTCCTTTACAGCTTAGAGCACAGGATAAAACTTCTGTGCCCACAAATTCTTCCAAGAATTGTATACGTAGGCTAACTGAAGGTGGCAGAGTATTTGTGAAAGAAACAAATTCAATGGAATTTGAAGTACTATCGCCAGCATCAATTAAAGCATAGAAATTGCCCTAAACTGGATTGGTGATAGTACAGATTTTGTTTTGCAACTGGAAGCTTGTGACTAGGGATTGGTGCTGGACCCTTGTTGTTTGTTATATACATTATGATCTGGATGTGAATGTAGGGAGGTATGATAAGCAAGTTTGCAGATGAGCAAAATAATTTGTGGTGCTGTTGATAGTGAGGAGGATAGTCTTTGGCTACAGAACAATATTGATGAGTTGC
>JARFYF010000084.1:35591218-35603611 GCA_030265395.1 Rhina ancylostomus
ATAAAAGGTGTTTATTTTCAGCTGGAACAGTTTGCACCCTTTTTTCAGAAATTGCTTGACCATTAATTTACCATTGAGTGTCTAGAAAGACAATAAATGGCATTAAAATGAAAGGGAAATGCAGTCTGACCAAATGGATTTGTTGTATTGTAGGAGTATGCTATCAGTTACAACTTAGTTAGGACATATGTGCGTAGGTAACATTTTAAGAATCAAACTCCGGTTTCCTCCCACATTCTAAAGACATACTGGTAGATTAATTTGGAATTTAAAAATTGGACGGTGTGGACTCGTTGGGCTGGAAGGGCCTGTTACCACACTGTAAATTTAAAAAAACCTGTATGTTTTACCTCACAAGTTATTGAGAAATTAAAATGTTTTCAGAAAGCAGGCACACAAACCTTCAGCTTACAAAATAAATAGTGCAAAAGCAATAGCTCCACAACAAAGAATTAGGTTTTAAAGTAAACAAAACCCTTTTCAATAAGTAGAACACTTCAAGGTGTCAACTGCTCCATCACTCACAATGCAGTGAAGACATCACTCGGTAATGTGGACAGGAAGTATCACGGGTGCAGAGATATGATGATACAAGTCAATTGCCAAAGCACATCCAGGTCAGCCTTACAGATGCTGAGCATCTGGCTTTCAGGGAGACTCAGACAGAGCTTTTAGATTTTCTCTTCCTGCCCATCACTCATTCCAGGGTTAGCAATAATCTTGCAAATATCTATAATGCACGTGAACAATGGGGTCACCTAGTATTTAAACATGACAGCCTGCAGCAAAATAAGGAAATAAATGCAAAAGGCACAGAGGTTTCTCTGCTTGAGATTTGTGACAAAAATCATAAAGCAAACTTTAAAAAAAAACATTTTTGGGTTCCTCAAAATGAAAAAGTCCTTCCCCTTAGAACTAGAGTTATTTTCCATGAAAAAGCAGATCATCTTTTATATTCAGATTATTCCACCCATTTAGTCAAACACAAAAAGATCCATTTAAAATATTCCACAAGGATGTTCATAGGTTCAACATGAAAATGGTTTTCTTCACAAAATTCTTGCACAAGTCTGAATCACTTGATAAGTATTCACAGGACCACCTTAGTGGTTTGTAGATGACAGCAGGACACAAAACAAGCCAATTTGGAATGGAGAGAAGGAGGATCTTCACAATTTAGTTATAGCACTGTTTAGTGAGGTATATTTATTGTTGCAATAACTGTTTGTACTGAGTGGTTGAAGGGAATCATGATAAACAGAAGAAAGTTCAAGGACAGCTGGCAAATGCCCACATATCTTTTAGTTCAGCATCCAATTGAATAACCCAACATCACCAGCTGTAAAGCTGAAGAAGATGTGGTGCAAATATTTTACTGCGCAATATTGTAGAGAACAGGGTAGAATCACTTTATTTTATGATGTTATTGTAAATATTAAGATGTGATTATGGGCTATACAAATTCAAAATGTAGGAATGGAGCAAAAGGATGCAACTTTACCTTCTACACTAATCATATCAAACATGTATCCCACTATAGCAGACTGCTATACCTCCTACTTAATTGGCTAACAAGCTATTTTATAAGCTTACAAACTAAGAAGTTATTCTACAAAACGAGGGCCTAGAAAATGACACTAGTATCACTGCACTCTCTCATTTCATGCCACAACCATATTTTACTGCTCTATTGATATGAATAAGGATCTGCTGCTCCTGCTCTGAAGAGTTACTCTAACATTCAAAAGCAGCAAACATGAATCTATAACAAACATGATACGTCCTAGTTATTCTGTCCCTTTAATCACACAATTGTTCCACTTAGAGGCCTGCATTATTGAGCTAACATACTCGGCAACATAAATACAGCTGTGTAGGGGCAATGCCAGGTTAGCCATGTAATAGGATACTAAACCAAAAGCAGAGGTGGTCATCTCCAGGCACTTTCCAGCCATCCCTGAACGATGACATTTTGCTTCTTCCTCTATTCATCACACCTCCCACTAAGTGCAGCTTAGTTCAATCAGCCATTGCAAAGAAGAACCGATTCCAAAGTAAAACCTAAAAATAAATATGCAGAATTTAACACTGGCAGATTTTGTTGCTTGAAAAAACACACTTGTCACTTCATGTTAACATTAGCTGGAAGGTTGCTATAGTAACATTCTAGCTTTGCATCGTCTTACTATCCACTGAGAAGGTATTGTCAATGGCTCGGCATTAAACACAGTTCAAATCTGAAGAACTAATTCCTTCGACATATACAAAAGTGAGCAACAGAGATCAGGTTGGCACAGTTTCAGTATCTCTACTTCAATTATTTTTTTTGGAGATTAATCTATTTTCCTTACAAAAGACAGTACTTAATGGAACCTTTTCTTCTAACTTTAACAAATTACCCGGGACTATGCTTTTCTTTCTATTACCCCAAGTACTTGCAGCACATCACTGAAGCAAATCTATTATGCAAACAAGTACGAGGTAAGGAATGGTCTAGCCATTCTGAATTATGTTCAATAATAGGATATTTATAATATTACATATTTTAGTTCAATATTATTTTTCATAAAAGTGATGTCCAGAAATAAGTTTATCCCATTATTACTAGCAGACATTGGAAAGTACATTTTCTATCAAAATTGCCAGCCATAATATCATTTTGGAGTATCAAAATTAGGAATCAAATTTCTGCCAGTACACAAAGCCAGAATTCAAAACTGTCTAATGATCAAATTGGGTCATTTCCCATGATAGGAAATTTGATGGAAGCTCAAAACTCCTGTTTGCCCCTCCCTGAATTTTTACCAGTTTCCTTTTCATTTCCTGGTGTTAGCTACCATAGTTCTCAACCACTCAAACTGCAGTTTCTTCCAAGACTTCATCTCAGTAGCTCCCAGGTTCTAGATGAAAACACAAGATGCTGGAGCAACTCAGCAGGCCGGGCAGCATCCGTAGAGAAAAGCAGATAGTCAATGTTTCCAGTCAGGACCCTTCTTCAGGACTCTAGAAGCTCCCAGTTTCTAGCAATGCACAGTCCTCTTTAGCCTCCACCAATATCTGAGAGAGGTGCATCAAGTTAGGTACTTAAATACACAAGCACATAGAAATGGCTGTAGGCTGGATCATGCTGACCCTGTCCTCCACTCGGAATCACTCCTTCCCTGCGTTCACTTAGACCAGAGGGACCATCTTGCTGACCATCACAGTCAGGTGTCCGGATGGTGATACAGCATCAGCTGACACAGAAAATAAGCCTCACCCTGAAACACCCCTCACAGCTAGGAGAGGGGGCTAGGGTCAAGAGCTTTGTCAGTTGTAAAAGCTGTTAGTAATTCTAATAACAAACATTTCTGAAAGAGATCCTCAAAAGCTATTAAAACTGAAGCAATAATTAAAATCACCAAATTAAATTATAATCATTCAACCAAAACAAATTAAATCTATGGAATTTACCCACTTCTTGGCCTTCTCATCCTCTGCCCACAATCCCCATGTGGAGTGCTGAACACTCCATGAGTAACATTGAGCAAAGCTGACAGAGTCAGCCTTCCCAATCTGTCAGCAGGTTCCTGGTTTCCACATTTCACAACATCCACTTAGAAGTTTGGGATTACTAAAGTTTCAGCCACTGAATGCCTATTATTCCAAATGGGAACCTTGACAAAAGTCAGCGCAAACCAGCAAGAAGCAGGAAGGAGCAAGGAGGAGGAGTTTGGGGTCAGCAGCTGAAGGAACAATAGCAAAAGCTGCAGCAAATTAAAAATCAGGCTGCACAAGAAGCCAGAACTGAACACAGATAACAGGGAGTTGGAGGACCAGAGTATTATAAAGGAGTAAAGTCATGGAGATATATGAAAACAAAAATTGCTTTTCAAGAGTAAACTCTAGGTCAGCAAACACAGGTGTAAATTAAACTTGGACCAAGGACAGAAGCAACAGTATTTTCGATGTCTGAATGATTATGGAAGATGAAAGGTCAACCAGAAGTGTGTTGCAATAATCACATCTAGAGATAAAAAGGTGTCACAAGCAGATGGGCTAGGGCAGGGCAGAGTTCTGGGACGTTACAGAGATTGTTATAGGTGGCCTGGATGTGCAGTCTGGAACTCATCTGGTTCTGCTTTCATTGCCAGGGGAAGGGAGGATTCTGTGGCTGGGGATCAGAGTTTGCAGTGGTGGGGGCTGAAGACTGTTACTGCAGCTTTGTAATATTTGGAGGAAAAAATGTATTTCAGAGTTAATCTGAGTACTCTCTTCCATCTCTAGTGGATAAACACAAAGACAAAAACAAATATTTCTGTGGAAGAACTTATTAGTAGAAACCAAGAGAAATTTCAGAGAGCAAGTGACATATTATG
Source organism: Rhina ancylostomus (assembly GCA_030265395.1). Classification (NCBI taxonomy): domain Eukaryota; kingdom Metazoa; phylum Chordata; class Chondrichthyes; order Rhinopristiformes; family Rhinidae; genus Rhina; species Rhina ancylostomus. The sequence goes on from JARFYF010000084.1 coordinate 35,595,577, forward strand.
AACAGAGAAAATGGATTGCATGTGTGTATTTTCAGGAAGCTCTCCCCATTGACTTACACTGGAGAATAGTTGAGAAGATTAAAGTGTATGGAAATAAGTACTGGCCATCTCTGGGTTACAAATGCCCAATTTATGCATACACCCACAAATGAAGGGGCTCCTATAATATTATTAAATTCAGAAGTCCAATGTAGGTACGTATGTTTGTTCCTACAGCTGGCAGAACAAGTTTCCTCTCTCTTTCTCTACTTTTAGTAAATGTTCTTTCCTATCACTCTTGTGTGCTTTTAATGCCATTCTTACCAATGCTGTGGAGGTCTGGTTACCATATAGAGTGACTTTTATGTATTTCCTGACAAAAATGAACTTATGGATGTCTGTAAAAACAAAAGGAACCCTTTTGTTACTCATGGATGACCTGTAATGGGATTAAAAGTTCATTCGTAGTTGTTGATAGTTTCAGAATTACTTCAAAATGAGTAGGCATCAGTCACCTCAGTTCCGGTTTCAGTTTGCTGCTTATATCATTGCGATTTGGATAAATGGTTAAGAAAGTTGTATCCTAATAATGTACTGGAATTATTAGTAAAATAGAGGCACTGTAAATAAAACTGAAGAACAAAATTAACCTGGGGGCAAATAGTTATAAAGAGGACAAGCCAACAGGGAAGGAAGGACAGTGGGTGTGTGCAAGAGGAAAGGTAGTGAGGGAGAGCAGGCTATATAAACAGTGTAGCCATCAACATCTGCAAAATAATAATTGAAGGAGAGGGCAGCGTTGAACAAAAAAAAATCCATCCCATCCCACTCCACCCAGTGGTCTAGGGAAAATAAACTTATAGCTGGCAACAAGAGAGGATCACTACAACACTTTCTACTGGCAGATTTAACTTTAAATAGGAGGAAGTTATGGAATTAGAGTACGGTGAAGGACAGTGCATATGACAGATGCTGTCATCGAGCCTGGAACTTCCCAATCCCAAGAACATTACCTTCCATGATAAGAAGATTGTTGTTCCTGTTGCATTGACAGAAAGTGATTCTCCAAGAGCAGTTTTGCTTGTGTGCCATGAATAATAAAACTCTAAATTCCATCCTGGATTGTAAACGTGTCTGACCTTCAGGCCCACTGGGAAATTAGGCTTATTTTGACCAATCTGAAGGAGTTTGAATCTAATGCAGTATACAGCACTAGAGACAGAAAGTTAAACGAAGTACATTACTGACTGAACACCTTGAGATTCTATTACAAAAAATAACTCCTTCATTTTCATGATATTCTGATTAAATGAAGGCTATCCACTGAGAACCACTGTTTGAAGACCAGAGGGTACAGTTACAAAATACAGCTGTGGTGTTGATTAATCAATGTCAACCCAATAGGATACATTTTCAAATAATGTGAATCACCCATTCTACAAATGCACTGCAAAATCTAGTGTGCAGAATTATGGTGTTGTGTTGTTACTCTGACAGTGCTGTTAAGAGACACTTCCAAAATTGGATTCATAGATGGAGGAGAATCAGGAATACATTTCCAAATCAGAATGATATGCAACTGGAAAGGAACTTCCAAGTCATGCATTCCTAGTCACATTAAGCCCTTTCCAATCAACATGTCAAAGACTGTCAGGTTTGAAGGATGCTATTGGAGGAACATTGCTAAATTGCTGTTGTACACCTTGAGATGAAGAGAATAAATGATTAGGGTGGTGGATCAGTTGCCAATCAAGCAGGCTGCTTTGTCTTGGATTTTTTTTTGAGTGTTGTTAGACTTGCACTTATCAAGGCAAGTGGAGCTTGTTCCATTACACTCCTGACTGGTGGCTTGAAGATAGTGGTTAGGGAACACAGAATCAATAAGCATGCCATTAGCTGCAGAATGCCTAACCTCTGACTCGCTTTCTTAACTTTATTTAGATCATTGCCTAGAATAATGTCCAGAGGAGCTCCTGGAGCCAAGATGATTGGCTTTAAGAATCGTAATAGTCTTTTTAGGTGGGTATGGCATCAGTGGAGAACCCTTCTCTATGAACCCATGTGGTCCTGTATGGTGAAATTCTGCTCTGATGCCAATAGCCTCCCTGCTGATGTTGGTCAAGCAAGGCTCTCTCAATTGAATTTCATGCTAAATATTCATAGTTATAATTTAAATATTTTATCTATTTTCTACTTGAGAAGTTTTCTTTTCCCCCAATAGCAATGTAACATTAAGCTAACTGGTCTCATTCTCCATAGCCATGTTCCATCTCTTTATTTAAGTACAAACTCTGGAAACACATCTACCTCGCATGTGAAAACAGTTCCTTTGCTTTCTCTTTTCCAGATTCTTTTAAAATGCTTGGATGAAATCACCTTTCACCCATGGTTGTATCCTTGCACTTTGATTTAATATTTTTCCACTTTAATGTTAAATGTGGTACCCTCATTTCTAATCTGATCCTCTGATGGCATTTCCACTTTTGTTCCCCTGGAAATAATGAAGCAAAATCATTATTCAATGTTTTATTTTGCTTTTGTTTTTATTTTTAATAATCCTATTTTGTTTTGAATTGTTCTTTGTAACATTTGCTTCATAATCATTTAATTTTATATTTCTTAATTCTCTAAAAAGAAAAGCTCTTTGCATCTGTATTCTCACCAGCCATGTCCTTAATGCATCTTTTTTCTTACTCTCATATTTCCCTCATGTCTTAATATTTCTTTGCATCTCATTAGTGTTAATTTGGGGGCTATTCTTGTTTTTGTTTTAAATTGTATTTTCCTCATTAGTGTTGAGCACCAATTTAACTATTTTCCACTTTTATTCTATATCATTGGCCATTACAATTATAGCTGCTCCTCAATGCCAATCACTAACTGAAAAACATACCTTAATCATATCCAAAGACAAAGCTTACATGGTTCCGAAACCTCAAGTAGAAGAAATTCCTCATAACCCCTGACTTGGATCTTAGTGATGGCTGTAATTTTAGACTGATAAACATTTCATCATGAACTCCCCAACTGATTTACCACACCTTTCACTCCTCCATAAATTCACTTCATTTTATAAACCTGTTAAATCTCTTGCCCTTATTCACTCCAACGGAAGCTGTCCCAGTTTTGAAATCTCTCTTCATAAATACTGTTCCATATCCCCAGTACCATTCTAGCTAGTCTGTATTGTTTTCTATGATAGGGTAACCAAATCCTTACACTGTATTCTTCTGGACTAAGAACATTTCATTTAAATTCACCATGAGGTCTCTACTCCTGCACTTTGGTGCAATATCATATTCGTGGATCAGTATGTATAATAGAGTGATAATGTGATAATTAGTGACCTATAAATTTGACTGAGGAATTGAATACAGACATTCAATTCTATTCTGCACTACTTGTTATAACTAGTTCACTGATTGCTCGATTACATTCAAATCCCTGCCATACACATCAATGCTGGCTTTATTTTTCCATTGGTCCTCAAACCCAGACATCAAAATTTAAATTTTGTTGATAATAGTGCTAATATAAGATAGAAGTACAATATCTACACCAATGTCACTAAGCAATGCAGGCTTTTTAAAAAAAAACACCAATGATAATAAGCTAACTTATTAAGATTGAAATTGTAATCTCTCTAAAAAAAAGACTTAAATAGGCAAGAGAAAACAGGAGTATGGGTGGCTACTGATTAAGTTACTCAACTAGAATCCAGGAGGTGTAGATTGCTGATATGTAGATAAGAATTTCCAACCTACACATAATAAAGTAATGAATACAAGATTTGGTGACCATGAAATGGTTGGTGAAACACGCAAGTTTTTAACAATGTTCTTCAGGGAAGGAAACCCACCATACTTACCTAGTCTGATGTTTACATGACACCAGGCCCAGGAGCATACAAATATACCAGAGTAAGAGTAGGACACTCCATCCCTCAAACCCACTCTGCCATTTAACAAGAACTTGGCTGATCTGATCGTGACCTCAACTTTGCATTCCTCTTTCACCCACTTGTTTTTCCAAATATTTAATTATATTTGCCTTAAAAACACTCAGAGACTCTACTTCTACCACCTTTAGAGGATGCCTCATGTCTTTATTAAATTGGTGAACTTTATTTTTAAATAGTGATCCCTAGAGTCATTAGTCATGGAGCACAGAAACAGGCCATTCGGCCCACCACATCCATGCTGACCATCAAGTCCCCATCTACACTAATCCCATTTACAAGCACATTGCTCCTAGCCTTCTAGGCATTGATGATTCAAGTGCTTCTCTAGATAATTCTGAAGTGCTGCGAGAGTACCTGCCTGCACCAGTGCATTCCAGATTCCACCCATCCTCTGGATGAAAATGTTCTTCCTCCAACCCCCTCTTACTTGTCAACCTCAAACTATGCCCTCTAGTTTTAGCTCCCTTTGCAATGGAAATGTTTCTACTATCTGCCTTATAATTCTTATATAGTTCTTTCAGATCCTCCCCCACCCATCCTTTTCCATTCCCTGTAAAACAAACCCAGCCTATCTAGTCTTAACTGAAGTGCTCCATCCCAGGCAACATCCTGATAAATCTCCTCTACACCCTTACAGAGTGCAATCATGTCCTTCTAGTAATGTGGTGACCAGAAATGTACACAGTACTCCAGTAGCGAACTAACCCGTGGTTCTATATTCTCCCACAAGTGGAAACATCCTCTCTATATCCATCCTGTCAGGACTCCTTAGGATCTTACATATTTCAACCAAATATATAATAACTCACTCTTCTAAATGAAATTGGCTCTTAACTGCCTTCTCAGTAAGCCACAATTCACAGATAATAAATGCTGACAGAGTAAACAAAGAAATTATCATGATGGCATCACCCTAAAGCATTTTTCACAACAGCAAAATGTACCCATAGCATCACTAGAATTTCTACAATGTTAATAAGGCATCTAACCAGGGGGGAGGTTCTTGGATATTCAGCCAACTGGCCAGATGTGATCATGTCAATGCTAACAAACCTGCTTGTTCATGCACATTAATTTCTGCTATATTTCAGATCTCAAATACCTGCAGCTGTTTTTCTTCATGGCCTAACAGGAATATCTTTCTAACATTTAAATGAAGATGAGGAGGAGAGGAGGCCTGAATTGGGACACATGGGAGAGTAGGAAACAGATGTCAGACCATGGAATACAAAACCATTAGGATTCCTGATGGCAAACTGCTGGAGAAAAATTAAGTTTCATAATGACAACATCTCTATCAAGTTATTAATCTGACGCTACCATATTTCATTAATGCTGCATTTGCATTGTAACATTTCTGTCTGTTTAATGCTTGTTGCAATTTCGATTAGTCTTGTACAGCTATGTAATAAAAAAAGCTGTAAACAAATATGCTACTGTAAAAGGAGAAAGTCTGAATTATGTAGCATAAAAGGGAAATTAAGTGTGTGATACAAACATATGAAAATACATAGTCCAGTTTCATAGCTTGTGATGAAATGTACAGAGTTAGTGTCTTCTACTTTGAAATCCTAACTGTGCTGATTATTAGAAAGGAAGGTTATAAAATCCTCTATATTCAGTGGGTTTTTAAACAAGTTAATAATAACAACAACATGAGGTCAGGTATTCACAGAATTATCTCTAGGATACAGTACCAGGCCTGCATTAATAAATCATTTCCAAAAGTTTCTGTTACTGGGGACAGACTTCACACATCACCCATAGTTTTAAAAGACAGCAGTCTACAGAGGACTTCATTCACTGAAAGTTCAAGAAATGAAAGTCTGTCAAATGTTTCACATGCCATGATGGAAACAGCACTCCAGGAATCGGTCAGTGAAATGGAATTTTCTAATTTTCTTAATTCCATTCGTAATGAATGATTGCTCAAGTCCCTTATGGTAACAAAATAATGAAAACATGTGATAATGGTACCATTGTTACTGCCTTGTAAATTTTCAGCTCTGAATGTTGATGTGAATGTATGTAGAGATTTAAAATTAATCATCCCTTTACCAATCCCATACTTTATAAAACTAAACAATAAGGCACAGTTTTTAAAATGCCTCCTGCCCCCAGCCCCTGGGTTCAATCTTGACCTCAGGTGCTATGTGGAGTTTGCACACTCTCCCAATGTCACCACAGGTTTCCTTCAACAGCTCCAGTTTCCTCCACCTACCCAGTAGGTTAATTGGCTGCTGTAAATTAACCTTTGGCACTGGTGAATGAAATTAAAGGGAAAGAATTAAAAGAGAGCAAGTTCTAGGGCTACAGGGGAATAAAATGAGGGAGAAATAGACTGATGAGATGGCTCTTCTTGGAGCATGGATTCAATGGGCAAAGTGTTCTCCTGTGTTGTAACATGAAATTCACAATATCTACTACCAGGAAGAATAAGGGCAAGGACTAGGATTTCAAGCACACAAGAACAACACCGCTTGCAACTACCCCTTAGTCACCAACCTGATCCACAAGGTGAATTAATAAAAGAACCTTAATGAACACAGCGATCAGATACAGAGAATCTAAGGTAATTGTTTTTATGCATCATAGTCAGTGCAATTACTCAAAAACAAATGAACTAGTTCTGACTTCCAGATTTCCCATTAACAGCAGAACAAAGATGCAGTGTGACTAGAGGAGCCAATTAATATTCAGTAATTACACTAGCAGATAATTAGATTAATTCAGCCATGCACATTTTGGCAAATGTTTGTAAATCCATACCTCGATGAAGTAACACTGGAAGTAACAAACTATTTGTAATTGACAGCATACTAATGCCATTAAGTAAAACAAAACAGACAAGTTAAAGGCAATTTAGTTCCACACAAAAAAAAACTCAAGCCCCCAAATAATAACTTAAAATGAATTTGTCAAAAGTTCAGATAATTGTTTTTCCAGCATTAACGGAGAATTATTAAATCAACAAGTTAAGCAATTTATTATGTCCTTTGTAAGCTGACCCTTTATGTTTTGTAACCAAGAATTATGTACAAGTGCCCATCAGTATCTGCAGCTCCCCAGTGAACAGCAAGTTTGATTTTAACTTAAGCAGACAACAAGCAGCAAACTGGCTGCCAAACAGATGTGTACCAGATTTAAAATGAAGATCAAATCGGAGAATGGTTCTGAAGCAGGAGATAAGTGTCTCCGATCTACACTATCCTCCACCTAAATGAACAGAAGAGCTCCCCTACCAAAATTTGTTTTGATAGCTCTTACAGCCAGGTACACCAGCAGGCACTCAGCAGGTTGAAAGTTTTATTCTAGCATTTGAGGACAGAGCTTGTTCTGACCACTAGTCTCCTTCCCCAACTACGTAACATAATTTGTGCACCGAACGTATCACTAACAAGGAGCTGCCTTCGTTCAGCAAACTATCCTCAGTCGAGTCACACAAAGTATGTGATCTTCATAGGTCAGCAGCAACAAGCATCAGGAATTTGTCATTGACTGCAAACTCTAGGCCACTTTTCCCATATCATTCAGTTTCTGAGCCTTTGTTAAATTTTTCCCCCATTTCTGCTGATCATACCTTTCCCCACCTTACATCTAAATTGTCATTTTTCAGCATATATAAGAAAAAAAGGAAAATGATGCAAACATTCAGCATCTATGGAAGGAGAATGAATTAATGTTTCAGGTTTGCAAATTTTCTTCAAGGTTATTTTGATGAAATTCCCACACCTGAAATATTAACTCTTTCTCTTTCCGCTGTGTTGCCAGACCTGCAAAGTGTTTCCAACATTCCATTTTTATTTTAGATTTATCCAACATTTGCAGTTTTCTTTCATTTCCATTTTCAAGCACTACAAAGCACAGTAGAACCCTTGCCTCATAACTTTAGCAACCTGTGTACAGTACTGATGTCTGGTGCCTACTGTGTGGAGTTTGCACATTCTCCCTGTGACTACATGGGTTTTGTCTGGGTGTTTCAGTTTCCGTCCGCACTCTACAGATGTATGGGATTATTGGTTAATTGGCTAACTATTGTCCCTCCTGCAGTTGGGTAGTAGAATTGCTGGGAACATGGGGAGAAAGATTACATGA
>JARFYF010000084.1:35630426-35645714 GCA_030265395.1 Rhina ancylostomus
TTATTTATACTTTAAGTATTTATCCATTCCTGAAGATGAGCCAGTAACTCATCAAGAAGTATACTTGTGAGTTGGCATTTACATCAATATTTCAATATTCTTTAGAAAGTAGCCTGTATAAATTGGCTCCCCCTCTCAATTCATTTCATTGTTTACCAAACTGAAGAGTATGATAGATCTCAGCTGCCTTGATTTGCTTTTTCCTTGCATTGCCCTTGAAACCTGATGAGGAATTTGTTCACATGTGATGTTATTATGGTTTCAATGTAAATGTTCCACCACAGCACTGGAATATGATTATCCCATCAAGCTCAATATAAAGTGTGTCAACTTGGTAACTGAGAGTGTGTCAACATCAGTAAAGAACTTAATTGCAAAGAAATTCTGCAAGGAAAGCATTCAAAATCTTTTCAAAAACACTGAACAACATATATTGTGATATTTCCAGTAAAATCAGTTGACAAATTACCAATAAAAAGGCAATCAGTTAAATTCAGAAAGGAAAATCTGTCCCACATTGCCAAGTTGTTAACCAATGGGAAATGCTTTTCAAAATCATTCACAATCTTAAATTATTTTTCATGGTGCTATTGTGAGAACTGCACAGCGCTTGACATCCCAATCACATGGTGGGCCCTTCTAACATGCAATACAGATGTTAAATCTCAATTATTATTTTACAAAGAGTGAGGTGGAGCAGACACTGGATATGTTTGACCCAACTTTGATGGACAGAACAATTCATGAGGCCAAAGAACACAAGAAACAGAAGCAGAAGTGGGCCTTTTTTTGCCCCTTGTGGCTGCCTCGCAATCCAATAAGGTCATAGTTGACCAGTTACCTCAGCATAACTGTCCTGCACTAACCACATATCCCTGATTCTCCTAACAGACAAAAATCTATTGCTAACTAGCTTGAATATATTTAGTGCTTCCTCAGCTCTCTTGTTGGGCCAGCAGATCCATTTCTGTGCTACACAAATCAAAATTTCATCTCGCCTCAGTCGTGGAAGGCTGATCCCTTATTTTGACACTGTAACCTATAGTTTTAGAACCGCCTTCAAGGCATCATCACTGCACCTACTCTGGCAAGCCCCATAAGACTTTTGAATATTTCATTAAGATTAGCTCTCATTTCTCTAAACACTGAAGACTGTAAACCTAGGCTGCATAATCTCTCCCCAAAGGAGAATTTCCCATTTAGGAATAAATCTGGCGAATCTTTGGTGCACACGTTAGATCTTTCAAATATTTTTGTCAGGCCAGGAGTGATGGGAGAGCTCTTCTGGGTTTAATAAAACTAGTCTGGTTATGCACTGCTCGCCCAATGCCACCCCACCCCTTACACCTGCCTCCAGCCAATACCTTGCTGACAGCCGGGAGTCATGGAGAAAAGAAAAAAGGAGTAACAGTGTGATTGGTGAAATGAGAACAAATGAGAGACAACCGCATATGTCAATGGATGAATGGGAAATACAGTTTCTCCATGTCACCATGATAATGATATAAAAGCAACATATAATCAGATTTAGCAAGAAACTAATAATGCATATTCACAATAGTCTGCAATTTACAATTTCTTATAAAGAAATTTTTTTTTAAATGGGATGTCGTAGCTTTTTGTTACAATATTCTATTGTACAAATGGTGGAACATTGGGTGTTAAGCTATACATTGTGTACAAAGGGAGGAAAATTGTACTTGAAGTGCAATGTTTTAGAATCCTTTCAGTGCAACAGTGGTTCAGGGCTGTTTCTGATTTGTCAGCCTTTTTTTCTAATGTTCTGGCTTTTTGAATGATAGTCAATTTCTATTAATTTTTTCAAGCTGGAATGTTGCACATAAACTTCATACTGACACATGCAAAAAACAATGCCAAATTCCTCAATTTTGAACTCCTGTTACAGTAGATCCTCCTGATGGCTTTGCGAATAGTGAATGAGAACTGATTTCATGAAGGGGACATCTCAGTCGTGACCATTCATTTTCATGTAGACCAAGTTGCAAGTTGACAAAATGGAAGAGGTTTTTTGTTTCTTGGTTTGTACTACTTTCATCTCTCTGACCAACTGGAACACTTTAATAACAACTTTCCTAGCAGTGACTCTGAAATTTTTGAAACCAATTGTCATTCTTTTAGAATTAATTTCTTCTTTTGGGACTGGATCTGCCAGTACATTTGTTTTGCCTAAACAACACTTAAAGTCAAAGTCATAGTTCTGGAGATCTTCCAACTGTATGCTGTGCTTTTAAATCTGCATGGAAAATATGATGTTGTGTTCATTTCAAGTACAATCTTCCTCCCTTTGTACACTATGCCAATTTCAGCATATAAACTGTTGCCAAAAGTGTGTTCCATGTGTTGTGCTCAGTTGCTGATAGATTCCTAAACTTTCTCTGTTTGGTTATATGATCCTGATTACTACATTGGGCACAACTATAGTTACTATAAATACAACACTTGGATCTGGCAAGCTTGCACACTTTTCAGCTATTCTGTCATACTCTAGTTTGGGCCGCCTCAGATTCTGGCTTCTTTGTAAATTAACAGGACATTTCTATAAATTTCCAGTAGCATTTGGCCAACTGAAAAAAAAGTTTAAGTTCTGCACATTTCATTGCTTTGGCCCCTTTTTCAATGATAAATTTTATGGATCCATAGTAAATCTAATGTTGGAAATAGAGTTACAAGTGCTTTCCTTATGGACATGCATGTCTAGCTGAAGACAGAGTTTACTCTTGTGAAAAGCCTGTAATAATTAGTCAAAAGCTCTGCACGTTTATCAACAAATCAACAATGGATTAGGGTATAGGATCAGGAGTTTCATTACTCTTTTTCTGTAATTCCAGTGGGACACCAACAGAACACTGATGTAGACAGTTGAGCTTAGTTACAGGAGAGCATCACTGTTTCTGGGGGTTGTGGCATTGACTATTACGGTCACCATGGAAAGAATGGATCAAGGTATTGGTTAACCTGCAAATCCCTGACTGGTCCTGTCCAGGGAAGCAGATGCTGTTGTAGTGACAGTCGATATCTACATCAGAAAGATGTGATGTTTCAACTTCCACAGGAGAGCATTTGGACCTACGAAGAATGGGAAATGGAGAGTGGTGAGGGAATATAGATAGTCCTAAATTGACAAAGTAACATTATAGTTCACCATCAAATCTTTGATTAGCCCCTTTCAACAGGCCCTGGGAGACTCTACAACAAGTGGCATAGTGACTCAGCTAATGGAGCTGCTGCTTCATAGCTCTAGTAATCTTGATCTCCAGTGCTGTCCATTGGAGTATGCACAATCTCCTTGTGACTGCATGGGTTTCCTCTAGGTGATCTGGTTTCTTCCCACACCTCAAACACATGTGAGTTGGTAGGTTAATTGGCCACTGTACATTTCCCATAATGTATAGGTCATACAGCACAGAAAAAGGCCTTCCAGCTCATCAAGTCAGAGTCACCACTAGCCACCCATTAACACTAATCCTACATTAATCCCCTTTTTTATTCTCCCGAATCTCTTTATCAACTCCCCCCAGATTCTACCACTCACCCACTACACAAAGGGCAATTTACAGTGACCAATTAACCTATCAACCTGCATGCCTTTGGGATGAGGGAGGAAATCGGGGCACCTGGAGGAAACCCATGTAGTCAGAGGGAGAACATGCAAAGTCCTCGCAAGCAGCATTCAAGGACAGGATTGAACCTGGGTCTCCCGCGCTGTGAGGCAGCTGCTCTACCAGTTGTGCCACTGTGGTAGAATTCAGGGCCAGTTGATGGGAATGTGGGGAGAATAAAATAGGTTAAGTGTAAATTGGTCTTGATGGTCGGTGTGGACTCAGTGGACTGAAGGGCCTGTTTCTGTGCTGTATGACCATGATTCTAACTGAACAATTGTGTCTTTGGACAAACGGTAGGATAACGCGAAACATAGGATGTTTCCTCAGAATCTCAGTGATATTTTTGCCTAAATCACTGCAAATAATCAGTGAAACTTTTAAACATTTAAAATTTGAACTATTGTTACTCCTAAGGTGGTTCCTTGTCTACCTGAAATGCACAGATGTTTCTTCTTTTTTCATAAAGCATTTCTTTGATGATTTAGACTGTCCTTTATCTCCTGCCTATGCTGGATAATCTGAGGTTGACCCAGACAGTTCACAACCTTTGCAACATATTTGTCTCTGAGATGAATTTTGGGCCTCACACCAATGTCAACACAGAGCCTGCTCATTTCCACCTCAGCAGCAAGTCTCATCTCCACTCCTGTCTCAGCTCAACTTTGCTGAAAAGAAGTAACTTTGTTATTTGAAGTTGGGACCATTCCAGTGCACTCCTCTGGATCCAACTTTTCCTCTTTGTTGTAACAGTACGGACATCCAGATCTCTGCTCTCTTGGGCTAATTCACTTCATCTGACTCATTCCTCATCACCATGTTTGCTGACCTACATTGGCTCCTATTTAATTTTGCATTAATTTCAAAATTCAGATGCTTGTCTTCAAATCCCTCACTGCTCTATATCTCTGGAATCTCTTTGGCTCTGTAATACTCCTCCAATTTTCAGCTTCTTGACCAACCACCCTCTGTAATTATAGCAGGTGTCACCTTCTTAAATCCTGGCGTTCCTTCCCTGAAGCTTTCTTTTTCCTTTAATGTTCTCTTTAAAACTCCTTGACCATCTTGGAACATTGTGTTAATAGCACTAACAGACCCTATATCCTGATTCTTCTCCAATTACGAGGCTTATAACAGGGATGCATTGGAGTATGCATCCTTCCCCTGGATAAGTGAAACTACAACAAGAATGCAGGAACTTAAGACTATCCAGGATAGAGTAAATGGAATGATTACACCACAACGTGGCAGCAGTGAATGTTCTATAGCTTCTCATCAACATGAATTCAGCAAAAATCTGTCTCCAACACATTCTACCATTAAGAAGACCAAGAGCAACAATGTAGATGGAAGACCATCAGCTTCAAGTTTCCCTTGAGTCACATATCACTTTGACATTCATTTTTCACAGTTGCTGGATGCCTAACACTGTTTAGAGAATACCATTACACAAGGAGACAGCCTTGGGCCATCTTTCCTATTGACTTGCCAATAAGAGTACCTTGTTAGTGCTGGTCACATCAAGAGGATAAATTTGCTGAGGCTTTTGATTTGGACTATCACTCAGCAAAAGTATCTGGTCATAGGGTAAAACTGCCATCTTCAAAATAAATTACACTGAAGAGATGATTCTACAAAAGTGGAATACTGCAAATCTGAAATAAAACATAAGATCAGGCAACATCTGTGGTAAGAGGAACAGAAATAACCTTTCAGTTCAATGAAGGCTGATAAGATGAAGCATTAACTGTGTGTTTCCCTCTACAGACACTGAGTAGTCCCAGCATTTTCCGAATAACTTTGCTTAAAAATCTTTACTTGTTAATTGCATTAAACAATCAATTTATGCCTATGAGTTTGTAAAAAGTGTACAACATTAAAGGAATATATGCTCAAAAGTAGTACCACATGTAACAACATGTAATTGTGTAATGCAAGTTACCATAGTGCAAACTACAACATGAAATAAACTGCAGATTTGTAATAGATCCTACCTGAGAGACTGCTTAGGAAAATCTAAACTCAGTCTCTCTTGGTAGTTTGTACCCTGGTACTTAAAGCTGAGTGGTAGTTGCTGAGCTTGACTTATTCATGGATTTTTCTTTGCTTATTTTGTGCAGGCTGCTCTCTCCTCCTGGCAGATTGCTGAACCAAGATTAAAAACTCATCCCACATGTTACTGGTGGGTTGCTAATCCATGTCTTGCCACACTGTGGCACACTCACATTATTTTGTCAGTTCTTGTGTTGAGTTTTGCTGTATTCTATTTACAAATAAAGTTATTGAAATTAAAACATTCTAAGTAGCATACAATTAATCTGCATACTAAATTATATCACAGTTCATTTATCACATTACAATGTTGGTGTACATATGTACACAAAGTAACGCATATAACTGGACATTTGGGATCTTGGTGAGCAGAATGAGCACAGTTGTTTCCTTAACCAAAGAAACTTAAAGGCAGAGAGAGAATAGGGTGAATAGAATTAAAGTCAGTTTAGGTATAAAAATAAATAAAAAAGTGAAGGAATGAGAGACTGCATCAACGGAAAGAAAAAGTGAATTAGAAAGAAAAGTAAAACATGATTTTGAGAAAAAAAGATTTTATAACTTCTAAGAACAATTTTGTTCCTGCGTGAGTGAGTCTCCACAATTTCAACAGTTCCCCTTCTGAATGTAGAAATTGAGTAACACTGCAGGAAAATATCGCTAAGAGGCTTAAAATTCAGTTTAATATTTACTGTGTAACTGCAAAACTTCTTGAAACTCTCAGGGTTGTTGATGGTAAACTCTTGTTTTCCAGAAGCTCATGGACAAGCTCTGGCTTTTCCCCAACAGTGTTTTTAAAATGCTTCCAACATTATTTCTTCTTTTCATAGACAATTAAGTGTTTAGGGCAAGTTATAAAAAAATGCTAGTAGATTTAGTGTAAGTGGATCAATCTTCCTTCTCATCGCTTAACTTTTTCTGAAATAATCAATCAATAACCTTGTCCTTTTCGGCAATGAGCTGTTTGCTTACCCTTACTGTGTTTTTGTCGGAAGCCATACCTTTTACATTCATTGATTGAAGTTCAGATTCCGCACAGAGGCATAATTGCTTGAATGAACTTCTAGCTTAATTATTATGGCAATTATATTTGTTCTTGATTGAATATCTTGTAATTTGCACCCTTGCTACTATTATCAATGTAGTTATCAAATGACAGTATATTTTGAAATATTAATTCAGAAAATAACATCATTAATTTTTAAGTAAACAGCTGAAAATCATCCCAAGCCATGCCTTCTGTTTCATTTATTTTGAAAGGTAAATTATTGTTTGCAATCTGAAATAGCAGTTCTGGTGATGTAGATCAATCTTCTAATAGGAAAAAGTAGGCTACTTTTAATGGTGTTAATTAGAGTTCCAATTCTTGATTATTACTATTGAAATACAGTAATAATAAATGGACATTACTGAAAGTGCTTTTTTATAAAATATGCATAGCTGTCCCAGTAAAAACAGTACCCTTTATCCTTTGTAAAGGAAGGTTCTTAATAGTTACATCCTGCATGATCCATTTGTATTAATTAAGGTCAATGACATTACTTGTAAGGCCTGAGTAGAAGAGTGAGGTCTACCTCCTTCCTGCAAGGCTAAACCTGCTGGGAATAGTGGCCCAGCCCAGTAGAGTTCACTCCCAAAGCAGCAAATGGGAGCTGTTCCCTGGGGTTCCTACATAATAGCTGGGAAATGAATTCTCACAAACTCCCAGGCCTTTTTCTTAGAGGATGTTAATGAGTCCTGGCAATTTAGTCCTCCTGCTGCAGTTCCTCAGTGAGTTTCCCTTTTGATTTGGATATATTATTGGTGGGGTGATAGTGGGCTGATAGTTTGATGATTCATAATACGGACGTGCAAATATGATTAGGTAGTGGATCCTAATTAGTTGAGTTTGCTCGGTGAAAATTAAAGAATTCATACCTTTATTTTTGTCGGATGCCTCTCTTCTTTACTATCTAATTAACAGTAACTGAAGAAGTAAGGAGTTAAATCACAAAACTATGCATGCCCGGCATCCTAAGTGTAAATATTTGAAGTGGAGACATTTTCAGTTAAGTCAGGGCTAGATGTACTTTGTAATTTCACAGTGCTTAGATAATATGATATGGATTCATTACATGGATTTTAATGGTCATTTCTGATTTTCATCTGCGGTTTCAACCTCAAGGCTTCAATCTGAACACTACATTGCCCAAAAGGCTGTCAAGTTGCTCAAGCATGTCAAAGCAATTACATGTTGGCTGTATAAAACTCAATGCAGACAACTTAGTGAGCAGACTGGATCTGATCACCACAAACAATATAAGTTCTTCAAACCTTGCAAAGTAACATTGTTTTCTCTTTTCAGGGTACCTTCCCATGCAAATGCCTTTTAACCTTCTTCCTCTTTTTGCCTAAAACCCTTCTTTTGGCACCTTTGCAGCAGCAGGAATTTGCAACACCTAACCCTTCCCTTCTCACCATTCTGGGACCTAAACATTGATTCTAGCTTATGCAGCAATGTGCTTGCACTTCTTACAATTTGGTGCATTGGATCTGTTGCTCACAATGAGATCTCTTCTTTGTTGGGTAGGACGCAAACACAATTTGGGTGACTCTTTTGCAGAATACCTTTTTTGTTATCACTCCTGTTCTGATTTCATTTCAGATATCTTCCTGTTTATCCCCCTGCCAATCAGAGCTTTTGTTACTGACAAGTCTTTATCCCCTCTTTCAACCACTTAGGCCATTCAATCACTCCTCATCTCCCACTGTATCATAGGCATTCCCTTTTTTTTCTCTCCACTCCTCCAATTTTTCTCCGCAACTTAAAATTGTTTTATTTCTAAATTTTCCCAATTGTGACATAAGGCCAATGACCTGAATTGTTAATGCTGTTTTGTCTCCACAAATGCTGCCTGACCTGCTGAGCATTTCCAGAATTTTCTGCTTTTATTATTATTTTTCAGTTTTAGACCTGAATAGTTGGAGTTCTCTACATACAAGGTTCAGTTGTTGAGAAAACTGAAGATAGAGATTGATAGATCTTTAAATGTTAAGTGAATGAAGGGACATGGGATCAGTGCAGAAAAGTGGTGTCAAAAAGATTAGCCATTTTTTTTGAATGGCGGAGCAGGCACAAGGGGCCAATTGGCCTTCCCCTTCTTCTATTTCTTCCATTCTAATGAAGGAAGGTTGCAGCCAGAATAAATGGAAATAACCAGCAATATCAGGCAGGATCTATGGTGGGAGAAACAGAATTAATGTTTCAGGTCAATGACCTATCATTGAACCTTCCAGCATCTGCAGTATTTTGCTTTTGGATTACAGAGAAAATATTGGAATCATATTCCTTTTATCCATCTATTCTGTGGTGCAAGGTTTCTCAATTGTTAGAATCATACTTTTCTGTAAATATTGAAAACATATGCATATATCAGATGAAGTGCAAGCAAAATAGAAAACAAATGAACGGGACAGTAGTTCTCTCCTTGAGCTGGAAAAATATATACCAGTTACTTGGTAGTATTTCAACTCATTAGCCAGTTTAATTTTTAACGAACCATATTTAGATGGGATAAGTAGCACTTGTCAGTACTGAGGTATAGTTGTAACTCTATACAATTGTTATTGAGAAAGCTGGAGTAAGTGAAAATGCAGCTGAAATCTTTGGTTTAACAATGTTAGGGTTTCACTTAGGAACTACAGAGTAAATAAACTTTACAGAGTTAAATATTGGAATCTTGTAATCTCTTTGGGTGACTTAAAATTTCAAGCAGAGTCATTGCAGCTGCATAAACCTTTAGACATCTGCTTCAGTTTACGTGCAGTGAAAAGCCCATCATACTTTAGTGCAAGGAAGATAACTTTTTGTCTGAGCTGTGAAGCAGACAGCTTTCAGTTATTCATCATTGAGGTTCGTAAACACTGTTTCACAAAGCACTAGGATATTCAACACATAACTTGTAATGCGGGCATAATACAAAAATAAACCTTAGAATATATGTCAGTGTTGATATTCACATTTATGTTGTGCTCTGGTTCTTCCTGCCCTACAAGAGACTTTATCATGTCAATCTTTATAAACACAAACAAATTTATTTCAATGGCTCAGAAAATGGTGAATCATCCTGGTGAGCATAACAAAGAAAAACATGATCAATGACATAGTCCCTAAACTATTTCACTCATTTGACAGCAGTTGGAGGTGAAAAAACAGGAGTGGTAGATTTGAATACAAGCTAGTTATTTTGATTCAAGAGTGATGCAGGAAAGCTTCATAAAGGGAGACAAAAGTAAAATGAGGCTCAAATGAGGCATCTGCTACATACAGGGCAAGTCAGAAAAAGAAAATTGAATGAAAATTTAAAAAAGGTACAAACAGATTTACAAAATACTGGCACATATTATCAAAGGATGCAGTGAGTTTTTATACAGGTAGAGAGGTAGTATTTCCACAGGCGTTCTCCCAGTCTCCTGCTGTAACTTCAAAAAAATCTTGGCAGAAACTCTGGATTAGTGAGATAAACAATCTTCTGCTGAAGTGTGTTAGGAAATCAGGGGGAACCCACAGACATTATATGGCAAAAGAAACACCGAAGTAAAATCAATTAAAAATTATAACAAAAATCTTCCTACAGAGGATAAAGGGATAGTTAGAGATTAAATTAACACTTTGCTGCAGATTTTCAAAGAACAATATAATGCTGGCAATGAGGAAGCACAATAAGAGGATGTTGTCCTAATAGACAACTACTGGTTAAGTTAAAAGTAGTGAAAGTTCTGATCGACTCAAGTGTTTGAATCAGAGCATCAGAGAAATATTAATCTTGCATCTTTTATGGAGAAAAAAAGTGGATAAGCAGTGGAGTTAGATGGTCAACCTGTCAGAAATACTGGGCAAACATATAGAAGCCACAATAAATGCCAGGTACATCTTAAATGAGGTACACATACAAATATACAAACCAGGAACAGGTGTTGAGCATCAGGCCCCTGCAATCAATAAGATCATAGTTATCTGACTGTCACCTCAGCTCTGTGTTCCTGCCCAGCCCAATTAACCTTTCATTCCCTTCCTTATTAAAATCTGCTCCCTTTGAGGGACTAACCCCAGTACTAGATTCTCCCACAAGGTGAAACATCCTCTCCATATTCACCCTATCAACACATGTCAGGTTCTTATATTTTAAGTCTGTCTCAACTTGTAAATTCCAGCAGATGCCAGCCATGCCTGTTCATTCTCTCACAGGACAATGTTGCATTCCAGGAGTCAGTCTAGTAAACTCTTTTCTGAATTGAGACTAATACAATATACAGTACTCCAGCTGTGGTCTCATCGATGCCCCATATAACTGAAGCATAACTTCCTGACTTTTGTATTCAATTGTAATAAATGATAATGTTCTGTTAGTTTTCCTAACTACTTGCTCTACTTGCATATCAAACTTTTGCAAATCATGCACTAGGACATCCAGATCCCTTTGCATCTCAGAACTCTGCAACATCCCATCATTTAGATAATATGCTTCTTTTTTATTTTTCCAACCAAAATGGATAATTTTACATTTTCCCACCTTGTACTTAGTTTTTTAGATCTTTTTCCAATTATTTAACCTATCTATATCCCTTGTAGATTCCTTATGTCCTCTTCACAATTTACTTTGCTCCCTATTTTTGTTTTATCAGAAAATTCAGCAGCTGTTCCTTTAGTGCCTTCATCCATTTAAATAAAATGTAAAAAACTGAATTGTTAGAACTGATTCCTGTGGCACACTGTCATAATATCTTGATAACCAGAAAGACCCATTTATAACTCCTTTCTGGTTCCTGTTAGCCAGCCAATCTTCCATCCACACCATTATGTTACATGTTAAACTATGAATTTTTGCTTTTTGCTTTTTGCTTTGATGCAGCACATTATCAGATGCCTTTTAGGAATCAGTATAGTACATCCACCTGTGCTTCTTTCTCAGTAGCACATTTTACTTCATTCTTTTGTTGGAAGTTGTACATTTCCGTCAGTTATTGACTCACTATAGGATCATAAATATCCCTTAATGGCGTTATAGTATTTCTGATATTTTATTTTGTTATTTATATGTGCATAAAACACTTTTTGTTCTCTTTTATGGTTTGAATTTGCAATGCCCTATCATCTACCTAATTTTTTGCTTCTTTCCAACCAGTTTATATTCCCTGTTTATTGTTGATGGTTTTAGACAACGCCTGTATTTTCAACTTTGTTCTTCTGTCAACTTTGTTCTTATTGTTCCTTATTCTTTCATACATATTTGTAAAACATAAATGAGTTCTGAACCAACTAAATTATCTGAAAAATATAACAACTTACTGATAAGAGAAATGCAGTGGAAGTTTTCAAATGGTCTCTGTTAAGATGCCACATGGAAAATGCATTGTTATTGTTAAGATGTATGGTATTAAGGAAAAAGTGGCATTATGGATAGGAAATTGACTAAAGGGTCAAAAACAGAGTGCAGTGAATAATAGATACATTTTGTTCTTTGAGGGATATAAACAGTAGTGTCCCTGGGGGTTAGTGTTGGGTTCAATATTGTATATAGGATTTTGACTTGAGGATTTGAAAACCATATGTATATTTACTGACAACACAAACGATGGGAGCTTGGTTATTAATGGAAAGGATTATAGGGGATTTCAAAAGATCAAAACGAGATTAATAGATTGGAACAATTGACAGATAACATGGTATAAATGTGAGATTATTTGTTTTGGGAATACAATAATAAATGATATATACAGAAAATGTTAAAACTTTAAAGGAATGGAACAATATGAAGTTTCATGATTCTTAATTCTTCAAAAGTGGGACAAGTTGATGAATCCTTTTTTAAAAATAAAACTATAGGTTGAAATGAAAATAATTAACACAAAGATGTATTCATTAAATCATGGGTAAGGAGATCATGTTTAGTTTTCTTTGTCCTGTAGGAAAAATGTTAAGAGCATGGAAAAGACAGAGCATGTATTTAGAAGATGTGAGGATAAGAGTCATAAATTTGAAGACACACTGACTAAACTGGGATCCTTTTCACTCTACAGAGATGGTTTGAAGGAAATCTGATAGGGGCATTTGAAGTCCCAAAGGCTTTTGATATATAGTTGATAATCAAGGGGCTAAGTAGACAGGAATGCAGAGTTGAGGTCACAATCAGATTAGCCAAGATCTTCTTTAATGTCAGGGCAGGCTCAAGGGGCTGGGTGGCCTATTCCACTTCCTAATTCATATGTTCCTACGGTTAGTTCCACTAGCCAGTGATTCAGTAACTAGAAGACAAATTTAAGAATGGTTAGGATAATGAATACTCCACCAGAGGGTGATGGAATAAAAATCGTCATAGCTTTAAAAGGCAAATGGACAGATACTTGAATAAAGAGCTTCTAAAAAACACAATATTTAAATGCAAAGATCTGAAGCAGGTAGTAGACACATTTCTGCAGTTCTAGCTGGGACACGGGAGTCATAGATGGTGCAGAGTGGATTATGGTGAATGCAAAGTAGTTCTGAGGAGTTCCTGTATCCAGCTTCAGGGAACTACTGGTGTAACATACAGAATTAGGGAGATGAATGTGCTGTTTAATAATATCTGAAGGCATGGTTAAATCCATGTCCCCTGGTGTTTATCTCTTCTGCCAAGTGAAATTGATCTTCTCTATTTACTCTACCCAAGACCTTCATAATTTTATACACCTTAATTGAGTTTCCCTTCAGCCTCTTCTCCTTGAATGAAACCAACCCCAGTTTATCCAGTCTTTCCTTGTAGCCTCAATTATTCAATTCTGGCAACATCCTCGTAAATCTCCCCTACACCTTCTCCAATACAATCACAAATTTCCTGTGGGGTGGTATCCATAATGATGTGCAGTACTCAAGCTATGGTCTAACAGGCCTTCTAAATAAACTTCCAGTTCTTATGTTCTGTGCCTTAGCTAATCAAGGAAAGCATGCTGTGTGCCTTTTAAACCATTTTATTGTCTTGTCTTGCTAACTGTAAGGATCTATGGACATATACTCCAACGTCCCTTTATTTTTCCACAGCATATAATATTATCTCATTTATTTATACTCTCTTGCTCTGTTGCTTTCCCCAAATGCACTACCTCCCACTTCTCTAGATGAAATGTCTGTTGCCACTTTTCTGTCAGACTGGCCACACCATCTATATCTTCCTGCAGTCTAAAGCTTTCCTCCTCATTGTCAATCTCATGGCCAATTTTTGTATCATCTGCTATGGGTAACTGTTGCAGCATGCTGTACAAGATAATGATGGGCGTTTTGCTTGGATTAAGCAAAAGGTGGTAGGAAAAGCCCAGAGGACTGACTGGAAAAATAATGACTGTTGCAGAGAATATTGTGTATGAACAGCAAGTGGTGACCACATTTGGAAACTGTAAAATATCAGAAGAGAGGGAAGGAGGGAGAGTATCAGAATCAGATTTATTATCACTGACATATGACCTGAAAGGTGTTATTTCGCACATTTAAATAGTGTGAAAAAAAGGAATAATGAGGTAGTGTTCAAGGGTTCATGGGTCATTCAGAAACCTGATGGTGGAGGGGAAGAAGCTGTTCCTGAGTGATTGAATTTGGGTCTTTAGGCTCCTGTACCACCTCCCTCAAGTTAGTAATGAGAAGAGGGCATGTCCTGGATGGTAAGGGCCCTTAGTGATAGGTGCTACCTCCATGAGGCACTGCCTCTTGGTGATGTCCTCAATGGTGGGGAGGGTAGTGTCTGTGATGGAGCTGGCTGAGTCTATAACATTCTACAGCCTCTTGCCATCCTGTGCACTGGAATCTCCATACTAGGCTGTAAAGCAACCAGTCAGGATGTTCTCCACCGTGCATCTATAGAAATTTGTAAGAGTATGGGGTCCAAGCTTGGATCCGTATTAAGAAGTATTAAGCAGGAGCTGAATGGAGGAGTACAGGTATAAAGGCTAGAGGCTGTATTAAGGAGCAATACATAAGATGGTGGGGTAGTGCAGGTATCTGGGCTAGACGCTGTAAAAGATAGTAAAGCATTCCCATTGGCGGAGTAGCAAATAGCATTGAGAGCAGGATAAAAGAGGGAAAATTTGGGTAGGAGGTTAAAAGTTCTGGAAAGGAAAGGCGAGAGTGGAAGTCACAGGGTGTGAGAGAGTTGTGTGATTGTGAAATACTGGAGCAGATTGTTATTGAGATGTGCAGTAAATGGATTGAGTGCATAGAATTGGCAAGTGTGATGCTTTGAGATTGTTTGAGTGTTGGAAATAGAGTTCTTTGTGTCTCAGTTCCCTTTCTTTGGCTTATGATTTCAATCTGTTATGGATTTTTCTCTTCATATTTGTCTCTCTCCCCCATAAAGTCAAAGTCAAAGTCCAGTTTATTGTCATATGCACAAGTACATGTACGCATAGGTGCAATGGAACACTTAGTTACAGCAGCATCACAGGTACGTAGCATCAGATAGGCAGCATTCACAAGAAAAACATAACCATAAATTATACACAATTTTTACAAGAACAACACAATTAGAACAAAAAAAAAGTGCATTGTAGTGCAATTGCATTATCTTGCAAAGTCCATTGCATTGTAGTGTAGTGCATCGTTAAATGTGTG
>JARFYF010000084.1:35671860-35685066 GCA_030265395.1 Rhina ancylostomus
TGAGTTAGTACAGAGTGCATTGAGGTAGTACAGGTAAAATAAAACAATAACAGAGTACAGAGTAAAGTGTCACAGCTACAGGGAAGTGCATGGCAGGTAGACAATAAGACAATTAATACCATCATTACAAAAACAGAGAATGGGATATGCATCAATGTGATTTACAATTCAAATTTTACAGTATTTCTCTTCAAATATAATGGATGAAATGGTTCAGCAGTGGAGCATTGATAAATGCTATTACAAATGTAATGGCAGATCAAATAGCAATAAATGGCGAGAGATCTTTTCCTGGTTAGTTAGTATATGCAATGGTATTCGAAGACTTGCACTGGTGCCACTTACATTACTCATCACTCAGCTGCACAAAAGGTGCACTTGCAGTATATAGGAGGTAACATTACTTCGTAGGAAGCGGTGACTTTAGTCACATCATAGAATTGCACATACAGAGAATGAGCTCTGTAATGTCAGGCCAGGCAATGAAGCCATTTTTATCCCCCAAGAAACAACAACCACTAAACAAGTTCAGAATTTTTGGGATATTACTCCTATCTGATCTCAAACTCAATCTCAAACATTATGAATTACAGGTTTACATTTTGATAATCTTGAAATGAGTTTAAGGGAAATTCTTTTAAGGAATAGTACAAATTTTAGTTATAGCTTGTAGGGTTTATACTCGCTGTTGCCCAGAGTCTATTGAACTTCTGTTAAATTATGCTAAAGCCTACTGTGGTACACAACCAGGGAATGAGAGGCAGCCTAAGCATAAGGAAGTTGTGTCTTATAATTTCTCTCTGGATCCTGAGTCTGTATACATCCGGTTAATGTTATCTAAGCAAGTCTCATATTTATAAAATGTGTTTTCCCTCAAGGCACTTACCACAGTACTTGCACTGGGTAATTCCTCTGGCTGGATTTTGTATGGCATTTCCTTCACTACAAATGACACCAGAGACTGCAGAGAGTAATGGTTGTTCCTCCTCTGTGAAAAAAAAAGTAAAGTGAAAGAGAAAAGCAATTCCCAGTATTTGATTTTCTGAATTTTTCAAGAGCAAGAAATTAAAAATTGAATTTTATTGTCCAGTATTTGCTGAACAATGTGGCAACTGAGCAAAAAAAACCAGCTTTCCTGTAACAAATTTATTAGAAACAATGAATGCCTCTTTAGCTATATTGGATACAAATCTCACTTAACTCAGAAATTTATTTACTTCAATGGATTATGTAAACATTTCAAAATCAGTTTGCTTCCTCTGGTGGTAATGAAGTGCCATTGAGTTCTGAATCTAAGTATGTAGCTTATTGGTAATTCAAGACTAACATTCAATGTTAGTTCACTTATTAAAGAAAAAGCTTTTGAGTTTCTCTCCAACAGCCTCTTTAAAGTTTCAGAATAAATGACAGCAGGTATCAAGCACCGAGTGATCACCCTCTTTTACTTTCCAGCACCATTTCATTTGTCCTGCCTCTCACCCCTCAGAGACCTTCTCTACTGTTCCCTCCTTCCCTTCCTCCTTCCTCAGCATCTTATGATGTATTTCTTTCTATCTTTCTCTGTTTTTATTGAAAAGTAATTGACTTGAAATATCATAGTCTCCATAGGAACTATTCTGAAGTGTGGAGTATTTCTAATATTTTCTATTTCCAAAGACATACGGGTTAGGAAGTTGTGGGCATACTATGTTTGCGCTGGAAGTGTGACAACACTTGCTGGCAGCCCCCAGAACACTCTGCGCAAAAAGATGCATTTCACTGTGTGTTTCAATGTACATGTGACCAATAAAGATATCTTATCCTAATTTCAGATTTTCAGTTTCTGCAGTAAGTTCTGTTTGTAAGTGATAACCTAGTTCTGATTATAATTGATAATGATGAAAAGAAGTCAATTAAAATTAGTAGTGGCACTTTGTTATAAGAATCTTACACGGTATTGGGGAGAAAAGATTTGGTAAAACATTAAGGAATGAGATTTCAGGAAAAAAAATTTCATTTCCTAATCCCGATAAATGTGAGGTGATGTACTTTGGGAAGTCAAATGGTGGTGGGGCATATATAGAAGGGCATTAAAGAATATTGATGAACAGAGGAACCTGGGTGTCCAAGTCCATATTCCCCGAAAATAGCAACGCAAGTGAATAGGGTGGAGAGGAAGGTATGTGGCATGCTTGCCTTCATAGTTTGGGGCATAGAATACAAGATTTAGAATGTCATAGAGTTAAACAGCACTGAAACAGGCCCTTCAGCCCAACTCATCCATGCCGACTAAGTGTTGCAACTTTACAAAGCATTGGGTCAGAGCAGAATTTGATCATTGTGTACAGTTTTGGTGGCAGCACTACAGGAAAGATGTGATTGTGCTGGAGACGGTGCAGAAGCAATTGACCAGGATGTTTCCTGGATTGGACGACTTTCCTTATGGGAGAGATTGAGTAGGGTGGGTCTGCTTTTCCTGGAGCAAAAGAGACTGAGAGGTGACCTGATAGAAGTATACAAGATAATGAGAGGCACAGAGAGGGGAAATAGTCAAAATCTTTGTCCCATGGGAGGGGTATCAAAAACAGGAGGGCAGAGGTTTAAGCTGTGAAGGAAGAGTTTTTAAGGGGATCTGAAGGCTAAGTTTTTTTTACGCAGAGGGTGTTGATGTCCAGAATGTGCTGCCAGAGGAGGAGGTGGAGTCAGATACAATTACTACTTTTAAGGGGCATTTAGACGGGCACTTGAATAGGCAAGACATAGAAGGACACATGTGCGAAAACGGGATTAGTGTAACTAGACAAAAGGATCAGCATGGATGTGGTTGGCTGAAGGGCCCACTTCTGTCCTGTCCGATTCTATGAACACAAATGGACTCAATTATAAAACAACTAATATTCTGCATTAAGCTTGCTTCAACATCCAGTGGCTGAAGAGCCTCATGGCCTACTCCTGCTCCTATTTTCTTTTCTTGTGAAACAGTGAGAATTGGCCATTTTAATAGGTGTAATGCATTCATTTAGGAGAAGGGACAGGGTAAAAGGAGGCAACTGGAACTGGAGGAGGCTTGTTGGAGTATAAACATCAACATGATATTAATGGAGAATCAAGAGATTCTGCAGATGCTGGAATCTGGAGCAACACACACAAAAATTGCCAGAGGAACTTAGCAGGTCAGGCAGCATCTATAGAGGGAAATAAACAGTCGACGTTTCGGGTTCTAATGAAGGGTCTTGACCTGAACTATTGACTGTTTATTTCCCTCCATAGATGCTGCCTCACCTGCTGAGTTCCTCCAGCACACTTTGTGTGTGTTGAACATGATATGTATGACCTCTTTCTATTAAATATATTATATGTAAATCAGTATTAACTTGAATCAATGGTCCAGAATTTGTTGACCATTGAACAAAATTTGTATTTACCAAAAACAAAAACAGAGAATGCTGGAAATACTCAACAGGTCAGGCTGCAGCTGTGGGAATAGAAATAGCATCAATGTTTCAGGTCAAAGACTCTTCATCAGAACTGGGAAGGAGACAAAAGAAGCTTGTAAAGCTGCAGAGAGGGTGGGGAAAGGGGTTGCCTATTGATAGGGTAAAACCAACATGACCATGGGGATAAACAAAGTTATCTGATCAATGAGTGAATGGGAGCAGTCAGAGAGTAAGAAATTAGACAAAAGAACATAAATTAAAAAATGCGGGAGTTGCAGGTCAGGCTGGGCATATCCTTCACTCCCATTACCTCATC
Organism: Rhina ancylostomus; assembly: GCA_030265395.1. Taxonomy (NCBI): domain Eukaryota; kingdom Metazoa; phylum Chordata; class Chondrichthyes; order Rhinopristiformes; family Rhinidae; genus Rhina; species Rhina ancylostomus. The sequence continues at coordinate 35,675,593 of JARFYF010000084.1, forward strand.
TTCCGTCTGCACACGTTGCAGCCTTCTTGATTTAATATTGAATTCTACAACTTCAGGTGACTCAATTTTTGTCTGTATCAGTCATCCATCTGTGGTATTGGCTCTGCTTGTTTGGTTTTTTTTACCCTCTTCTCTTTGTATTTCTCCTCCTGCTGCTCATGTTTTCCTGCTCTCTTTTTACCTCTGTGAGTCAATCCATTAACTCAGTGGGATCATAGGTGAGGTGGGGCAGCCGTGGGGAGGGCAGAAAAAAACTCTACCCACAAAAAAGCTGAAAATATGGTTTGATGCTAATTGATTGGCTTAGCCAATTGTCCAAATAGCCAAAGACACTGAATGTTGCTGAGTACTTCTGACTTGCAGAGACATTCAAAAATTATTTAAAAAGTTTTGAAAAATTAATATTCTAAAATATTTATAGCACTCGAAAACTGCTATAATCATTTAAATACACACAAGTTAACATATTTAAATTAAATAAAACCTTAGGCCTTTGCAGTTGCTCTGCTCCAGTGAAATTGATGGTGGAGCATGCCTACATAGGGTCCCACCTGGTTGGCTCTGCAGACTCCCCATAAGTGTTTGGGAATGACCACAGTTTCAAGGTCCCCACCGATCTCAACTGGAATCCAGTGTTGGAGTGCGTTCAGAACAACAGGGAACCTTTGATGCAACATCAGGTCTTAGGCATTCGCACAGAAATCCCCAAATTGCTCATGGTAGATGGGGAAAGTGCTGACACTTCTCTACAAAATCTGGGCTCAGCTTCCTCTGCATCTACATTGTTAATGTTCTTTACCCTCTGTGTGTTATATATACTCAACCTTATACTGCAGTACTTTGTCTTAAATGAGAAAATGTCAGGATAAAGTTCATGTATAAAATGAATGCATGCGCTGCTGTCTCACATTTTTTTTTAACCTTGGCTTCTTTTGTCTGACAAAAATGTTGAGCAAACCAAGACCGACCGACAAAAATTTGCCCACTAAAAAAGAATTGTAATGGTGTCACCTGTCTCTTATATTTGATCATAACCTGTTTCTAACACTGAGAAAACACTCTTCATGAATTTCCTTGGGCTTCTTCTGTTCTGCTGCCCCAAAGTTGGCAGTAGTTTTATGAATGTTCTATCATGCATGTGGACGAGGTTTCTGTCCAACCCCTGAAGTTCAGTCAACAGAGCAGGGGAATGCCCAAAGAAATTCTCAATGTAATTTGCATTACTGATGGAGAATGATTTGAACTGAGTTGGGTTAACTTTAATTTGGATAATTGGAATACTATTGACTAAAATCACAGTGGGTAATTGCTTATTGCCAGTTGAGGAAGGAAATAATTCAAATTCAAGACATTCAAGTTGAACTGTAAAAACATTTCAAGCTGCTTGGTTAAAATATTGAAACCCCTCACATTTTAATACTTCAGCTGTTGTACAACACTGTTATATAGTATTTAACTTGGTTTTAAAGGAGTCAAATGGAAAACACTTTATTGTTATCATTTACCTCCATGTTATAATTGACAAAAAATATAAAACTTTTGCATAGATCCAGGAGAGACAGTGTACTAACTCTGTCAATGCATCTGAGAAATTCAATCACGATTTTTATCTTGAATTTTAAAAAGATTTAGCTGTACTTCCTAACACGATTTTAAGAATATTACAATTCCCAGAGGAAATCCCTAAAAAGGCTTTTGGAGTCATGACACATGATAACAGGCTTCTCTCTGGAAATAATTTATGTCAGGAAATTTGACACATCCTATTTCCGGAGTACTGTAGAAAAAAAAAGCACTAGACATTTGTAATAAGGTCACTGAAATACGTAGTATAAATTGATTAAAACACCAACAATGAATACCTCAAAACTACAACTAAAGGAACATTTTTAATATATATGAGTTCACATGGATTTACTCTTACATGACAGATTAATATATAAATAGCTTGCACCACTGAATCTTCATTGTTTTCTTTCAAAGGCCAATATTTTGCAAACTTTGAGGGCCTGAATACCTATGGTGCAGGAATATTTCTACATGAAGAGCAGGAAATGGGTTGCAAACTGACAAATTTGCAATTTAGGGCATTGCACTTAAAGTATTTTAGATACAGTGCAGAGAAAATGGCCAGAGGAGCATATGACTTATCAGCACCCACAGTTAAAAGGGGACATTTTCTTCCCCACTGAAAGCTAGCTTTTGCTGTCAGGAAGAATACTTTAAGCTTACAGATGGATCTCTGGAGATCCCACTTTGCTGTACTTCTAAAACTATTGGATAATCTATAGGAAAGGAACAATATTTCTTAGATTCTTGGATTTTATGGAAAAATGTTATACAGGTTTTCAGTTAAGTTTTAAGCACCATAGTAAAGCAAATCCTCCTTTGCACATTTGCTGCATTTTTCTTGCATACTGTAGAAAGAAAATATACTTTTTTTTGTAATTGGAAGCTTGTGACCAGCAGTGTACTATAGGGATTAGTACTAGGACCCTCAGATGTCTGTTATATACATCAATAATTTGGATGTGAATGTAGGAGGTATGATTAGCGAGTTTGTAACTGACATGAAGATTGGTGTGTAGTGGACAATAAGGAGGATAGCTTTTGGCTACAGAACGATACTGATCAACTGGCAAAGTGGGCAGAGCAATGGCAGATGGGATTAAATCCTGAAAAATATGATGTTGTAGCGGTTAGCTACACTGAATAAAGACACGAGACACTCGTTTGAAGTCCAAGGGTTGAATGAACGACTGGGGTGTGCTGCCCCTTTAATAAACACAGTTCCCACGCTGACGTCACGTGCGGGTCATGTGACCTTCCCGCACGCAGGCTCCCTTAGCCCAACGAAGAAGGAGTGCCCCACACCATCTTGTATCAGGGCCTCCGACAACGCTCGCGATTGTGGGAGCCAGTTTGGGAACAGTTAAGTCGCTACAATCTCACATTTTTCCACATTATAGCCATCTTCCAATCTTCAGTCTTTCACCTAGTGTGTTCAGATCCCCCTGAAGCCTCTGTGAATCCTCCTCGTACCACTTATCACCACCCAGCTGAATATGTTACATTTGCACCCCCCCAACCTCCATTCAAATCATTGATTTAGACTGTGAATTGTTGGGGCAGCCCATTGTCACAGCCTGCCAATCAAAAATAATAAAAGTTTATCACTAATTTTGTGTCTATTAACCAATCTTCAATCCATGTCATTATTACCCTCAATTTTAGGTGTTCTAAATTTGTTTAATGATTTCTATGCCATTTTATTGAAAGCTTTCTAAAAGTCTAGATATGCCACATCCACTAAGTTACTATTTACCCACTCTGCCTGTTACAATCTAAAAAAGTCTAGTAAACTTGTCAGACATAATTTCCCTTTCATCAATCCATGCTGACTCTGCTCAATACCATTATTCTAAGTGATGTATTACTGCTTCCTTAATAATAAATTCTGGGATCTTACTATTAATGTCAGGCTAATTGTTCTGCAGTCCCATTTTCTCTCTCCTTCCTTAAATTGTGGGATTATAATTGCTACCTTCCTGTGGGAACCATCCTATAATCTATGGAAATCTGGAAGATGGCAGTCAGAGCATCCAGTATCTCCACAGTTACCTCTTTCTAAACCTTGGAATGCAGCCATCAGCTCCTGGGGATTTAGCAGCTTTCAGTCACATTACTATCCTCATTGCTTTCTTTTAAGCTAATGTTAATTTCTTTCAGCTCCGCGTGCACTCTAGACTTGTTATCCTCCTCTTTCTTGGAATCTTTGTAATTTTTTCCTGTGAAGACAGGCATATTTTTGTACAATCTCAGCCCTTTCCACATTGGCCAATGTAATTTCTCCAGTCTCAGTAAGGGGCCCACATTAACTTCTGCTAATCTTTTACTTTTCACACATCCAATGAAGCTTTCACAGTTTGCTTTGATTTTTCTCACTAGATTAATTTCATTTTCTACTTTCCTTTTCAATGCCTCAATCCTCCTTTGCTGATATGTTTCAATTGGCATTACATTGCCAGAAGAATAAACTGTTACCTTGAATGAAATACTGTAAACGAAAGTGAAATTCTTTGCTTAATGTTTCAACACAGAGAGGAAGCTAATTTGTGCTCTGGTGTCACAAAACTAGATACTCCTGGTTGTTGGGAGCATGGATAGACTTGGTGTGCTGCAGTGGAGCAGCTAGTAGAGCCTACACCTCACAGCACCAAAGGCCCAGGTTCAATCCTCAGGCGCTGTCTGCGTGGAATTCACATGTTCTCCCTATAACTGTGTGGGCTTCCTCCAGGTGCTCCAGTTTTCTCTCACATCCCAAGGACGTGCAGCTTGGTAGGTTAATCGGCCATTGTATAATTGCCCCTAATGTGTAGGGGAGTAATAGAATCTGGAGGGAGTTGTTGAGAATGTAGGGAGAATAATGAAAGGATTAATGTAGAATTAATGCATGAACAGCACAGACTTGGTAGACCAGAGACTCTGTCTCCGTGCTGTATCTCTCTTGACTCTATGAAATATACAACAGGCAACAACTTCCACACTGCCACAAATACATTCCAATAATTGCTGGTGGCATTTCAAGTTTTGTATGCAACAGCTCTGTTCATGCGAAAGTTAAGTAGGCTGGAGAAGCTAGCTACCAACTCATTCCAAGTGTATAAACAGATCTTGAACCAAACACAATTAATTTGTTCAAAACAGAAATTCAACTTGAGGAACGTTTGTGATGGTGCTCCAGTAATGACAGCTTAGGGACCAAATATTAGAGCACATCCTGGAGTGCAGGCAGATGGGATTAGTTTCAATTGGCATTTGGGCTGTAGACTTAGCCAGCCCCATCACGGGCACAACCCCCACCATCGAGGACATCTTTAAGAGCCTGTGCCTCAAGAAGGCAACATCCATCATTATGTACTCTCACCATCTGGGACGTGCTCCCTTCTCATTACAAGAAGTACAGGAGCCTGAAGACCCACACACAACGTTTTAGGAACAGCTTCTTCCCCTTCTTCATCAGATTTCTGAACGGTCCATGGACACTGCCTCATTATTCCTCTATTGTACCATTTATTTTTGAGTAACTTATAGTAATTTTTATGTATTGCACTGTACTACTGCCGCAAAACAAACAAATTTCACGACACATATCAGTGATAATAAACCTGATTCTGACCCTGATCATGGTCAGCACAGACGTTGTGAGCTGAAGGGCCTACTCCTGTGCTGTACTGTTCTGCGTATAAATGTATGTATCGTTTTGCTGGTAGATAGGAATCAGTTCAGTGAGGTTGAGTGATTGGCTATGAATAATATTCACAGGACTTAAGATTATCCCTGTAAGTGGGATCACAATGTCCAATTGCTAATGAGAGGCCAGTTTGTAACAGTAATGATTTCTGATGCCAAATCTATGCTTGATAATTTTCCACAAACCTTCCACTTACCTGCAAGATGTGAAAATAGCACTACGTTAATGATGAACTTTCGTTGAACTTTTAATGAATGCTTTTGCAACATACAGGCATGTGACTATCATAGGCAAGCCTTCCTTGACAATTATTAACTTAGCTTTCATTATGCTTAAGATAAAATATCACTGAATACTACCTGCAACAATTCAATCATTACCTTGCCTTCAGCTGATGTGTTAACCACTCTTTTGAGACAGTGGATGGGAATTTCTTCAGAGCTGCTCCAGTTCTGCTGCAACTTTACTGGATAGGTAGGTTTCTGCCCATGCCTACCTCCAAGTTACAACTGAGAAAGGAGCAAGAAATTCACTCCCAATGGCCCTGGAATTTCATACGTGTCTCCCTCTGTAACTCTAATGGGAGACTGGTAAAAACTCCACGCAACTACTACAAATTGGATTTAATCCCCACCGATCAGAATCAGTAATGGTAGCCATGTACTGACTGAACTGTCACAAATAAAATGGTTCCCTCTCTTCCTTCAGGGAAGGTAATCAGCTACATAGAACACTACAGCACAGTACAGGCCCTTCGGCCCACAATGTTGTGCCGACATTTTTTCCTGCTCTGAGATCTATCCAACCCTTCCCTCACACATAGCCCTCTATTTTTCGATCATTCATCTAAGAGTCTCTTAAATGTCCCTAATGGATCTGCCCCACAACCTCTGCAGGCAGTGTTCCACACACCCACCACTCTGTGTAAAAAACTTAACCATGACATTCCCCTTATACCTTCCTCCAATCACCTTAAAATTATGTCCCCTTCTGTTAACCATTGTCACACTGGGAGAAAGTCTCCAACTGTCCACTCCATCTGTGCCTCTCATCATCCTGTACACCTCTATCAAGTCATTTCTCATCCCCCTCCTCTCCAGGGAGGAAAGCCCTAGCTCGCTCAACCTATCCTCATAAGACATGCTCTCCAATCCAGGCAACATCCTGGTAAATCTCCTCTGTACCCTCTCTAAAGCTTCCACATCCTTTCTATAATGAGGCGACCAGAATTGAACACAATATTCCAAGTGCGGTCTGACCAGAGTTCTATAGAACTGCAACATCACCTCGTGGCTCTTGAACTCAATACCCTGACTAATGAAGGCCAACACATCATACGCCTTCTTAACAACCCTATCAACCTGCATGGCAACCTCTATGGATGTGGACCCCAAGTCCTTTGGGATCCACGTGACAATTCCTTTGCCCCCTCAGATGCCATTCAACCCACTGAGGTTTGTTTTTTGCCTTGCGTAGGGTATGATGGTTTGCTTCTGCATGACAGGCCAGCACTCAACATGCATGGGCTGTCACAGGTGTCAACAGCACTGTGGTGAATACTGCAGCAAGTAGTGTGTGTTTGTGCATCAGATACATGTAGGGGCTGGAAAGAAAATCATGAACCACATGTAGTGCCTTTGCAGTTATCCAGTTGGGTACTGGCCTGAACCAAAGCTCTGGAAAACATTCAATATCACTTCCTTGCTTTCGTATTCACGTCCTTCTCCACAAGTACTGGGAATCAAAGATAGCCTTCATTACCCACTTTTCCATTTTTATCATTTTCTGCTCTTCACCCTCCAAGTCAACACACTGCTGAGGATCTTGCAATGTTTTTCACGTCACTGACTTTCATTCCACGAGTACATCAGTCACAATAAGCTGTTTGCTCACCACTAATCTCTTCGCGTCTTATTGCCAATCAACTTAATCCTAAAAATAATATTTTCCCAATGTTTTTGGTGACCATTTCACTCAGATTGGCAACTTGATACTCAAGATTAATGGGTGCAGTGAAGAGTGACAGAGGCACTTACAAAATGTCTGCATGTTACTTACTTCCTCGTTACGACACAGAAGCAGGCCATTTGGCCCAGAATCCATGCCAGATCCCAACAGAGCAATCCTATCCACTCCATTTCCTCCTCCTTCTCTCAGAGGTGCCTATCACAATCTCTTTTGATTCTTTTGCCATTTACCTACACAAAGCAGTAATTGTTCTTATCTTCCTCAGTCCATTCTCACAGTGATCTGCAATTTTTCTGCCTCTTAATTAAACCATACCCTCCTTCACATCCCATCTCTGCGGAATGGCAACAATGCCAGTGCTCATCACATTTTCCCCAGCTAATAATCCTGGAGTAAAGTCAAAGGAGAAACACATTCTGTGATGTAGCATTGAAGTGGGCGATGATCTGATGGAGAATATTTCCAGTTCTTGGCCACCCTATAATTATTCCAGTATTCTATGAATCATTTTATGATAGCTGGAATATAAATCCAAAGAAATCCAGAGAACTCTTGGTAACAGGAGAGAGAAAAAGGGGGCCAGATTTGGCTATTTATTGAAAAAGCAGAACTTGAGGAGTACTGATATAAGCTTTCAAGATTCTGAAGGGAACTGACGATTTTCATTTGGACAGTTACGTCGATCAAATACTGAACTGTACCACAACTCAATTAACCTAACTTTGTTCTACGTCAACTTTAGCCAAAAGAACACTACTCATATCTCTATTGGAAAGCTCTACCTCAGCACCCATCAACTATTGGGAATATGACTCCCATTCTCTCACTTCCCTTGATGTGAAAAACTGGTTCCTGATTTCACTCCTGAAAGGCCGAGCTCTGATAAAAAGATTCCTCTAAGATTTCACATCATATGTCAGTGATAATAATAAATCTGGTTCTGATTCTGAAGGGGTGTAGTGCAAAGATCAAATCTGATTCCTGAATACGTAATTGGCAGTAAGGTTCTTAGGTGAAAATCAAGAATCATTGTTCATTTGTTTATCATCTCCTCCCACTCACCTCATCCAAAGACATTGAAGCCGACTATGGCGCAGTTAGTAGAGCTGCTGCCACACAGCTCCAGCAATCCTGACCTCCAATGCTGTCTGTGGGGAGTTGGCATGCTCTCCCTGTGACTGTGCTAATTTCCTCTGGGTGCTCTGGTTTCCTTCCAAATCCTAAAGATGTGCAGGTTGGTGGATTAATTAGCTACGAGTGTGTGGGTGAGTGGTAGAATCTTGTGGGGGTGGAGGTGGAGTTGTCAGGAACATAGGGAGAATAAAATGGGATTAGTGTAAATGGCTGATTCGTGCTTGGACTTGGTATGTTAAAGAGCCTGCTTCTGTGCTGTATGTCACTTTGACTTTATGACTCTATAATGCTATAGCTGCTGCTAAAGTCATCCAGTTCACCTCACAGGCCAGTGATAGAATCTAGCAATAGACACTAGTGAGATGCATTAGGGACCATTGCATAGGCAACGATTAAATTTGACAAACAACAAGTATCGGCTCCCCGAGATTGGCTGTTTTGCAAGATCTAATCTAATAGCTCAGTTACAGCTCCCTTAACAGTCTAATCACTCAGTGTGAAAATGCTTTCCATCTGCTCAGCTGAGTGGATCTTGTTGGATCAGCGACACTGATAACAAACTTAATAGCACCCAATTAATAGCAGTTCATTCCTGGGTTTGCTTCATCAGAAATTTGACTTGATATTGTCCAATTAGCAACGAAAACCACTGCAAACAGCACCATTCCCTTGCTAATTAGGTAGTGCTCATTTCAAATGTACCCTTCTTAATGCTTCAGTAGTTCTCTTCCACCGCTTATTTCACGTGGCTGGGGCAATGTCAGTTGCTTAGATCAGTCACAGGCAAAAAGGACATGACCAGCATCACAAATCTCAATTAACTGCAAAACCAGAGAGAGACTGGGTAATAGATTACACATACACATACATATTCACATATGCAACAGAGAATGTATAAGCAAAATCAGGAACAGGCAAGGTGAGCAAGACACAGCTTTTTTCACACAGACAAACAGACATAGCATGTTTCCATGGATGAGGATCACATTAACTCATTATTCATCATATCCTAGGATCAGGATAATATCCCAGAGAACTTTATACCCCATAATTCATTCTCAGATATTTGTTATTCAAATGTAAAGTACTGAATCCCTGATTAGAGTCCAGTCTGCAAC
>JARFYF010000084.1:35831516-35850886 GCA_030265395.1 Rhina ancylostomus
ACTACATCAATGCACTCTGTACTAACTCAATGTAACTGCACTGTGTAATGAATTGACCTGTATGATCGGTATGCAAGTCAAGTTTTACACTGTACCTCGGTACAAGTGACAATTAAAAAAACAATACCAATATTACTTGATAAACATTGTATTACTCCTTAAAAGTTAGCCATCATTTGTTTACTGTCATCCCTTTTAATATAGTTTCCCAATTTACCACAGCCAACTCAAAACTCAATATCTTTATAGACTGCTTTATTCAGATTCAAAACCAAAGTTTCAGATTGATCTAAATTATATTCAAATCTTATAACTTCTATCATGACAAGATCACTATTCTCTAAAGGCCTCTTAAGTACCAGATCATCAGTCAATCTTTTCTCATTACACAATACCAGATCTAAAATCCATTTCTAACACTCCACAAATTCATCCTCCACACTATTACTAATAATTTGATTATTGCCAATGCATATGCAGATTAAAGTCCTCTGTGATTACAACAAACACTTCTAATTTCATGATTTTTACTGTGCCCCACAGTATCACAACTATTTGAGGACTTATAAATATCCCCCAACTATGTTTTTTGCCCCTTGCTGTTCCTTAGCTCCTCCCAAACTGATTCTACTTTTTGATTTTCTGAGTTAAAATCCTTCCTGTCTCCTGCCTCACCCCATTCTTTAATAATGACTAATTTGTTAAAGGAAATTGTTAATTTGAAAGGCTTTGACATAATCTCTGTGATATTTTTCTGAGGGAACAGTTATAAATAAATACATCAAAGCACCTCATGCGTGGCATACTGTGGAAGTATAATTGATTGACTGTCTGATTTGATTGCTATGGTTTGTTTTATTCACATTTGAATTATTAATTCAATACCATGTGGCAATTTCAAAGTCAGATGGTGGGAATCCATCCTGTTCCCAGGCTTATCATAATATCAACATTTATCGGAAGTTTGTGAATCGACTGGGCTGTCACCTCCACTGTTCCTTCCTGTGGGGGCTGGGACACCACATCAAAAACTGTTTTAAGATTGTGCTGGCATTCTGGAGACTTGTGAGAATCATTTGTGCAAGTCTGCGTCATGCACTAACTTACAAATATGCAACACCCAACCTTTTTGCCCATCTACATTAACCCCATTTCTAGCATTAGGTCTGTATCCTTCCACACCTTGCCTATTCACGTGCCTGTCTAAATAGCTCTTAAAAGTGGTGATTGCATTAGGTAACTTTTTTGTTCCCCACTAGAAGGGACTGGGCAGTGGTAAGTATGTTCCTCCTGCAGGATGTGGGAGATCATGGACATCTCTGAAGTCCCTGGTGATTATACCTATGGGAAATGTACCCAGCTACAGCTCCTATCTGACGACACAGAGCAGTTGGAGCTGCAGTTGGAATCACTATGGAGCATCTGTGATGCGGAAAATGTCACAGGTAGTACATTTAGCAAGTTGGTCACACTGCAAGTACAGAGAGAGAGGAGATGGGTGTCCACCAGGAAGGGCAGGCAGGTGCGGGAGCCCCAGTGGTCAGTCACCTTTCAAACATTTTGGACACGGTTGGGAAGAGATGGCCTCTCAGAGGAAAGCAGTAATAGCAGTCAAGGCTGTGACACTGTCCTGGGATCTAATGCACAGCAGGGGATGGTAAAGTCTTGGTGAACAATGGTGGTGGGGATTCTTTAGTGAGGGAACAGACAGGCATTTCTGTGGCCAAGAGTGAGATTCCAGTGGTCTGTTGCCTCTCTGGTACCAGGGTCAGGATGTCTCAGATCGGGTACAGAACTTTCTGGGCGGGAAGGAAAAACAGCCAAAGGTTGTTGAACACATTGGTACTAACAACCCAGATAGAAAGCAGAATGGGACCTTGCAAAGTGAATTTAGGGAAAGGGGCAAAAGGTGAAAAAGCAGGACCTCTATGGTAGTAATCTTAGGATTATTCCCTGTGCCACATGTTAGTGAGGGTAGAAATAGGACAGATGAACAAGTGGCTAAAGAGCTCGTTCAGGAGGGAGGGCTTTATGTACTTGAATCATTGGGATCACTTCTCGAGTAGGTGGGACATGCAAAAAAGGATAGGTTGTACCTGAACTGAAAGGGGGCCAATATCCATACAGAGACATTCGCTCACACTACCCAGGAGGGTTTAAATTAATTCAGCAGGAGGGTGGGAAGCATAGCAGCAGTGCAGCAGGTGGGGAGAAAAAAACATAGAGGATAAATCAAGTGAATCAATAGCCAGCGGGAATTAAAGGAACAGAATTAAAAGATCGCAAAAAAGTGTATGAGAAATAAGGTTATAGTAGTGGGGGATTTTAACATTCCCACTAATGACTGGGATTGCCTTAGTGCAAGAGTTTAGATGGGGTGGAATTTGTTAAGTGCATCCAAGAAAGTCCTTTGAGACAATGTGTTGATAGTCCTACTGGAGACAGGGCTGTACTCAGCCTTATTTTAGGAAATGAAACGGGGCAGGTGATGGAGGTATTGGTGGGGGGACCCTTTGGGAACAGTGACCATAATTCTGTAACTTTCAAAGTTAAGGTCTTTAATTGGGGGGTAGGCTGGTTTCAGTCACGTAAAGAGAGGCCCTGGCAAAAGTATACTGGGAGCAGATGTTTGCAGGTAAAATGACAGCTGACAAATTGGAATCTTTCAAAAGATAATTAGTAAGACTTCAGAGCCAACGTGTTCCAGTAAGGGTGAAAGGCACAGATGGCAAGACTAGGGAACCTTGGATGACAAAGAATATTGAAGGTTTGATCAGGAAAAAAAAAGGAAGGCAACTGCAATCGAGGGAGTCTCTTGACTAAAATAGAGTGTGCAGGAAAGAACTTAACAAATTAGGAGGGCCATGAAATATCCTTGCTATCTAAGATTAAGGAGAATCCCAAGATATTCTATAGGAGAACAGAGGGTAGCCAGGGAAAGAGTGGGTCCCCTTACAAAATAATCTATGTGTGGAATCAGGGGACGTGAGCGATGCCCTAAATGAATATTTTTTATCTGCATTTGCCAAAGGGTTCAGGGAGGGGAATGTGGGTAATCTGGAGCAGGTCGGCATTAAGAAGGAGAAGACATTAAATGTAATGCAGAAGGGTTCATAAATCTGTCTCAGGCTGCTATGGGAAGCAGGGGAGGAGATAACTGGGAACCTGACAGATTTTTGCATATTCAATAGCTGCAAATGACATGTCAGAAGACTGAAGGACTGCTAATGTTATTCCTTAACGTAGGAAAGGCAGGGTGATAAGATAACTACAGGCCAGTAAGCCGTACGTCAGTAACAAAAAAAATTATTGAATGTGTGTACATTTGGAAAGGCGGGGCTGATTAAGTATAGTCAGCATGGCTTTGTGCAAGGGGAATCCTGCTTTAGTAGTTAGATTAAGTTTTTTGAGGTGGTAACTGGGAAGACTGATGAAGGCAGGGCAGTGGATGTTGTCTCTATGGACCTTACGAAGGCATTTGGCATGATCCTGTGTGGTAGACTAGTCCAGAAGGTTAAAGTATGTGGGATCCAAAGTGAGCTAGCTAATTGAATCTAAAGTTGGCTTGATGATAGAAGGCAGAGGGTAGTCATGGAAGGATGTTTTACTGACTGGTAGTCTGTATGACAGGAATCAGAGCTTGTGGTTTGTAATATATATTGGAACAACTTGGAAATGAATGTAGGAAGTATGATTAGTAAGTTTGTGAATGACAGGAAAGTTGGTGGTACTGTGGATAATGAGGAAAATTGCCTAAGGCTACGGCAGGATCCAGTTCAGGCAGAAAGTCGGGCAGAGTGTCAGCAGATGGAATTTAATCCTGACAAAGTGTGAGGGCATGCATTTCTGAAAGTCAGATCGGGGTAGGACATATACACTAAATGTCAAATGCCAGAGTGCTAAGGAATGACGATAAATAGAGGAATCTTGAGGTTCAAGTCCATAGTTCTCCAGAAGTGGCAACACAGGGAGATGAAGAGGTGAAGAAGGCGTATGGCATTCTTGCCTTCATAGATCAGGGCATAGAATATAACAGTTGGGACATTATGTTGTAACTTTACAAAACACTGATTAGACAAGGTCTAACAACATCCTGCATGCTAGACTGGTCCAGAAAGTGAGAGCACATGGGATGCAGGGTGAGCTAGCCAGTTGGATACAAAACTAGCTTGGTGGAAGAAGGGAGTGGTGGTTAGGAGCTGTTTCTCTGATTGGAAGCCTGTGACCAGGAGTGTGATGCAGAGATTGATGCTGGGTCCTCTGCTGTTTGTCAACTATATTATTGGTTTGGATGAGAATATAGGTAATAATTAGTAAGTTTGAGGATGACACCAAAATTGGTGGTGTGGTGAACAGTGAAGAAGGTTGTCTAAGGTTACAATAGGATTTAGATCTACTGGGAAAGTAGGCAATGGGAATAACAGGTAGAATTTAATTCAGACAAGTGCAAAGTGAGGCATTTCGGTAAGTAAAACTAGGGCAGAATTTACACTATAAACAGTAGGGCCCTGCAGAGTGTTGAAGAACAGAGAGACCTAGGGGTACAAGACATAGTTCCCTGAAAGTGGCAACATAGGTAGACAAAGTGGTGAAGAATACATATGACATGCTTGCCTTCAACGGACAGGGCACTGAGTACATGAGTTGGGACATCATGTTACAGCTGTATAGGGCATTACTGGTGAGACTGCACCTGGAAATAAATAGGGATGGACAATAAATGCTGTTCCTTCCAAAAATGTCCATATCCTGAATTGACTGAATACAAATATCATGTATGTCAGTTATTGGCTGAGGCTATTTAGAATACTCTCTGGCCTATGTTGAATATCATTCCCCCAAAGAAATATCTTAAAATATACATAACTTCAAAATAATTTTGGTGTTCTTTTTATGATTTCTTTATCTTTCCACTTCTGCCTTAATCATATGTGTATATTTCAATCTTTTTGCTCTGTAAAATATTTAAAATATGGAATGAAAATTGTACACTAAGTACAAAAAGAAATCAAAGAGGCCGCTGGACTGCTGGCTTTCACCTTAAGGTGGCTGGAAGTCAAAAGTTATGAAGCGATGCTTCACTTGCACAGAGGCTTAGTCATACCCCAAATGGAGTAGTGGTTATAGTTCTGGGTACCAATTTGCAGAAATTAAATTTTCCTTTGGCGGATGTTCAGTGAAATTCACCCAGCTGATACCAGAATTAGAGTCATGGAGTCACACAGCACAGAAAGAGACCATTCAGCCCAACTGGTCCATGCTGATCAAGATGCCCATCTGAGCTAGTCCCATTTGCCGGCATTTGGCCCATATCCCTCTAAATCTACCATGTACCTGTCCAAGTGTCTTTTAAATTATGAAGATAGGCTATATTCTTTTGAGTTTCAAAGGTTGAAGAGTAATTTGATGCAAACATTTAACAGTTTCACATAGTAAATACAAGAAACAATTGGGTCGAATGGTAGAATTCAAGTGGAAAGACTTAATCTTAAAATTAGAATTACATCTGTAAAGAGTATAGTCAGGAAGCACTTCTTCCACACTTGGAAATTTGGCATTCTCTCTCCCAAAAGGCAGTGGGTTCTGCATCAATTTTCCGTTTCAAATCTAAGGTTGATTAGATAACAGCAAAGAGTAACACACAGCTAGGGAGGTTAATGGAAGTAAAGTGTAGTTCAGTCATGACATAACTAAATAATGGAATAACCTGAGGGGAGGGAGAGCTGCTCCTACCCGCAGAATTCATGGATTAGAAGAATGATTTTAGGATACAGGGAGTATGACATGTAGGGCAGTGAAAGCTGACATTATGAAAAAACAAAATTTTGTTCAATATCTGATTGATGGAACTGAGTTTTGGACAAGTTGCAAATTTAAAGAGGAAGAATATAATCCAATCTGGAGAAGCACTGAAATAGTTGCTCTATGAAGCAATGGTGATATTCTGTAAAGTCAAAGATCTGAATATCAGGGCTCTTTGCAATGGATTGTATGAGGCTCTTAATGCTCACTTCAGTGTTGAATAGAACACCAAAACTACATGTAATCTAGGTTAGTGTAAGAAAGCCCAGGAGGGAGACAAAAATGATGGAGTTGAAGACAATAATCTTGGCCCTTTTAGTATTGAGCTGGATATCATTCTATTGCAGCCAAAGAAATGAATACTCAGTAGGACAATTCATCCACCCTGTTTCTGCCAGTTGATTGCTGGAGCATCCACTGCTCATCCTATTGGATTAATCTGTTTCCATTGTCAGGGAGCAGGTGAATACCGAGCAGATGGTGAGAAGTGTAGAAAAGGAAAACAGGTAAGTGGTAGGGCTGAGGATCGTTCAGAGGCTGGGCTTTTCGTGGACTAAATCCCCAAAAGCAGCAACATCACAAAAGAAGGGAGAGTTGGCCATGGTTCATTAGGGGTGGGTGCAAGGGCAAAAGAATAGAACATTTAAACGAAGTCAGAAACTCATCACTCACTAAGATAAATTAAATACATTTGAAATATAGAATATGAAATATTTATATATTGTGACTACAACATGCAAACAGTATGAAACAAAAAATTAACTGTACATTTTCCCTTAGAACATTTCTCACAATGTATATAGAACCATAACACTAATCACAAAATTATAGGTCTATTTTTATCCTTAATCTTTATAGGAAACATCTGCATCAACAGCTGTATCCTTTCTCCAAACAATGAGGAAAAGCACAATTTGGTATTACTTGGGGATTAAAAACAATTTCTTCCATATATAAAAGTGAAATGCCTCTTGGGTCCACTACAGGGGAAATCTTGGGTCTCTCTGTGAAACTTCCATTGGTCTGCACAATAATCTAATCTTATGTTTATCAAATAAACCCGTTTCTGCATTTCACAAAGCAATGTTGGTTAAAAGGGGAGTTCTGGGAAATGCTATCTTTATAGAATTCTTGACATTTTCTCTTTTCTTGAAATTATTGAAACTTCCGACACTCCTGTTTATTATCCATCTGGATATGTGACACCCACTCTGAGTTCACACACACAGAAACAGGATGATTTAGAATGTTTTGTTAAGGCACCAGAGAGGAAGAAGCACTTGATAACTAACAGCCTTTTACCTTGCAAAATTGGCCTTAACAGCATGCATCTATCAGGGCAACTTTGCAGTGTGAACAAATGAGGGACATCAAAGGGTCCAAACCTATTTTTTTAAAATTACAAAATGACGTTACATATTCTTTTAAATCATTTCTGCTGGTTGTTGAATCAATAATAAGGGAAATAGGAATCAATCAATAATAGGGCATCAACGGAATGACAAAAGGATCACTCAAAAGTGGTTCATTTTCAATACCTGCCTCCATGACCCTCTCAGGCAATGTGTTCTAATAAGGCAATGCATTCCAAATTGTTGCAGGTTATGGCTTTTTTTCTGTACTTGTGCTGGGAAGATGTGGGGGCAATGTAAGCCATAGGGGAAAGGAAGTATTCCATATGACGATTCCTCCAGATTTCTCCTCCCACAGTCCATACTTTACCACAAGAGCCTCTTCCATTCTCAAGAAACAATTTCCCACTTTTCAAAACTGCTGGACAATGAACTTCACTTTTCCAAGCATGAATTCAGATTTAAACATAAGTCAATACTTCACCAGAAGCAACAATCAAAGTGGAAACTAACCAGCTAACGGAACATTGGATAATTATTTGGAAAGAAAGGTGGATCAAGAGAAAGGATGTTGTTTGCTCCTCCTTTACAAATCTTGTGGAAGATCTGAAATGAAAGGTATTTTTGAAGTAGGAAGAACTGTTACTGGCAGGGGAGTGGGTTCAGAAGGGAAGTTGGTTATGGGCCAGGTGGTGGGGCATTGTATGGGCAGAGGTGCAGATTTAAGAAATCTTATCAGGAGCAGAGGAAAATGGGAATGGGAAATGCATCCACCAGGTCCAACCAATGTAGAGATGGGAACTGTAATGCTGCTGGTGTTCTTTAGGTTCTCCCAGAGATCTGGGTTCGTTTCTTGTCTTCTGATAAATCAAATGAATTCTGCATTTTGTATTACTATTGAGATCATTTAGGTGAGTTTTCCACTGGGAGAAAAGGTCCCGGGACAAATAATAATCAGAAGTTGAATTTCTAAACAAGCTCTTATTTACCTAGGAATGTTCCAAATTGTATTCTTAATGTTCTTGGAGTGAGTAGGTGACTATAGCTTCATTTCAGCAAGGACTGCCACATTATCTGTAACCTTGTTATAGTCATAGAGTTGCAGAGTCATACAGCACAGAAATAGGCCCGTCAACCCACCCTGTACATGTAACCATCAATTACCTATCAATAATAATGGCATTTACCAGCACTTGATCCGTAGCCTATTTTGCCCAGGTGATTCAAGTGTTCATGCAGATGCTTCTTAAAGGTTGTGAGAGTACCTGCCTCCACTACCCTCTCAGGCAATGTGTTCTAATAAGGCAGTGCATTCCAGATTGTTGCAGGTTATGGTTTCTTCTCTGCACTTGTGTTGGGAAGATGTGGGGGTAATGAAGCCATAGGGGAAAGGAAGTATTCCATATGACAAGTCCTCCAGATTTCTCCTCCCACAGTCCATACTTTACCACAAGGGCTACTTCTATTCTCAAGAAACAATTTCCTGCTTTTCAAAACTGCTGGACAATGAACTTCACTTTGCCAAGCATGAATTCAGAGTTTAACAGATATCTCATTTATTTTCATGACTTTCAATTTTCTCAAAACTTACAGCAATTGAACTGACAGCACAGGTTTATTTCCAGTGTATTGGTAAAGTGAAGTCTAGAGTTCTTTTCCTCAGGAGTACTAATAGTTTACATTTGGGGACACCATGAGAATATACAGAACTGATAAATAGATACATCAAGAGATAAGAAGATTTAACCAGGCAATCTAAATTAATAATCTGGGTCTCTTTCATTGAAACAGAAAAGGTTAAGAAAACCTACAATAAAAATTCCAAATTATGAGGGATTTTGATAAAGTTAAATGTTATCCAGTGGTTTGTGATGTGCTAAATAGAAACTATAAGTTTAACGTCTCAACGATAGATAGCAGAGTGAGGTTATCACACTTTGCATTTTATGCAGGGGGTCATTGGGACATGTACAAGTGGTGGCAATGAAATCCACAGTCAGCTTCTATTAGAGAACCAAACAGGTATTTGAAAGAAAACTCTCTACAATGATGTGGAGAAAGAGCCCATGAATGGGACTAATGAATAACTATCTCAGGGAGTGAAAATTAAAGATCTATACACTCTAGAAATCTGAAACAAAAGCAGAAAATTCTGGAGATATCAGTCTTATGGATCTGTTTCTCTTTACACAGAGGCTGCCCAGCCTGATGCACATTTCCAGCATTTTCTGTAACTGCTTCAGGGAGTGGGAACAGGTTTTATGGGCTGAATGGGCCCTAATCAGCTCTGAGAATTCTGTGTTCATATTTGCTGTACAGTACTTATGACAGTATGTAAGACTCACCCATCACTGTTTATATCAGAAACAGCCACAGTGTATCCAAAGTAAGAAGCCATCTGTGGATTAATAATAAAAAAATATCAGTGGGGTTGCACCAAGGATGCTACTTTTTTAATATAAGATGACAATTCAGGTAGCAAGAAGGCAGACACTTCATTCACTAACCAGAAGAATGTTTATTGATAATTGCTGATTGCCTTTGAGAAGGTGATGGTGAACCTTTGCATTCCATGAGGTGAAGACACACCCACAGTGCACCAATCACCTCGGACTCCTGTCTCACCGTTCCCCTTCTTCTCTTTATACCGGCCATCTCGCCTCTCTATTCTCAGTCCTGACGCAGAGTTTCAACCTGAAACATTGAGAGTGCTTTACCACCCACAGATGCTGCTCGACCCGCTGAGTTCCTCCAGCAGATTGTTTGTTACTCTCACAGTGCTGTTGGGTAGGGAGCTCCAGCATTTGGACCTATGCAGAAAAATGACAATATATTTCCAGGCCAGGTATATATGATGACTTGGTGGGGAACTTGCAAGTGGTGGTATCCCATGCATCTGCTGTCCTTGTCCTTCTAGATGGTAAAAGTCATGGGTTTGGGGAATGTTGTTGCAGTAACCTAGGCACATGGTAGACCGTACACATTGCAGATAGGACATGCTGATGGAGGAGGGAATGAATCAAACAGGCAGTGTTTTCCTAAATATGTTGGGTATCTTGAGAGCTGCCGAAGCTGCACTCATTTAGCCAAGTGGAGATTATTCCACCATATCCCTGTCTTGTGCCTCTGGAACTGAGAGACTTGCCGTAGGATACCCAGCCTCTAACCTGTTCTTGCAGCCACACTATTTATGTGTGCTGGTCCAATTAAATTTCTGGCCAGTTATAACCCCTAGAATATTGATGGTGGGGATTCAGCAAGGAATACCCTGAGGGACTCCCACAGCTAGGTCCTGTGGTCGAGTAGATTGACCTCTGACAACCATCTTCCTTTTGGGGAGAATCCACCCAGTGAAGAGCTTCCTCCCGATGCCCACTGACTTCACTTTTATTAGTGTACCTCTATACCATACTTGGGGAAATGCAACCTGAGGCTCAAGGGCAGTCACCCTCACCTCACCTGTGGGACTCAGCTCTTTGATCCATATTGGGGCTGAGCATTCTTGTTGAACCCTCACTGAGTGGGTATCACAGGATAGCATTGTAGATGACGACTTCAGTACTTTGCTAATAATCGAGAATAGACTGATGGTGCAGTAATTAGCTGGATTGGATTAGTTCTGCTTTTTCTGGATTAGACATTCCTGGATAATTTTCCACGTTGTCAGTGTTCAGATATGAGCAGGCATAGCCTTAGGGTGAGAGGGGGAAAGTTTAAAGGAGATTTACGAGGTAAGTTTCTTTTTACACAGAAACTGGTAGATGCCTGGAACTCACCGTCAGGGGAAGTGCTGGAAGTAGATAAAATAGCAATGTTTGAATGGCATTTAGACAGGCAGGGAATGGAGGTATATAGGTCATGTGCAGGTAGATGGGATTTGTTTGGATTGGCATCATGGTGGGCTTCAGTCTTCAACAACACAGCAGGGAAGTCTGTGATTCCAATTGCCTTTGCTGTATTGAGTGCTCTCAGCCATTTATTGATACCAGGTGGAGTGAATCGAATTGGCTGAAGACTAGATTCAGTGATGATAGGGATCTCAGGAGGGAGCCACGATTGATCATCCACTCAGCACTTCTGAATTAGGTTGGATGTTCCAAATGCTTCAGTCTTCCCTCTAGCACTCGAATGCTGGACCCTGCTGTTGTTGAGGATGGCAGAGTTCTTCCAGCCTCCTTCTCCCATTAGCTGCTTAATTGTCGATTAGATATGATGGCACTTCAGAGCTTTGATCAGTCAGTTGATTGTGTGACTGCTTGGCTCTATTGCATGCTGTTTTATCATGAGTGTAGTCCTGCGCTGTAGTGTGGCCAGGTGGTAATGATAAGAGTGAGGAATATGCTGGACCATGAGGTTACAGATTGTAGTTAAATACAGTCCTGGTGCTGCTGACAGCTTGTACTGCTTAAAGCATGCCATGGAGACACAAGAGACTGCAGATGCTGGAATCTGGAGCAAGAAACAATCTGCTGGAGGAACTCAGTGGATCAGGCAGCATCTGTGAGGGGAAAAGAATTGATCATGTTTCGGTTCAAAACCCTGCGTCAAGACCGACAGTGCAAAGGGAAGGGTGCCAGTATAAAGAGGAGAGGGAGAGTGGTGAGACGAAGCCAGTACATGATGGATGCCATTATCTTAGTTGCGAGATCTGTTCTGAATCTGTCCCATTTGCATGATAATAATGCTATGCAGGGGGGTCCTCATGGAAAAATTGGACTCAATCTCCAAAAGGACAAATGTGATGGTCACTCCTGTAATATGTCATGGAAAGATGCATCACAATAGTCAAGATGAGGTCAAATAGGTTTATCTTGAGTTGGGTCTTTCACCGTCTGTAAAAGAGCCAGTCTGCTGGCTGCACCATAGAAGACTCAGCCAGCTAGCACAGTGGTGATACTACTAAACCACTCCTTGCAATAGATGTTGATGTTTCCCAACCAGAGCACATTCTGTGTTCTCCTATACTCAGTGCTTCCTTCAACCTCTATTTAACATGGATAGTATTGGTTCATCTGCTGATGGAGGACAGTAATCAGCAGGAGATTATTATTTGACTAGTCGATGGAACTTTGCAAGATCAGCTCAGCTACAATGTGCCTTTTCCATGTAGGTTTTGGGAGAAGGCTGTTCAAGCCTAGCGAGGAGCCTGGTTGAGTTCTATGTCTTCAATTCTGTTTCCACTTATTCAGTAAGTTGTTCAACAGATTGAAGAAATCCACTGAGGTCAGAGCCAGTTTTAACCTGTGGACTGCTCTCTGTGAATAGTGTGTGTTAGAGGCACGCATAATAAAGGAGGTATCTGACCAATCACAAATTAATTCTCAGCAATTATGAAGAGCTGCTATCACCCACAAGAAACAGGGTCACACTTGGCACAGGGCATTATCTACCCTCATCAATAGCACACATCCAACTGCAGATCAATTCAGCTCTCTGAAACTGTAGTTGACCAGGTTTTAATTAATTAGAAAACACAAACACACCCAAAGGGTTCATTAGTTTATCATAAAAGGAGTCAGCACAATATCATTTGGAGTCATAGACAGAGTCACAGAGCATGGAAACAAGCCATTCAGCCCACCACATCTATGCTGACCAGTGGATTAAATCCACATTAATCCCATGGAGAATTAGAGGAGGTATACTCTGATAGTCTGGAACATGTATGCATCAGGAAAGAGGAAATGTTAGAGATATTGATGTACATTAGGGTGGACAAATCCCCAGGGCTTGATTAAATCTATCCCAGCATGTTCTGGGAAACAAGGGAAGAGATTGCAGGGAGTGTGACAGAGATTTTAGCATCAACTTTAGCCATGGATGAGGTACCAGAAGACTAGAGAGCTGCTAATGTTGTTCTCATACTCAAGGAGGGTTGTAGAGATGAGCCAGGAAAGTACAGGCCAGTGAGTCTTGCATCAAAGTTGGTGGCGTTGTAGATAAGATTGTTACCCAAGGATACAGAGGGATGTAGATCTGCTGGAAAGTTGGGTGGAACAATGGCAGATGGAATTTAATCCAGATACTTGAGAGGTAATGCATTTTGGATCATCTAACATTGGCTGGACATATACAGTAAACAGCAGGGACATTGATATACAGCGGGACTTTGGGGTTCAAGTTCATACTCCCTTATAATGGCAACACAGATGGATAAAGTAATGAAGAAGGCAAACACACGAGACTGCAGATGCTGGACTATGGAGCAACAAACAATCTGCTGGAGGAACTCAGAGCAACATCTGTGGGAGGAATGGAATTGTTCTGGGTTGAAACCCTGCATCAGGACATTTAGCTTCCTTGCCTTCATAGGCAGGGGTATTGAATACAAGAGTTGGGACATCATGTTGCAGTTGTACAAGACATTGGTTAGGAATATTGTCTGCAGTTCTGGTCATCACACTATAGAAAGGAAGTGGTGGTGCAGAAGGAATTCACCAGGATTTTGCCTGGAATGGAGGGCTTCAGTGGCAAGGAGAGATTGGACAGGTGGAGATTGTTCTCACTGAAGCACAGGAAGCTGATGGTGACCTTATAGAGTTATGAGGGGTAGTGATAGGGTAGATCGTCATAGTCTTTTTTCTAATGGGAGAGGAGTTTAAAACTAGAGGACGTAGCTTTAAGGTGAGAGGGAAAATATTTAAAGATCATCTGAGGGGCAAGTTTTTCATGCGGAGGATAGCGGACATATGGAACAAGCTGCCAGCTGAGGTGGTAGAGGTGGTACATTTACAATGTTTAAAAACATTTGTACAGGAATATAGATAGGAAATGAATATCGGGATATGGGCTAAATGCAGGAAAATGGCATTAGCACGGGTAGGTATCAGTTGGCATGAGAAATAAAGGACTGCAGATGCTGGAATCCAGAAAAACACAATAATGCTGGAGGAACTCAGCAGGCCAGGCAGCATCTGTGGAGAAAAGCAGGTGGTCAATGTTTCATATCAGGACCCTTCTTCAGGTCAGGACCCTTCCTGACCCAAAACATTGACCGCCTGATTTTCTTCGCAGATGCTGCCTGGCCTGCTGAGTTCCTCCAGCATCATTGTGTTTTTCATCTCAGTTGGCATGGACAAATCAGGCTGAAGGCCCTGTTTCCATGCTGTACAATTCCATGACGTTCAGCATTTCCAGCATCTGGTTGCTTCAAGACCTGAACATGTTATAGACACATGAGGAAGCAACTTTAAAAATTCCACATGTACAAACTGAGAGTGATGTAATGGAAAAATCTGTGGAAATCAATCTCACAGTATACCATCTCATGGCTTTTGACATGGAACATAATACACTGATAACATTCTGCATCACGTGAAGGGCTCCCTCACTCTAAAGGCAAATAGTTTTCAAAACTGAAAATAAACTGAAAGAAGGAAATATAGCAGAGCAAATAAAAACTAGGTTCATGTATCAGGTGCTTAAAATACCTTTTAATATTCACTTTCAGAATATGGGCATTATTATAAATACTAACTTTGCCAGAGATGCCCAGATCCCAAGACATGAATAAAGAAAAACATCAGAGTAATTTTTGGTTATCTCAATATGACAGATAAACTTCAAGCTAAAAATTGTACTGGAAACAAAAGATTTGAGCTTGTATTTTATGAGTAAATGGTGCATTAAAGTGACTTTGGGCATATTTTGAAATGTTTGCTATGGAAATTCCACACACCAGAAAATTGGGCCAGGCACTTCCTGTTGCGATTCACCCGAATACCAATGTCATTTCCTCAACATATTTCATGCACATGACGATGCATGTGTGGCTGACTTGACTTTGTAATCAATTTTCAGTGTAACAGAGAGTACATTACAATGAAAGCAGGATATCATTTTCATTTCTAAAACTTCTTTGCCAACACACCTCAGTATAAACAAAGGCTTTGTGGACTGATAACTGCATCCACAGCTATGGAGTGTGATTAGCCTGCTGTATGCTCAAGGGTATCTTTCCTGGGACACTCGCACAACCTTACTGCGCGCTCTCACACACACACACACAGCTGCCATGGAGAAATCACTTTAACATCACTGTGTCGCTCTCCACGTATGCGATATGCGCAGGTATCAAGTAGTCAGCTTTTAACATTTCTTAAAGGGAGTGAACCATGATAACTGACTGCTCTCAGCACATTGTACTGCAGGGTGCTCTGGACCTATGATCCCTTAAAGCAGAATGTCCCAATTTTGCAGTTTATCTTCAGTGGCTTAACATCTGACATTAAGTTGAATCATAGCGCCCAACAACAATGGAGGAAATCCACTTTGTGGCTTCAGTCCCTGCAAACTAATACACAAACATTTCAGTTTTATATCTGGTTCCTCTTGACCATCTTGTGCTTCCCAGTGTAACCTGTTCTGCATTTTGTTACCTCAACTTGGAAGTCACTTTATTATTTTTGTTGCCTTTGACATTATCTAATAGATTTCTAAAATAATTGAAGTCACTATTATTTTACAATAAAATTCACATTTTTCTAAGTTCTCTGGAAGGGGAAGGTTTCAAAGGCTTCATTAAAATAAACAGACAATGAGCATTTACCTTTTCACCAGTAAAGTTCAGAATAAAAGTCATATCCGTTGCATTTATAATGGCAACCTACAAAAAGAAGTGTGTCTATATTGGTCATCCATTCTGGGCAATGCAATCATGATATTAAAAAAATGTGCACTATTAACATTTCATCATATTATTTCTGAGGCTGATAGGTAAACACTGTTATCAGCACACTGTAATGCAGGCTACTCAGGACCCCATCAAGCATACCATTGTGTAAAGCTGCAGTACATAGCCTAGGCACCTTCCTCCAGGGAGAGAAACAGAGATAGATGGAGACTAAAGTTGTATACTCAGAAGTGGCCAATACAATGCAACATAGACTGGTTTCATGATGGATGTTGGCAATCGTCCTTGCATACTAAGTGTGTGAGTGTGTGGCATGTCAGACCACAGAAAGGGCAAAGATACATAATTAGAAACAGCAGGGTAGTATGGATTTTCAGTTTGCATAGTTGGCATAGCAACCAGTTGACTGCCTGAAGCCACCATCAGGAGAGCCAAACTATTTGCAGATACAGGCCTCATTTGAATAATATCAGTAAGCTGTGAGCAACACCCAGATGTTCCCCTGCAGCTCACTGCTTGTGGGCAGGCACTGAATTCAGCTTTCCTCCACATTGAACCAACCACAAAGCTGGACTGGAATGAGGGAACCAATCCCAGAAGGGTTGGAGCATGGGCCAGTGGCACAGAACCAGGAGGGGTACTTCTGATCCTACTGGCCACAGTCAAATAAAAAGGGCAAACGTGGCACTGGGCAGCTTTAAGACACGTTGTTTGCACTCAGAATGGGCCAAGATTTTGTTCTATTTGGTAAGAAGAGCAGGTGTCCTCAAGCCTGCACCACTGTTCAATAAGAACATGGCTGATCTAGTCTTGACCTCACTCCACACTCCTGCCTGATCCCCTTAACCCTTGATTCTCCTATAGTCCAAAAACATATCTATCTCATCCTTGAATATATTCAATGACAGCTTCCATACCTTCTTGAGTAGAGAGCTGCAAAGATTCACAAACTGTTGTGAGAAGAACTTCCTCCGCAGCTGTCTTCATTTAGTGACCTTTGCTCTGTTCCTGAGTTCTAGATTCCCTCACCAGGAGAACCATCCTCTCAGCATTTGCCTTGTCAAGCCCCCTCACATTTTTTAATAACATCACCTCTTGTTCTGCTGAACTTCTGTGAGTGGAGGTCCAACCTTCTCAATTCTGATAAGACAACTCTTTCATGCAGTAATCAACATAGTGACTTTGAGGCAAGTATATCCCTCCTTAAATAAGGAGACCAAAATTATCTGCAGTACTCTAGATATGGTCACACCAATACTCCTTACAGCCAGATGAAGGCTCCCCCACCTTGGGTAACTCACTTTTTCTTTTGATCCATGTCAGAATTTGCCACTTCTGCTTGTCATCATTTTGGCCTAGTGTTTCTTTTAATATTAGTACAGTTCCCAACAACAAATTAGCAGTGAATTACACAAATAAAGAAGAATAATCTGATTCTAACAGCTGCATTAACTCATTTGATCTCATCCTATCAGAGATAATACCCTCCCCTCACTCAACTTCTCTGGTACTGAAAACTTACTTGATTTGCTATTTCCCAGATCTGATGAAGGGTCTCAGACCTGAAACAGTTTCTATTTCCACAAATGCTGCCTGACCTGCTGAGTGTTTCCAGCACTTTCTGCTTTAATTCTTTGCCTCTTGCAATAAAGGCCAATATTCCACTTGCCTTCCTATTTACTGGCTGTATATATCTGCTAAACATATGTGTTTCACATACAACCAGATCCCCCTATATAGCAGTATTCCCCATTCCAACAATATTGTTCTTTTCAATCTTATATTCAAGAGCTGATAAAAGCCTCCATTCTGACTTGCTTTTCCCAAGAAAGTAATGATATAATTTAACAGTACTCAACAATGCAAGAATAAAATATAAAAACTGTTCCTTTACCACAGGAAAGTGAAATTAAAGAGAATTAAACAACTTAATTATTTTTTTTGGGAAAAAAAAACTAAACAAAAGAGTAATACATACATATCCAACTGCCTGAGCACCTCTTGGAATTCCAGCAACAAATTCTAGTAAAAAGAAAAAGCCAGGAAATTTGAGTTGGCAAACATGGTTTTACTAGGTTAGTTAGAGCTACGTCTTTGTATTTTAAGGAAGAGGAAATGGCTAATAAAGGCATAATGAATGAGTACATGCCTTCGGTGATCAATTCGACCACTTACCTTGTTCAGAGTCTCCTGTGAATTCCCCCACGGCAACTGAGTATCCTGTTAAGAAGATAAATTACCCTCAGATGGTCAAATTGCAGTAATTACAGCATCAAAGCACATATTTCATATGGAAAAGCTGCTGAATGGGGTGCCATTCTGGCAGTTATGCTTAGATCACAGCCACTAGTATCCTGCATTGATAACCCTGGCAGAATGAACATGGGTTTAGGGGTGTTTGCATCAAACTACCTTCCATCTGGCGAGCTGACCACAACACCTCAAGCTTGAACAAGACACACACACACCAGCACACACAGACTGGAACCTCCAGTACCTGCTGCCACCTCCGAAGTGTAAGGCAGCCATTCCCTCCACACAGCTTTGCCCTTGCAGATGTTGAGCAGGCATATTTGGATTGGATGTATGTCCCTCTCAAGCAACATCCCCAAAAACCTCTGCTGAAGGCCATCAGGAACCTACCCATTTCCAGTTTCCATTGAACTTCAGCTGATCCAGTCAGATGTACACTGGAGAGCCTGTATCCTCACAGCATGAATATATTGGGAATCACAATGAGAATTGATTTTACAGAGAAAATAGGAGCAGGAGCAGGCCATTTTGCTCTTTGAACCTGCTCTACCATTGAACATAACCATGGCTGATCATCCAAATGCAATCTCCTCTTCCAGCCCTGTGAATAATATCCAACTTGAATACATTTAACAATTTGGATCCATCTGTTTTCTTTGGTTGTGAATTCCACAAGTTCACCACTCTCAGGGAGAAGAAACCTCTCCTCATCTAAGTCTTAAATGGCCTACCCTTATTGTTACTCTGTGTCTCCAGATCCTGGACTCCCATGCTTTTAGGAACATCCTCCCTGCATTTAGTTGGTCCAGTCTTGAGTATAAGAGTGGGAATGTCATATTGCAGTTGTACAAAACATCAGTTAGACAACATTTGGAGTACTGTGTACAGTTCTGGCCGCCACACTATAGGAAGGATGTGGTAGCAGTGAATAGAGTGCAGAAGAGATTCACCAGGATGTTGCCTAGAATGGAGGGCAGTTGGTATAAGGGAAGAATGGATAGACTGTGTTTGTTCTCACAGGAACACAGGAGATCGAGGGGTGACCTAATAGAGGTTTATAAAGTTATAAGGGACATAGGTAGAATATTTTTCACGTGGCAGAGAACTAGAACTAGAGGGCATGGTTAAAGATGAGAGGAAAGATATTTAAAGGAGATCTGAGGGGTAATTCACACAGAGGGTGGTGAATATCTGGAATGAGCTGCCGGGGAGCTGTAGAGGCAGATACAGTTATAGTATTTAAAAGGCGTTTGGACAGGTACTTGGATAGGAAAGGTGCAGAGGGATATGGGCTTAATGCAGGCAAATGAGATTAGCATAGATAGGCATCA
>JARFYF010000084.1:35931857-35945026 GCA_030265395.1 Rhina ancylostomus
ACCACTCTCTGTGTAAAAAACTTACCCCTGACATCCCCCTTATACCTTCCTCCAATCACCTTAAAATTATATCCCCTTGTGTTAGCCATTGTCACACTGGGAAAAAGTCTCTGACTGTCCACTCGATCTATGCCTCTTATCATCTTGTACATTTCTATCAAGAGACCTCTCATCCTCCTTCTCTCCAAAGAGAAAAGCCCTAGCTCGCTCAACATATCCTCATAAGACACGTTCTCCAATCCGGGCAACATCCTGGTAAATCGCCTCTGCACCCTCTCTAAAGCTTCCACAGCCTTTCTATAATGAGGCGACGAGAACTGAGCACAATATATACCCGTGGTACATGGGTACTTTATACCCATGAACCCTAGTCCATTACTGTCATTAGTAGCACGACTGGTTAAAATATTTTGTTTGGTGATTTAAATTTGTATCATTTGAAGGTGCAAGTTTCAAACTTGCAAACTTGTACCAAAATGGTGTAAGTTTCATTGCACTACATCTCTATCAGTATGGTGCGAGAGAACCTTTCCCAAAGTCTTACAAATATTCTAGATGTTTATTCCTTTAAGAGTAAGCTGCATTCACAGGTTTTACCACCTGAAGGAATATATTATTTTTACAGCAGTTTCTGGGCTCAGGTTATTTCAGTTTCTGCTGGAGCTTATTCTCCAGTGTTAGAACCCCTGACGATAATGCAACTTTTAACAACACACCATGTTTTTCTGCTGTCAGTGTGTATTGGGAATTTAGCAAAATGGTCCTCAACAAACGAAAGCTATAGTTAATTGCTAAAGTATGGTGGCTGCTTTTCCTTATGTTTTTAACTTGGCTCAGTGGGTTCTCTTTCTCCTCCCTACCAATGGTTTAACCTCTTTTCAGTATTGCATCTGGTGGATGAGAGCACAGATGCAATATCATATATGGAGCAATCAAATATAAAGATATGATTTTTAAATCTTGTGCAAACATTACTTTAGTAAAATAGGAAATCAAATGCTTTACCTGCTCAGGAAAAAATTCTTGTAGAAACGTTCCCAATAAAATGATACCTAGTCCTTCTGGGTCTAATTTGTTCTTCATAATGTTCACACTGAAATACAGAAAACAATCCACTGAAACAGTCACATGAAACATCATGTGCAGACTATAAACAGGTTCTGTTGATTATTACACAAAATATACAATGACATTTGGTGGTTTGGCAAAACTAAACCAAATGATGCTGTACAAGTCAGAATTTTTTCCAGTTCTTTTTCTTTGGAAGCAAGAATGCCAAAGCTTGACAGTGTTTCATCTGCACCTGCAAGGTACAAATCAGGAGTCTCTTGCCTGATCTCTCCACTTGCCTGGATGAGCATCTCATTCACCACCTTGAACACTCATTCCCACTACAATGTGACTGCAAGTTGTACCATCTATAAGAAGCAATGCAGTAGCTCACTCTTTGCCTGTAGTTTCCAAATACATATCTGTAACTCAGAAGAGAAGAGCAACCAGGCTCAAGGAATATCACTGTCTGCAAGCTTCCTTCAAGTCACACACATGAACATAAGGAATAAAAATATGAGAAGATCATTCAGCCTCTCACATCTACTCCATCACTCAATGATCACATGGAAGAGCGACTGCAGGCAATATGCTGAGGCAGTCAAAGTGGATCTACATGATGGGGACTGACCACAAGGAAGGGGTTAAGCAGAAAAACTGAAAACTCAGTCACAATAATAGTTGGTCAAGAAAGATAACTGGAATGAGCTTTTACAGCAATTAGGTCAGAAGTTGAACTGAACTGAAGAGAATGTGTAAGTACACCTTCAGAAATTTAATTTTGAAAATGGAGGTGTTAAGGTTATTAAATGTGAACCTAGCATGGAAATTGTGAGCTCTAAGAGAAAGATTGGAAGAGTTTTTTTTAAAGTGATGGAAGTGCAAAATGACGGTGAAGATGTAGAATGGTTGTTGATCAATGGGGAAGGAAAGTCAGGTGGGTTGTGTGAGACAACATCTTTTACTCTGATAAAGCTGAAAGTGGTGGCAAATGAAATAAGAATATAAAAGTGAGCATTAAACAAAATAAGATTTACAGAAGAAGATGCTTTCTTGTGGGAGGAAACAATGAATATCACCAAAATTAAGTGAGAGCTAACCACTAAGGCTGGAGATACACCACCTGTGATAGTGGCGCAAAGCTTTGGAAACAATCCACTGCAAATAAAATAATCAGTTCTAAATCTGAGATAAGTGATAATAAACTAGGGAGGGAAAATTTGAACATCATTTGTTGTCTCAGGATCTGCAGGAACAGTCATTTTCAAATAAATGCAAACACTTCTAGCTTCATTTGTACAGTAGAAGAGTAAAAAGATCACATTGCTCCAACTATAATTACACTTCAAAATTATAGCCCACTGTTCCTAATCTATCTCTGCATAACAGTGATGCCAGAATTAGACTGAAGTTGGCTCTTTTACCAGCACAATCTGGTACTATTCAAAACTATTTGCCTTGTATCGCCTTTTTTGGGAGAAAAACTCAGATCAGGTCATTCGTGCTCAACTTCTTATGCAAGCAACGACAAGAGTAAAATCCAAAGATTCCACCTGTCAGCCATTAAAAATTGCACTGCATTGCTCAGGGGATAAAAAAAATCCACTGATTAAATAGATATATCCCGAATGTGCTTGTCTTCCAACAGGATCTTAATTTTGATACTTGAAAAAGGAGCAATACTTTGCAAGGTGAGGAAGCTGCATGCAATGACTAAACTATCTTACAATAACAGATCATGATAACAAGCAATTATAGGTTCAAAGGCACAACTTATATTGCCTTAAAATTTACAGGGACCAAGACAAACCAAGACAGAAGTTGATTTTCAAAATGAAAACTTCAAAACATGAAATACGTGTGTACTTGCCTATTTTCTTGGAAGTAACAGGTTTGCATACCATTCATATGACAATCCAGATACTGAAAACTTAGAAGTCTACTGAGTGCATTAGTCAAGATTTGAGCTTGGCTAAGACTGGGCAAGACGTGGTCATTAACTGAACAGCAGCTGGCAGCTATAATTTGGTTTAAAAAAAGCCTGAAATTTATTTTTTACCATTTTAAAATAAATTCTAAATAAATTCTAAATGTACCATAGAAACGTGAGATTGAATTGTAAAGGAATAGAAAAGTTCAATTCCATTATTCAATCTTAAAATTCACTGACTGCTCATCCATTTAATCTTTTACATCCTTCAATATTTGCCGATTGTAGATTTATCTATCACCGTCTTGAAAATTATTACATCTACAACGATACAGCCTCAATGTAAACTATTCCAGATGTTCTCTATAAACCCAGTACAAAGAGATTGCTGCGGAGCTATACAGTCACATTCGCATCCACACATATTCATGTGCTCTTGTTTCAGAGCTTGCATTTGTGATGAATATTTCTTGAAGATCTAGCACATATTATCCTTTTAGAATCGTAAATACTTTTTATAGAATCACCTTTAATCTTCTCCATTTGAAACATTTGCAGTATATTAGGCTTTCCAATCTCAGTTCTCAAATTAGTTGCCCATATTTGTGTTCCCTCCAAGGTTAGATACTCCAAATGTCCAGAATTATATGTCAATTTATAAAACAGACTTAGAGAGAGCTTGAAGGAGCAGAAACAAAACTGATACAGAGCACAAGGAGCTAACAACTTTGAAATTGTGAGTTGAAATTTGTGAGGACAAGGCAGCATTTTGTGAGTAGAGAGGAATAAGATTTTTTTCTGAATTTAAGGCACAAGTGCACCCAGACTTCCAACAGTTTTTTTTTGCTGTATACAAAATAATTAGGATTAGCTGAAGCAGATAGTTAGAGTCTTTTTCCCTGTATGGAAAGTTCAAATACAAGAGGGCATTGGTTAAAGGTGAGGGGGGAATGTTAATGGAGATGTCTGAGGCTTTACACATAGAGTGTGAGGTGTCTGGAAAGCACTGCAGGCATGGTGGTAAAAGTGCTGCGGGGTGGTGGTATAATAGTGACATTTAAAAGGCATTTATACAGACACATGAACAGACAGGGAATATGGATTCAGACCACATGCAGGCAGGTGGGATTAGTTTACAGTGGCATCATGGCCAGCACAGACATGATGGGCTGAAGGGCCTGTTCCTGTGAAGGGTCCTGACCCGAAACGGTGACCACCTGCTCTTCTCCATGGATGCTGCTTGGCCTGCTGAATTCTTCCAGCATCATTGTGTTTTTCATCAAGATTCCAGCATCTGCAGTCCTTTGTTTCTCCTGTACTGTTCTGTGTAGGCTCTAGGAGTAAGATTTGTTTGCTATGAGGTGTTCCCTCTTTTTCCAGATATTTTGATTTCTGACACCTAGCGTAGAGCATTTTTAAAAGTTTGAAACCCTACTTTTATTCTTCACTGACATCTCAATACCATCTTAAACCACCATACCATGCTCATTCCGTTTTCCCAAGCCCCAGTGATTCCATACATACAGTGACACGCATTTTTAAGAGCAGTAGTATAGTTTAAAAAGTATAAAACAGCATTGGTTAAAATAAATGGTCACAATACAACTTGGCATATTCTTCCTGAAAGTTCATTTGAGTTATAACAAAGGTTTTATATGATATACTTTGGCAGCTTGTCGGTTATATGGTCCTTTTGTGATAGTCCTAAAGTATTTTGTTCAGCAAAGTATTTAATTATCCAATATCTAGAATTAAGTATCACAATTATATAGGGCATGCTTTGCTTAA
This sequence comes from Rhina ancylostomus, assembly GCA_030265395.1. Lineage (NCBI taxonomy): Eukaryota > Metazoa > Chordata > Chondrichthyes > Rhinopristiformes > Rhinidae > Rhina > Rhina ancylostomus. Next base: position 35,936,626 of record JARFYF010000084.1, read on the forward strand.
AATACAATTTTAATCCCAATAGATAATTTGAAGATACATCATTAAAATTAAGTTCTGACTTTGGAACAAACATTTACAAAGCATTTACTTCAAAAACTATTACTTCACCTGAAATAATTCTGTCTCAAGTTTGTGAAAACAAGTCACGTACAAAATGTTGTACCTGATTGTGTTGCCTCATCCTGTTTAATTGGTTTTGTCAAGAATATAGACCTCATAGTCAATACTTCTATAGGAATATTGACAGGTTGCCATATAAGTTTAAAAGCTTATAGGCAGCATGCACACTGCAGTTTTAAATCACAAGTAACACCTTTATTTAACTCTTGTCAACACTATGACACTTCCATTACTACTCATATTGTTATCCTGTCTTCCCAACATGCTATTCATCTGATGAGAAGCAAAATAGTTTGGCTTATACAAAGTCAAAATGCATTAAATTTTCATAAAAGTAATGCTACAAAAAAGTGAGGATCTTAATATTATTGAAGCAATCAAGCTATCAAGGCTATTACATAGAAGTAAAATACATCTTGCACATTTCAGCATTTTTGAGGTAAAAATACGTATTTTGTACCATATCTGTTGCTGACAGAAATTTAGAACAATGTTTATAGTGCAGCCAAGAATAAAAATGGAATGAGAACCATTCAGCTGGAACACAGATTTTCCTTTCTTGGAACTCATTAGACACCTGTAAGGTACATGGTATGCTGTGCTTGAGAGGGGATTTTTATTTTCTTTTGATTGAATTATGATTGCAGGGTTGCCCATAATCTTTGTACTACAAAAGTGGGAGCAAAGTTGAACCAAGAATGATCTCAGTTATGTTCAATCTTTTGCAATACATTCTATTTGTTAGAATCAGAAAAAAATGCATAGATTTGCATTTTATTTTGGTAAATAACATACAGATAAGGGAATGTAATGAAGGTGTATTTGAATTTTTAGGAAGTGGTAAGCCATTACTTTGGCGTTAAACACAGGGAATGTGGATAAAGGAAAGCCTACTGGCATGATTGTAAAAAGCCAAAACATTGTTAATGGAATGGAAGAATAGAAGGTATGGCAGAGGAAACCATCAGGATGAATGTTGGGCTCTGCTTAGAAATAATGTGCATTTATATAAGAAATGAAACTGTTACTGTACAGTTAAGTCAAAGTATTCATGCATGTATTATATTGCCAATTAATATGAATAATTGTGAGGAATGACATAAATAAATAGGGAAAGCTATAATTTCATTGTTCTTACAAACTATAAATGAAGTGTTTTTAAAAGCATGATAACACAGAGAACACTTACTATTCAGGTTCTGACACTAAATCCAAGGCTCTCATGACATCTTCCAGCAGTGTGTCTGGTATAAATCCATTATCTGTAATGAAACAAAAAAAAAATCTTTGATTTGAAAACCTCAAACTTAGTAATGATGGATACAATAATATAGTTCTTTATCTGAGTGAAGATCAGAATTCTGAAACTTAGCACCTTTGCCTGCTGCACATTGCAAAGAAATGTTAGGGGTGTCAAGCATTTATAAGCATTAACCAGAATTAAATCTCTTGTTAGTTTTGGCTTAAATTGCCCATGTTACTTGTACTACTATTGCTTATAAGCTTTCTCATCCAAGAAATGATCCAGCGTAAACCTTCTGAATCAGTGAACACTCTAACCTTCAGAACATGAATTGAGATCTACTGAATAGCAAATCTACAGGATCCCAAGAGCAATACAAAAGCTGGTCTACATTTGGTCTCCAACTCTAGATATTCCTACACCAAATCTACTGGCAATGTTGCATACACACTTGTATACTTAAGTGCCACATACGTACAGGAAGTGACATTGACATTTACCGAAACAGATTGTGCTTTCATATGGATATAATGTTTATATAATTGGTTTTGCATGTGCAGAAAGCTCATGGTGAGGAATTGCATAGGGTATTGAACCTTAATTTCTGCAATTACATTCAGCGCATTAACTTGATTTAACCTTCACTCCTAAAATCAATGCTTTCAAAAAAACTTTCACTCAAGAATTACTTGTTTCAATGATTAATGTGATTGATTCTCAATTGTCACTGAAATGGCCTAGCAAGACACTCTGCTCAAGGGCAATTATGGATGGACAATAAATGTTTGCTTTGCCCGCAAGGTCCAGAGCCTAAAAAATGGATAAGGTTAATGAAAGGATGTAAAAGGCAAGAAACTAGTTCAACAAAGACAACCCTACCTGATAGCTAAATACAAAAACTAGACCAATGACTGAGATGAGACATTAAACCATGGCCTTGTAGGTGAACATAAATCCCATGGCCTTATTTCAATTTGGGCACTTGGGGGCTTCTTCCTCGTGTCCTGGTAAAATTTGTTCCCTAACCAAATCACTGGAGTAATTATTACATTGCTAACACTCACAAACTGGCTGCTGCATTTGTACAATGATTACACTACAAAAATTTTCCATATTTTTTTTTACTTGTATTGCACTGTTGTTCTAAAAATATTATTTTCCCTCTTTCTCACAAAGATTAAGCATTGTGCAATCAGAGAATGTTTTTGGGATTCACCGAACCAATTTAAGTTCTACCAATAATCTTGTTTCTCCTGATACATTACTCCTAATGACGCACATACCGATCCTAAATTACCAAAGGGAAGATGCCTTCCAGTCACCTTATTTAATAGCATCAAAAGTTAATAGCATCAAAAGTTTTCCTTCTTGGTATTGCAAGGAAAAATTCCAAAAGGTAACTTTGTCAATGAGTCACAATAAAGTCACTACCTTACATAAATGTAGCCAAGAGCAGCCAGTATTAGTTACTTATGGCTCCTCTTTTACTCCTCCTGGAACTATCATTAATTACTTTTAGCCGTATTATCTCCTCTAGCATCACACAGCCCTCCCACATCTTTTACTTTGCTAAAGCTATGCTTGCAGGTAACAGAGAGAAATCAGCCATGCCTACTCAACAATGAACTCTCTTCAGATATTGGTTCTTGCTAGTAACACAAGTTGCAAAACAGTCCTATGGTGTTCATATAGTAAATGCCTCTTAAGCTAACCACTGGCACCTTTGACTAAGAAGGAAGTTTACAGAACAAACTTTTCCCAATAATGGAAAAGAAGATACATAAGCTTCAACTGGAATAAATGTATAAGACCTGAGCAGAAAACAGTGCTGAGCGATTTACAAATGATGTTTCAAGTTGAAGTTTCAAATTCATAAACCATGGCATTAGAAAAAAAGCACAGAATAGAAATGCAAGAGGCACAGTTAGAAAGGAATAAAAAGAGAGAGGTGTGTGCTGGGACAGAGAATATGATCAAATTAAGGATTCAGCAACCACTTATCCTTCTTTCCATTCTAATTATTCCTTTTTTTCCCTGATATGTTGGAATGAAATATACTTCCATCAGAAGATGCTGCATAATATGAGTAACTACACATAACCACTTGAAAAATAACAAGATGATAACTTCTGAATTATCTGGATATTTTGTAACTTCTGTGCTTTATTAAACTCCTCCTGTTAATCAATACTGAATGTTTAATGTTTTTGAACCTTAAGGTGACCATCAACGCAAACATTACATACATTATCTCCAATTCTGGTTTACGGGGATTGTAAATGAGTTGATTTGCCTGAAACTTTTTTAATGTTGAGATTACATTACCTCTTTCCTAGTCTTCAGAACTATATTAATCTGAAAAATTCAATATTAATTACAAAATTAACAGTGTGGTGCAAAAAACACCAATCATAATTGCTTGCAATGATCTACTGGTCATTTTTGGCATAATCAAATAAATTAAATAAACCACGCTTTTCAAGTGATTGTGTGCAATGCTCTCACAATTTTACTGATGAAGTGGGAACACGATTTGAAGTGCTCAGATCTAACGCTGTCAGAAGGGTTCAAGTTCAAAACATTGGTTACAAAAACCTTACAAAAATTCTATGAATCTTGTTCACTCCCCCATACAGAAAGTAACACTGTCAGCTTAGTCACTGACAACTTGTGACTGGAGAAATTATTAGCTTAAATAGGAAACACAGGGCATTTGGGATGGTGCTCTCCTTCCAGAAACCTATTTATAAAAGGCTGAGTGCCATTATATTACAAGAAAACAGTTTTTATTGTGCAACTTTTAAGAAAGCAAGAACCTAAGAAAGCAAAATACAAGTAGGCCTTACAGCATCTTAAGCCTGCTCTGCTATTAATAACATGATAGTTTATTGTATTTCAAGTCCATTCTCAACTAACCCCTGTATCCTCCAATTCCCATAGTGTTCAAAAATCTATCAAGCTCAGCCTCTAATTATTTCAATAACTGAGCATTCATAGCACACTAAGGTGGAGGACTGAAATTAATTTCCTAAATCATTAATTCTCAATCCTAAATAGTTGAACTTTTACCCTGATTCTATGCTCCCTAGTTCTAGACCTTCCTAGAGGAAACAGACTCTCGGGATCTTCCCTGTTAACCCCTATCTGAATTCTGTATGCCTCAATAAAATCACTCTCATTTGTCTAAACTTGCAGGAGTATGGGTGAACCTTACTCGGTCTCTTATTGTAGAGGAACTCTCTCATCCCAGGAAATAACCTGGAAAGATCTAAACTACATCAACTCCAAGGCCGACACAGGAGGACCAACTTCCATTGTGCAGGCTCTGCAAAGCTATTGACAACCATCTACTGATCATCAGGCTGAGTTCAATGACAGTAAAAGCGCCAAAAGGTCAGATAAAGTTAATACTGTTTTCTGAGGCTGAGGTACAGAACATAATGTTAAGATATAATGACGAAACTGTGTAAGATCTGTAGTTGGGGTGCAGCATGCAGCATGCAGCTTCAGGTCAAAGGAAGGATCAACGAAGCAGCATAGGGTATGGAAAGAGTCACTGACTGGACATAGAAGGTAGGTCCCTTAACTCATCTTCCAAACAGCAACTTGAGATTTATTGCACCCACTTGAGACTAAACTGCACTTCAGTTCAATCATCTCATCTGAAGAAGTACAACTATGACAACCCAGCACTACTAATAATGCATTGCCATGGTATCTGTGTTCACAAAGATGATAAATATGAGGAAATGGCAGCAAGTTCATTTTTCTGGAATGCCATCAGCTTCATCAGAATTTCCACTGACATTTTATCCTATTGAGGAAGTGGTAAAGCTGGTGCATTTAACTTTTCTTATGGCCGTGAACTAGTTGGAAACTACCTTTGCTACCATTGAGAAAGTGCTAGCCAAGTACATAGTTACCTCATCACTGTGTATATTCAGTTCGTCTGTTAGCTCATTTTAGGATGAACTGTGTCTGGAATTATAAATGTAAACAATCACTGCATTGTCTACACATGTACAATGATTACTAGCAGTGATTTTTAAAAAAAATAATCCCAAGGCAGCATCTGAAGTGTGTTGAAAGAAACTGATGTGCATTTATATAGCGGACACTGATGAGAATAAAGGCAATCCAGCAAAAAACATTTCCTGCAGGGGACAAAACGTAAAGGCCAACAATCACTGAGAGTTGTGTTCATAAAGATCGTAAGCATGATCACAGATAAAAGTAATGGTTGATGGCAATTAAAAACAAGTTCATTTTTCTGGAATATTCTCAGCTTCAAACAACCCAGCACTACTAATAATGCATTGGCATGGTATCTGTGTTGTTCATTCCAATAGTTTACTATCTGGCTTCCCACCTTTCAATCTCCAAACACTTGAGCTCATCAAAAACACTGCTGCCTATAGCTTAATCTGCATTAAGCCCCACTCACTTGTAATTCCTGTGCTTGCTACACATCAACTCCCAATCTTCCCCAATAAGTTTCTTTACCCTCCTGTCAAATGCCATAGGACAGTTTTATGTTAAAAGTAGCTTTATAAATGTCCATTGTTTCATCCCCTCACAGATATTGCCTTAAGTCCTTCAAACATTTACACTTTTCATTTCAAATTCCCATTTGGCCTTCTATCTAGGTAAATGAGACAGATTTAAAATTGAAGTTTATAAAGGGTTTGTAACAGTAATGTAAAATTAGTCATTTATGTATGAATCTTGCTTATTTCCACTATTCCACATTTCCTGTTTTCCATTTTTATTTTACTGTTAAGTGGCAGTTAAGTATTAAACAGTAGATTCATAGAAATTTATAGCACAGAAGGAGGTGATTTGGTTCTGTGTCTATGCCAGTAATATAACTGCAGAATGTGACCAGCACCTGGGGTTCTGCACTGGAATGGTATCAATTTACATCAATGTCCCAATGCTGCTGTTTTGCAGCTGGATAGCTCAAACGTACATCACATTTACTATATTAATTCTTTTAGGGAAATTCAATGTGCAAAAATATCTGAATAAGGACCTGGTATTAATGGAGTTACTTAATACCCATGCAATTCATATTTTTAATTGTGGATGAACTGTAAGGTGTGAAACTAATGGATTAAAGAGCTATAGATCAACCAGGATTAGAAAATTAATGACACCAGATACCATTTAAAATCAGAACAGCAATTAAAACCAGGCACAAGGGAGGGGGAGGGAAAAAACTATGGCAAAGCACAAGTTTCATGATGCTCGTAAAATCCATAAAATCTACAGCTCTGTAATTTCAAAGAAGCAGGCCTTCTGGTTGTAACTAGAAGAATCAACCAGTAGGTACCTTTGAAAGATTTGTTTATTATACAAATTTTATACCACCCTATTCACATTGATTATGAATGTGCTAAGTTAAAAGAGCTCAAACAAGTTGAAGTATAAGGTTAAGGTTTGCTTATTAAAATAAATAATACAATTTTGATTTGGAAGGGTATTTTAACATTTAGCTTGGCATTTCAATTAGTAGGCATTGGATTTTTCATTTCCTCCCCTGAAAATAATGAGACAGATCTTGCAATGACCAGCTCCCAGCAGATCAGGCCCCATGCTACTCAAGATATTTCTGTGTGACTGCTTCATCCCAAATGATCTTGCCACTTGGTGAGATCCTGTCCCCAGTTATTATATGCCTGGCAGCATTAGACACATCCATAACACAATTTGGTGCTCCTTGGTGGAGGCAAAGACTCACAATATTTAAGAAATATCACAATGAGTACTTGAATTGCCAAGGCATAGAAGGCTACAGACCAAATGCTGGTAAAGGGAATTAACAAAGATGGGTACTTGATAGTCAATATGGACAGGTGGGCTCAAAGGGCCTATTTCTATGCTGTATGACTTTACAATTCTATGATAGAAAACTGATCATTTTAACCCAGAAGTGATCCTGAAAAATCCCTTTCGCTTTTAATAAATCCCGTTTTCCATTCCCTCTCGATTAAACCTGTGGTGCATTTAGAAATATGAACTCCACTGTTTTTACCAAGTAATTTGGTTTTTCACTGCAATCTACTGACTAGTGATTATTGACTTGGTAACCTTGTGGTCATTGCTTTAACATGGAATGGAGAAAGGAGAGTTTATAAATAAAAGAGTTCACAGAAAGTGGTCAGCTTTGGGTTGTGAGACCAAAGCACTTGCCTGTCTTTCATGCCTCAGTTGTTCCTCCATTATACTGACTCAGATCCACACTGCCACGATTGACGTGTCCAAGGAAAGGAAGATGGTGTTGGAATGCTCAACTCTGCGGAGAGCTCAATGCCCCATTGCAGGAACTCCAGGATCAGCATAGTGAATTGGAAGGTTAGTAATAAAGTACCTTCTAACAAAAATATGTCCAATGAGGAAAATTTCTAAGGGGGAGAGGAATCAGCCACAGCAAACCAAGGAAATTATGTAGAATACTGAGTTAGAGGAAAAAATGTATAATACAAAAGTTAGTGATAGGCTTGAAAACTGGGATAAATTCAGATTCCATCAAAGGAGGATTAAATAAAGAAAGAGAAAATAAACATGACAACAAACTAATGTGAAATATTACAATTGACAATGAGTTTGTTCAAGTAGTTTAAAAAAAGGAGAGAGGTCAAAGTGAACATCGGCCCCTTGTAGAATGAGGCTGGGGAGATAGACATGAGCAACGAAGAGATATCAGAGGAGTTACACAGATATTTTGTTTCAGTTTTTCTGGTAATATAATTTTCCAGTGATGGGTATATCATTCTTTCCTCATATATTTTAGTAGTAATTGTGAAAAATGGAGTGGAATTAAATACCTTCATTGCTGGACAATTATTATTAGGCAAACTAATGGGGCTCAAGGCTAATCAGAACCCTCGACCTCAAAGTTTGCAATCCAAAATCCCAAAGGAAGTGGCTGCAGATATTGTAGATGCATTGGTTGTAATTTTCCAAAAATCCTTAGATTCTGGAGAGGCAATGAAGAATTGAAAAGCTGCCAGTGTAATACTTCAAAAGGGGTGGTTA
>JARFYF010000084.1:35968118-35978144 GCA_030265395.1 Rhina ancylostomus
CATGATAACTGAACAAATTTTCTTTCCATAGAAAATATATTTAACAATCACTGAACAGGAAAGATTCATTAAAGATTTTTTTCAACAAGAGTCTTCTGGATTTCTCCTGCCCACTTCAATATTTTTTTAAAAATATGCACCTCAGAATTCTGCATCCCCTTGAAAACTGCACCTTTTTTGAAGTCTCATTCTTCCAACAAAAATGGATCACTTCAGTCTTCTCTGCATTAAATTTCACCTCTTTGTTCTCCCCAACTCTTACTTCGCTACATTTACCATCAGAATTTCATGACATCTGTAAACTTTAAAATTAACCCTATATTCCCATATCCATCAAATAGGCATAAAAAAAAGCAATGGCACCAAACTGCTGTGGGGTCCACTATTTCCATTCACAACAGAAAACAGTTTATCACTGTACTTTTGAGTTCCAAACCAAGTTCTTAGTGTTTTATCAGGGTCCAAACCCATTTCCAGTGCAAGATTACTGAACTGTTGTGTTGGTTTTCCACACTCTGGAAAATGAACTCGCATAAAAAATTATTTTACTATACACAATTCCAACAAACTCTTAAAATGAACTACAATTTGGTAACCTTAAAAATATAAATATTAAAAGGAAAATAAAATGATTTGTGGTTCATATGGTTTAAGATAGTTTCAAGAGCAAAAAGCTCTGTAGGAAGTGGAAGGTGAAATGCAAAAGGTGAAAGACTGGAAAACCCAAACAACAGCCAATTTCTTAAAATAGCAGCATGGTTTGCTTCAATTGTCAACCTCAGTTCTTGGTTTTGAATGAAAATTACACTAAAAGTTTGTAATAACAAAATGGAACTCTGGGAGAAAACAAAAAAATCAACCCAACAGTATTACCTGATTTAAATGCATATGAGAAAAATCTAGCTGCTTCCAGTTTACTGATCCAGAGATTATGCATGCTGTGATCACATTTCCTTCCACAAGCCATTTTTTTGTCCATTTTTGCAGAGAATAGACAATAAATTTCTACTCATTAAATTAATGGAGGGAAATGAATGGGGTACAAATCTGACATGGTAATCCCCAGGACCAGATCTCCAAGTGCACCTGTCATACAAAACAATGAAAGAGCATAATTTATAATGCTTACCCCATCTGTGCACAATTAAAAAAATGCAAGCTAGTGAAATATTATAGCTGTTTTGCCACATTATAGCTGTTTGGATTATGGAAATTTATTCTTACACAATTCACCACCCAGAAATTTGAGATACAGAATAAAATTTGCTCACTGAATTTGTAGAAAAAAATTAAAAAAAAAACAAAATTTAACATGAAGTTTAACATCTTAACCAAACAGTTAAACAAAAGCACTTTCCTGGTATGGTACTGAAGTGTCAATCTAGATTAATTGGGAATTTATTGCTAATTGGTTTTATTAGTGTCACATGTACCAAGATACAGTGAAAATCTTTTGTTTGCATGCCATCCAGACAGATCATTCCATACACAAGCACACTGAGGTGGTGTGAAAGGGGAAAAAATACAGAATACAGTGTTACAGAGCAAATGCAGTCAGGGATGGGGCTGAACTCAGGTTTGTGTTGGCATTAGCATGTGCATAGGAGGTACATTCCAAAGAAGAAACTATTAGTATCACTGATTTAGGTATGTCAATAGAACACAAAGGTTTTTCCAAAGTTCTAGAAATTACAGTTTACAGAGACTCTATTTTACAGTTTACTTTGTTGACCTCAAAATCAGCCCATCATTTTCCTACCAGAACACATTGTGGATTGCCTATTATGCTATTCCCAATCCTTTTGCTAAAGCCAGCAATGTTCAGAGAACAAGATGATAAAACTGAAATGAATTACACATTTACATCTAAAATATTAACTTATGTTCTTTCCATTGGTGATCACTGAACCACTTGAGTATTTAGTGATTTTTTCAAAGAATTCTAGCATCCATAATTTTAGTGTCTATCTAATAAAAGAGCATACCTTTACATCTACTTTTAAGGGACTGCTTAACAATCCCAAATTGATCTATATTATAAATTCAATAAAGATCTTAATGGTAAAATGTGAAAAAAATTACATAGAAATAATTGTAGATAATTATTGGGTAGAAAATATACAGATTTTTACCTGCAAGTTTTAATATTCGTTGGCCACTTAGGCAAAAGACCAATGTTTTTGATTGCTTGCACAAGCATTGGCAGGATATGTGGGACTGAAACATGTTTCCCTGCTTTACATGTATTTGAGTATTGGTAGATCCATGTGATCAGCCAAACAGTGACTTAGAACTTGCTACCTGTGGGATCTTGGCAAATGTAAATTGGCTCTTGGGTTTGCCTATGTAACTACTTTCTTTTGTTACAGCTTTATGAACTTCAGAAATATCCCATTGGCAGTATTCAGCTTTGGGATAGATGCCACAGAAGAAGTTTTTATTCTGACCCCCCCTTGGCACCAGCAACTGTTACCTCATGACAAATGGATAACTCTAAGCAAGCTTTGAGCCACTGGCTCAGCACCAAATGAAACCTATATCCTAACACCTTATGGGATTATGCAAGTTACAGTAGTACTCAGGAATGTTTTAAAAAAAAAGCAAAATCCCTAATGCTGTTCTTCATTTAGTTAGCAAAATTTGAAGGGATCACAAATCAGAATCTTCAGAAATCAGTATTCCCAATTTCCTTCGGGACTTAGTCAATTGGTACTAAAACAGAGGGATGTAATGAATTGTGCTGGGACCCCTTAACACTAACAAAGATTCTCAGGCAGATACAACAATTAAATGTTTTGTTAAGACTGCTGAATAATGTAATTCTTTGGAATCAAAAATGAATCCATATTGCAAATTCAATACACGTAGAAATTTCTTGCAAAGACACTTTTATGGTAATATGTGAAAATAACATTTTACCTTTAAAAGATAACTTAATGTTCTGCCTAAAGGTTAATGGATTTTTAATGGGGTTAGGTTTATTGCCCTTAGTGCTACTCAACCTTTAACATCAATAAGCGATTCAAAGGTATTGGTATTCAGAAGGGTGAGGGTGGCTTTACACATGATTCACACATTTAATTTACAGGCTTGATGTGCAACTGGTTGTCTGGTGTGGAAGGTGAAAAGCTGACTTAAGAGTCTCAAAGCATAATGTTTAAATTTGTCATCATGCACAAAAAAGAGAGAGTGGAAACTGGATTTTAAGCAGAATCACCAAAAAAAAGTCAATATTCCTCTGACCACTTAAAGCATTTTCCCATAATATTATGGAAGAAATAGTGACAAATAAAAAGGAAACAAAAAATTTGCTGGGTTAAATGCAATTTAGTAGTTAATAGTAATAAAGATTACAATAGTCAGTTAAAACAAAAATCAAAGGAAGGTAAGGGAAAGGGAGCTTAGGAGAATTTGGTCTGCAGCTGTCACTTTTGCTAGATTCTGTATTTCTTTAAGTTCTACCATCTGTGTTTGTCTAGGAATAAGGATTTCTTTCAAAGAACTGGACATAAAAAGGTAAAAATAAACAAATAATACCAGAGATACCCAAGCAGTCTGGTGAATAATCCCAAATGGAATGAATCTGCATGACAGCTCCACTACATTTGACATTTCAAAGTTGGCAAGAAAAACAGACAAAACAATGAACAGGCCAATGATTCAGAGACGCTGTTTGGATTTATGAAAGAAAGTCCCACTCAACGAGCCTTTTGGGATTCTGAGTGTGAATAGATAAGAGCAAACCATTTAATATGATGCAAGTAGACTTCAATATGATGATGCACACAAAATTATTGAACAAAATTAAGGGTTCAGAAAGGTGTATTGTTGGAGGACCTGCAGGTGGTGGTAACTGCATGCACTTACTGCTAGTCCTTATTGATGTTAGAAGTTATGGGTTCAGAAGATATGCTAAAGCAGCCTCAATGAATGACTGCAGTGTTTTGTGGATGGAACACACAGCCATAATGCATTGTGCCATTATGAGTCAATGTTAAGCTGGTGGGCTTGGTATCAGTCAATAGGCTGCTTTATCCTGGTGTTGCTGGAGCTTCGCTTCACTCAGGCAAGTTTAATATTCCACCATGCTCCAGACTTAGTCATTTATCTTGTGGATGATGAGGCGGCTTTATAGACTCAAGAGCTTAGTCACTTGCTGCAGGACATCCAGCCTGTGTCCTTTTCAAGTGGTCACAATATTTATAAGGCTGGTTCAGTTAAGTTTCTATTAGTCTAATAAACTCAATAAAACTGAACCCATAAAATTAGGAAGACTGACTCAGGTGGTGAAATTAGCTTGGACAATAGGTACAACTGAGGTTTAATTTAGAACAAGCTTTAGGCCTTTTCAGGTGCATGCTTTCTGCAGTTACATGCTCAAAATGAAGCACATTGAATTTCTAGCCCATTTATTGTGATTAGTACTGCAATCAGAGAGTACGTAAAAGTTTGAAAATAAAGAATGAAAGATATAACCATTAACAGCATGTCCAAAATAAAATTCTTTTCACTTGCCAATTCCAAAAACTCAACATTCTACTCTGGCATTCATTCCTTACTTTGAAAAAATCCTTACATGGACTTTAGCAACTGTAATATGCAATGCACTATGACTAATCTTCTAAAACATGCACTTTGGTACAGCATGTTCCAGAAACAGAATTATTCAACTTCCTTTCAATTGCACAAGTCTAATGTGCTATCTAAAATCTTGTTTTAATAAAGGCAACATTTACCAAAAGTATGTTATTTTAAGTTCCTGCTGGCATATTAAAGAAACTCAATTATAATTTCAATAAAAACAAAGAATTCATCCAGAAAATAAAAACAGAAGTGGTTTTTAGACTGATCAGGTCCTTCAAGTTTAAATGCCACAAATAAAAGTTACATGTTGTCTACATCAAGTTATTCCATGGAATAAATCAAACTTTGCTCAGCACTTCTTGTAAACATCAAGTGGGAAACTCAAAGCAAATATAGGGCATCAATCGAACTAGACGTGCAGATACATACTGTGGAGTAGTACATTGTGTTTCCAAAATATTAGGGACCTATGAAATCTGAGCATAGTTTTTAAGAAATAGACTTGCTGACCCAGTTCTACACATCTACAAAATGCCATAAAGGCTCCAAAACCATCTCAGCATTAAGTCCACAGCCACTGCATGTTATTAAAAGTGAGCCAGGACATTGCACCAGAGCACAAAACAGAGCACCGCCGTGCAGGCAAACTGGATTCCAAGAGATGTTAATTACAAGCCTCTCTAAACTGTGCTACAAAGTAAAAGGGAAAGGAAGTTGCTACTTTAAACAATATCAATCCAAAATGATGTTTTAATATTATGCTGAGCAATCTCTCAGGGTACATGTAGAATATGATTTGATTGTAATAACACAACTTTCACATTTCATTCATTTCTCAAGAGATCTGAATTAGACAAATTTTAGGAATACCTTGTGCAATGTGTCCTCTGCTACTCCCTCATATACACACACTCCCACACAAACATTTTTAAAAAAATTAAGTAATGCTTGAAAAAGAGCTTTCTACCTAGTTTTTATTTTTAAGGTTTGATATTTTGGATTCTATTGCAGTCATATCTGGATGTCCTATTCACTAGTTCTCTTTTTGCAAAATGTTTTAAGTAATAAAGTGTGGAAATTAATTCCTAGTTTGCTGCATGAAATAATTCTTCAGCCTTATTGGCTGCTCAACCAGCTTCTGTTGCTGAATGCCACAGATGACATCGGTTTCCAAATTACAGTATAGAAGTTTCATGCCCTTTTATTGCTGACCAGAGAATTAATTTTGAGTTATCTACAGAAAGTTTGTTTTCAATCAAAATTGAAGGTTTTTAAATAATGGGGGCAAAATTTGTTTTACAGGTATGGAAAGAAAAATTGCAAATCTATGGTGTCACTGTAAAGCCAAAAATGAACCAAACCTATCGACACCCAAGATACTTTCACTTTCTACCTGTTAAAGACCTTTACATTTTGTTCAACAAAATTTATGTCAATGTTTTGTTTTAAATAGCTTCAATGCCGAATTTCATGACAAATTACCAATTTGGTGTTGATTTCTTATGTGAAGATTGCAATACTACACCCTACAGAAGAGCAGAACAAATTTTTTTTTAAAAAGTTTAATTGCACATTTGCAGATGCCAGTCATTGCTGTCGGTTTGTGATGAGAGCTGACAGCTTTACACCATTATAATTATCAAATTCTGTACCAATATTTCAAATTCAAAGCACTGCTACTGCTAGAATGGCAATTTTTAAGTTTACACTTCCAGCCACATTAATAGATTTATACATAGTGAACATGTCTGTGCACTATTTTTCCATGGCCTTGTTCAATCTGAGAAATCCCTAGACAGCATGGAAGAGGAAACACTTATAGCCAAGCTTTTATTTCAAAATTAAATAATTTGGTATTTACAGCAGACAACAGTCTTCAATAAATCTAGCCAATATCTATCAAAGGTCTATTACTTGCCGGAAAAAGCTATTTGGATTAGCTACTGTCTCCATAGAATATGACATGCCAAGAAGATTCTTTCCAGAAGGCTCACTGAGGAATAACAGGATAAAGGGAACTGATCAAATGCTTTTTATTGAAAAGCAAATCTCCTTTCTAACTCAAATAAACTCATTTAAAAATTGGGATACGGCTGTGTTACTGGGTGGTATTAAAGCAGCATAAATTTTAATGGATCACAGGAGTCCTTACTAAGAATAGACGTGAATAACAGTGATCTGGTATTTGAAGTAAAATGATAGCAAGAGTTGTCTCACAGTGAAGATCACATCCATTGTGCATCTAGATGGACGGAATCTACACTGAACTGGTGATAAACTCTCTGGCCACTGGAGACGATGGTTTAGGAAGACCATGACGACAACAATCCTAATGGTAGACAGACTGGTCCCCGTTCTTGAAAACAGTCACAATTATGACACCTGTGAGGTCTCTGGATACATCTTCATCATGAGTGAGATAAGGTTGTGAATTCATTAACAAAGTTTCTCTCAGCCAAGTTTTAGAACTTCAGTAGACATAACTTTTGCACTGAAGGCTTTGTTGATTTTCATCCAGTATATGGTCTTTACAGTTTATTAGATGTGGACCAGATAGTTTGATGTCAAGGGAGCTTTATGCCAAAAATAGACTTACGAGCCGGCACCAACTGCCCCTCCTTTCCTGTAAGTTCATCTCCACTCCTGACTCTCTGGGGTGGGCCTTTGGCTGCCTGGGTTGTAAACGGCCATGACATTGTTGAAGAATCCAGGTATGCCATGCTTATCAGAGAATAACTTGAACTCCAGTGCTTTTTCAACCCACCATTTGTTTTTTTAGGAGCGGGTTTTATGCATGAATTCAGTTGTCAGGCACTTATAGAGCCATTTCCTTTTCCTGGTCATTCACAATTTACTAGTGCTGATGCTGTTAGAGAAATCAAGATCTTCTTCATGAGTGCCATTTATGGTGAGCACTGTGGTCAATTTTTAACTCCTGTTGGTCGGAATCATCACGTTGTCCATAAAACACAGATGATCTCTCATTGTGGTGGTCCTTGAGACCTTTAAAATTGATTTTTATGCAAATGTGATTCTGCTCCTATTGCTATTTTGGTTAGGATAACTTCCCACTTTTAACTTTATAATGCGTTCCCCTTAATGACAAAGATGGTTCGACTAGGAATAATGCTCTGAGGAACTCCTGCAGTGAAGTGCTGGGGCTGTAACAATTTTCTTCCAGCAATCAAAACCAACTTCCTATATGCAAGGCACGACTCCAACAAATTGTGTTTTCCCCCTTGATGTCCACTGATGTTTCCCAGGGATCCTTGATTCCAAACATGACATTAAAACACCATTTGAACTATTCATTTTTTTGGATTATGTTTAGATCATGACCATGGTGATCTTGAAGCACTGTTACAGTAATGCGTTGGTATGGTTTAAAGAAGTAACAAACCACAACACTATTGAGAGCTCATACTTATACAGAGGGTGTAATGTTCAAAATGCTTTAAAGGAGCTAAGTAAATAAAAAAAAATCACCAAACCATATCAAGGCAGATGATCAAAATCTTGATTCGATTTTAAGAAAAAACAAAAAGAAAAGCCAAGAGCTTTAGGGAGCAAATTCCAGAGCATTGAGTGTCTTGGCAGCTGAAAGCAAAGCAGCCTATGGTGAAGCAATTAACTTTGGGGATACTTTGGGGATGAGCAAAAGGCCAGAAACAGAACACATAAGAAAGGGTTATGGTGTTGGAAGTGATTGCAGAAATAGTGCAGGCCAAGACCATGGATGGGTTTTAAAATAAGCCAAGGAATTTTATATCTGAGGCATTATTTTATTAAGAGACAATGCAAGTCACTAAGAACACAGGTGATGGTTGAATGCAATTTGGTATGGGTTGGGATATGGGCAGAGTTTTAGACATAAACTTCACAATTTTAAAATTTGTGTAAACCTATTCTCCAAAGTGTTAGCTTGTGTTCAAACTACTAGTACAAAAATTGTTTTTAAATTAGGTTTTTCCAAACACATATCAGTAGTATAATATGCCTACAACCATTTAATGACTTAGTAATCCTGATACAATAATGGCTGGAGTGTCACTTAAAATGTTTTACTTTTCATTCCCATACCCTTATCTCTCGTACCTCATGAATACATCCTTAGTCCTCTATTTCTTATCTACTTGCTGCCTGGTGACAGCGATTGCTCCAATTAAATTTTACTAGAAAAATCAAGACTAGAAAGAGTTGAGGTATGAATGTTTAAACTGACACCCACAGCTAAAATCAGAGTCAAGTGATGTTAAAATTAGAAATGCATGAGCTTAGTGATTCTGCAGATTACATTATCTGAAACTTGACTTACTGTCAAATCTGACACCAAGGTTGCAAACAATCTGATTCAATTTCAGACAGGTAATGGGGATGGAGTATGGTCAGCAACAGAGTCTGTGGCAGGGGTCAAACAAAAAAAAACTTTTGTACCAGACTTCTGAATTTAAATATTAATGCTCGAGAAACTTTCACTAGTTTTTAATATACTCTAGCCATGTCTGGAAAAACAGTTCAACAATGAAAGAATACTATGTAATAGTTAAAATGTTAAGTGCACCACATCAACAGCAGTGCAAAGTCTACAGATGACTGCTGAAGCAATGTTTCAATTGTTGTTAGGCAAAGAGAAACAGAAGGAATTTACTTAGTGGAGATCCATTCCTTTCTCTATTCCCAGTAACTGACACCCACAGAAAATATAGGTTTGCAGTCAGGAGATATCAATGCTATTGCAAGCTGTGCCTTGTTGCTGTGGAAACTTTATTTAAGAACGTTCTAGCTTCTGGCCTCCGGTGTTTTTCTCCAAATGCTTGCAACTGAAAATGAAGCTGCTGCATCCTAAGTTAGGTCAGAGGTGATACTTCTGGAGAAGAGAAAGACCCTCTAACAATGAGCAGTGACAGTGTAGGGATGTAAAATGCATTAATTTCCACCAACATCAAAAACCCACTCATGAGTGGATTACCCCCAAAACTACTCCGTGCAATTGAGAAGAGAGAAACCTGATGCTGCAGATGGGTTTCATCTCTGTCAGCAGGCCCATCAATTTTATCTGATAGAACAGCTGTCACAGCATGCCTGCTTTGTAAATAAAAAAAAGGCCATTGGGCCATCTTAGACATCCTGGAGACTATTCTAAATAATACCACTGGATTTATTCAGTTCTTTGCACTGTACTTCATATTAGAGACAGTTAATTTATATTATAAAATCAAATACACTGAGTGACTGCATAAAAATTGAGAATTAAATTCAAGTCAAAAATTTAATCAAATTTCCTGGAAATATCTAGGTCTAATTTTGAGAATTTTGAACTAGAATCTATGAAGAGTGCACCATAAATATTTATTGTAAGAATTCTTTTAGAAAAAAATTCTAAAATTCAGACATTTCAAGCACTCCAAAGTCTTGAACAGACAAAAATAGATTTTTTGTTCT
>JARFYF010000084.1:35994272-36004938 GCA_030265395.1 Rhina ancylostomus
GGTTTTGGGCTGTTAGGTAGAGTCACTCGCTGAGAGTGATACAGCCTCCGAATCTCTTCTTGCAGTCAGTTTATATGGCTGATCCAGTTGAGTGTCGAGCACAAATGTCAAGTGTTAATCATAATACAATACTGGCTTACTAAACTTTCCTGCATAATTTTCCCAAAAAATAATTTGCACTGAATACTTAGGTAACAACAGTACTTATTGATTTATTCATTTGCAGGGTAAAGACTTAAAATTGTAGGCTACAGAAAAGCACCCAATCCACCTTAATAGAAACTTTAGATGGGCATAAAACTACTTGTAAACTAAACTAACAGCAACATTCCCCAACTTATAAATATGCAAGACCTGTAAATTCACCCTATCAATAAAGAGGCTGACCATACTCACTTCACTAAAGTATACCAATTCATATAATTATCAAGAGTCCATAGTCATTTACAATGTTTTGAAAAATATTTGCATTAATCCTTTTCATAAAATATCTACATTAATTCTAAAAAGGTGCAATATGTTAATGTTCTTTGAGACTCAAGTTGCCTCTACCATACAAGATACCTCCCTTCCAACTTGTGTTCCAGAAAGGAACTAAAGAGCAACACACTCAAGCTGGCATCTCCTTAGTTTGTGAATCTCAAAAGGGAGTGCTAACCAGATATTTTTGCTGCAATGCATTATACTCACACCCAATTGTTTTCTTGCACACTCACTTCCTCTTAGATATTGTTAGCTATCAGATGACCCTCAACCAATCTTCTGCTCCCTAAACCAGAAGCCAATGACACTGATATCAGCAAGCTATACTGTACATACAAGAATTGAAATCTGGCCTGTCTAGATGTGCAACATAGTAACTTATTGCATAAATGAAACAATTAGGATAGGGATATGGATGCATTGAATGGGTTTCAAAATATTTTTAGGCTAATATTTAATAAATTAGTCAAAACAAGAATTTGTTCTTTATCAAATCATGACTGCAGTTACTGATCTGCATCCTCGCCTCTATTAAAGTTCTAGTCTTTCATTAAAACATTATTGCCACCTAGTCTCAGGTACCAGTCTGGTCCTCATCTTTGCTATCAGACATCAAGGGACGTGCACATAAATAAGGATATCAACTGGCTTAGTCATTCACCACCAGATCTGACAGACCACAAGTGTACCACTGCCTTGATCTAATCAAGAAACTGCTCACCATTCAATAAACTGGAATGTTATGACCATCCAGCTTCCTTCCTTGATTACAAACAGAGATTGATGGATTTCAGGACATTAAAGGGAATTGAGGGATACAAAGATAGTGATGGAAAATGGCGCCAAGGTAGAAAATCAGCCGTGATCTTCGTTAATGGCAGAGCAGGTTCATAGGGTCAGATAGCCTACTTCTGTTATTTCTACAATTCTTAAATCTCTCTGCTGTCTCCTCACTCTCACCTTCCAGACTAAACAGCTCATTACCTTCTTACACCAAGATTGAGAGGAGTTGGCCAATGCCTCTTGCGCTTCTCTTCTTCACCCATCTGTAGCACACAAGGCCAGATTTCTTTTAAGGTTTGAGTTCCTTTCTTCCCTCATGCCCTCAGTCATGAGACTTACTTCATGATTCCTTGATCCCATTTCTAATCTTCTGACAACCTAGCTTCCTATCTGGCTCTTAGTCATAGCATGCACCTTAGGTCTTGGAATATACAATTGTTACAGCATAGGAGGCTATTTGACCCATTGAGTTCATGCCAGGTTTCTTCAGAGCAATTTATTCAGTCCTATTTCTCTGCAGTTTTTAAGATTAAGGAAAAGTACTGTCCAATTCCTTTAAGCATTATCTCATTATATCATGTAGTGAATTCCAGATCATTGCTACTCTTTACATAGGAACTTATTCTTCACCAGGGAATAGCCTCTATTATTTGTTTGAATCTGTCACAAAGATGTATTGGATTTCAACTCTGCTGTAATCAGCTCTTTCAAAATAATGAACGCTAACATATTCCGTGAGAACAATCATTCCAGCTCCACCACTGAATGTGTCATGGCTTCCCAAATATGGCCATATTGCTCCCAGAACTCTTCTGTAACACTCTAATCAGGTTCCCACCTCAGTCTGTCATAAGCCATGTTTATAGTTGAGTGTACTGTTCTCCTCCAGTGTCTCTGTACCCAAGCCTGCTAGGATGGAACACATTTGCCTGGTTCTATTCTCATTTTTTTTCCCCCCATTGTACTTGGAGAATTACAAGCAACATTATCCCAGGTATTCCATGGTTTCCTCCCAATTGTCAACTATAGGCTGCTTTACAACATTATGCAGAAACAGTTCATGGTTCCACCACAACCTGTTTGCTGCCCATAAGGGACCAATTGCTTGTCTATTGGAGAAGGAGGGGTTTCCCCTCTGATTTTTCACTGGTAAGACATAAATCGCCACTCTGGTCCCCACCTGCCTCTTTGACAAAATATTTGGTTATGTTTGAAGCAAGGAGGAGACTTTGTTTAAGGAGGAACAACTCAGCAAGTTGAATGTGTGGTTCAGAGCGGTGTGGGGGATCATGGTTTAGATTCAAGGTCCATCCTATCAGATGCTGCACCAGTAGTGGGGAAAGTATTATTCCACAGGGATGGGCTTCAATTTAACCAAGTCAAAGTCAAATCTCAGGCAAATTAGATAACCAAACCTGTCTGAGCTTTAAACTAATAGTTGAATGATTGTGGAGAGAACAGGAAAGAACATTTTAGATTAAGAGGATCAAGGGGGTAAAGTTTTAAATTTAAAAGGGACAGTCCAAGAGCAAAGTGAAAATTTGAAAGCTTTATCTTTCCACTAATTCTTACATTCTCTGTTACCCTATATGGATCACAAATGTGCCGGTTATACTAATTCTCACCTTTTATGCACCTCTTCAGTAACCTCTACTGCAGCAGAGCTTTCAATAATCTGATTCCTCTGGAACCTTGGTGTGAACTTCGTCATCTTCCCAACTTTTTCCCATCGTTTTAAATTTTTTTTTAATCCTATCCAATTTCTTAAAGTTTTGTCATCCCACCCCAAAATATTCCTGGTTTCAGCATCTGCTTTCTTTACAGGCAGTTGTGAAAAACATTTAAGAGCAGCACATAAAAGTCAAGGTGATGTTCACTCATCTGCATTGACTTACATTCCAACGACATACATACACTAATCTGGGGAGGGAATTAAGATGAGGACCAGTGTTTAAACAAACTGCATTGGTTCAGTTGCAACCTATTCTACTGTTTGAGGGAGTGCTGCCAATAATGTAAATGATATTGAGAGGTTAAAAATAAAAGTATGGGAAACAGCACACCAGAATATTAAGGCTTAATGTAATTGAATCTAAATACCAAGATAATTATTGAAGAGAATTTTACAAATACAGACTTACTCATTCCAGAACACTCTCTGTCTCCATCCCATACATTCAGAACTGCATACCCAGTCAGCAACAAATTGATTAGGCTTTGGCTGAGAAGGAAAAAAAATGAATCAATTCAAGATTCCAAAACTTGTTTTTAACTCTTCACAGATGCTGGATACAGGCAATCCCCATATCTAGGATTGCCAAATACAGGTAATTCAGCAACGGAAATTCACCCTTATGAAATTCACAAAACACTACCTAAAAAAAATCTGGGATACGTAATAAAAACTTACCCTTACAAAATTTGTGAAAAGTAAAGCAAATAAATAAATACAAAATTTTGTTTCAACTTGCATTTCTTGAGGCATACGCAGATGATGGAAAATTGGAATATGGACTATTTTCTAGGAATGCAACCTCCCCCGCCACCCCACCCGTGATGTTGGGTTCATCTGTAGTTCCAGCATTCCCTTATTTCAGATTGCCAGCAGTTGCATCACCCAAACAACCTCGGGTCTCCACCCTGTTACAGACATTCCTTTGTTAACTCCAGCCTTCCACCTCTACGACTTAAAACTGCAATTTCCCACTTTTCCAATTCTGATGAAAAGTTGATTTGAAATCTTAACTTTTTTTTGCTCCAGAGCTGCTGCCTGACCTACTAATTCACTCTAATGCCATTAATCAATCTCTCCAGGCTTCCCTAAAGGAAACAATGAGGCTTTGATCAAAAATTGATTAACGTGTGTACACTCAATGACATATCTAGTGTAAGCAAAAACTTAAGAACTTGGACCCAACTATATAACAAATAACAATTTTGAAAACAGTGTTTGCCATGAAGTATTTTAGCCATGAGCAAAACACATCGAAATTTCTGCCAGCAGCACCAGCCCAAATGGGACAATGGTTAATTTATAGAAAAATACTGTAAATAGAAAAAACCTTTAATAATTGTTACGTTCAGAACTAGCATGAATCTAATAAATTTCTTTATTTGTACAAAAAATACATCCAAAAATTTATTATATAAGAATAATGAGACAGTGAAAATACCTAACCTACCACACTATAAACTTTCTAATCATCAGTATAACAAAAGTCAATAGTGACAACAATTATTCTTCAAGAGGCCACTTAGCATTGTTCAATTCTCAATAGCTCAAGTTCTGAATGCTAGAAACTATGCAAAAGCAACCACTGTTGTTATGAAGCTAGCATTTGGCCAAGGAACCCAAGAAAAACCTGACAATTTGGGTCAAAAGGTAAAATCTTTCAGAACTGGTCATATACAAATAGAATTATTTCTAGCTGTAAGAGCCAAACAAACTATGTAGTCCCACCCTATTGCTGGAGTTCTTTAAGGAAATGATCTCAATAATCATTTTTAATTGTTGCATCACATAATTGAAAGAAAATGCTGGATATTTCAACAGCTTTAACAATTACAACATACGAGGTTAACACTTCCAGACAAAGTGGACTTGGCTTAAATAAAACTAGGTATTAGAGTCAATCTTTAGCCACATCTCTAAACATTTAATTTTTTGCATATTATTTAATACATTGCTACAAACACTATGCCACGGTAATGCTCTGTCACTCACCAAGTCCAAAAGAAGCACAACTTCAAAACTGGAAACTACAAAACCCTGTTTTGTGAGAAATTTACATTACTTCACACGTTAAATCTTCCTTAAAATATTATAAGAAATATTTTTCCATACCTTCCGTGACCATATACAGGATCTATTAAAGGTTCAGCTGCATCTTCAATTTCATTTCTAATGTTTGCAATGCCCTAAACAAAAATTAAAAGTCACCTTAGAAAAGTATACAAGAATTCAAGGATGAAAATAATTTAGAACAGCTTCAGTCAGGAGACAAATGGCTACAGCTACAATCATTGTTTAAAATATTTAATACAAATTTGAAAACAAGAAATCCAGTCAACATTCAGCTTTTATGGCAACTTAAACATTTATTTGCCAAATAATTGATTTTAATTGGCAACTGCAAAGGAACAATCAGGTATTATAGCGAACTAACCTTTGTTAAAATGACAGAATAAAGAAAAAGCAGAACTCCAAACCGATTCTTCCAGGTTGAATACTGATTTAAAACTGCCTCCTTCAGTTCTGTCACATTTGCAAATGTACGCTTTCTGAAAAATTGATTGAGTTGAAAAATCTTAATGACATGGTATCTTTCAAAATGTCATCTATACAAGATTCAAATTAAAATAGGGTTATTAGAGGTGATAAGAATTTATCTCACAATGCCATTTCTGGAACTTTTTTTTATACAACGTGACTTGTGCTTTTAAGCAAATCATTCACTAACCTTGGCCTTAAAATCTTTTACTAACCTTGGCCTTAAAATCTTTTACTAACCTTGGCCTTAAAATCTTTTACTAACCTTGGCCTTAAAATCTTTAAAGTCTTAAATCATTGAAGAATAGGGGGTAGGGAGAAAGAACATAGCTTAATATGTATTAGGAAAGTCAGACTAACCTTGCATAATACTACATCTTAATAAATGGTTACAATGAAGAATCAATTAATTTAACTTGCATATGGTGAAATAAACTGAAGACTATGTTCTTATAAATTTGGGAAATATTCCAAAAAAGATTTGCAATCAATACTGGTTATGTGAAAAACAAACACTTCTTGTGATTACAATGAAGTGACCACATGATGATCATGCTGCTACAACATCACCCTCTGCATTGTGCCGAATGGAGTTTCAAATCATTACAATTGCATCAACTCTGCAAAATACATCTTCCATCTCATTAAGAGTATTGGGAGAACAAGACATTAACACAAAGCCTTTGCTACATCATCAAAAAAGCAAAAGACTAGCCCAAGTAATAAAAAGCATCTCAATGGTGAGAGATACTGATGCACCTGATACTGTACATTATGAAGTTAATGCATATAGTATTAATTGGCTTAAGAAACATGCAATTTTTGAGCTTTTGTCGTATTCTATTTGCATTAGTACTTGCACTTGTAAAGAAAACCAGTGACTTAAAGGTCAGGATATTAGAAAGAGTAAATTTATCATTTATTGCTTACATACCAATATAGCCTTTACTTAAAAAGTTGCAATGAAATGCAAGAGTGCTTAGTACTTATGTACATTGGCTTCCAAATTGCCAAGTCTCCAAACTACTGCCATCTGGCTTAGGTGATTTCAGAAGATCTTTTAAAATTACACCTTGCTACATCACATTCTATAAAATAGAAAAGCTTGATATTCAGTCTTATTCTGGGTAAGGATGCCATTAAATAGTTATGGGAAAATGGCTCATTTTGATAATAACAACAGTATTTTGAAAGTATACAGATCTATATTTTTCATAAATGCAGTGCCTTGCTAAAAACATGTTTTAATAACGTGTTTCAGCATTTTGAAACTTACATAAGTGTAACCTTTATCCTTATGACCAATATGTAGAAAGACAAGATTATACTACCCTAAAACTGTGGAGCTCCACTAACAAACAAAACTAAACGCAGAATCACAGCCCAAGTCAATTTTCAAGCTGCCACAAATAGAAAAATCTGACCAAACAATTCTCATCTTTTTCCTCACTCTTTGTTAATCTACATTCAGCAATGGATCAAAAGATATGGTAGCACCTCAAATATTTAAGATTGAATGAAGACAGCTGTAAAACTATCCCCCTAACCCTGACCCCAATTTTCTCTACCCTGAACAGTTGTTCTTCTTTCAACCTTCATCAGTATCGTACACAAATATTGTTGCTCTTAAAAATATAGCTTCCGACATGTTCAATTATTTGGATCCACTTCTGGTTGTTCAAATTTTAATGTGATATTCTGAACCAGAGATAAAGATGATAATTTAATTTCAGTAAGCTTCGTAATATTTTATGATTGAACATAATTCTAAATGAAGCTCAACATAATTTTACATGTTTTTTTTCAACTTTAAGCCTTTTCTCTCAGTCACTTTGCCAGACAGAAATTAAAAAGATTAAACAAATTTCATTTGTCAAATTTACTTCACATTGAAATATTAGTGGTTCAGCTTGTTAGCCCAAAGACCACTTTTGCTGTTACACATAGGTGAGATTTGAATAATATGCATCAATTAGCTAATCTCAATCTGGACTGTAGCAGTGCCACAAATTAGCTTAGGCTCTTAGTCTGGCAATAATTCTTAATGCACTGTGCAACGATTCCCATTTGTAAATTTATGTATTTTGACATCGATGCATCACGTCAACATTTAACATGCATCATAAAATCCATTTGTGCGATACATCAGGGTGTCACCTCTTGCTTGTGAAATTGTATGCCAGCATCTTCAGGAAAGAAAGAGGATGTTGAAGAAAGAATGAATGGAAAAAGAAAATCAATTGGTACACATTACAATAAAAACAGTATCCGTGCCCACTTAAGTCTCCTAGTAGCAGTGAATTACTTACTGAATCAGTGTATGAAATCGCTCAGAGCCAAGCTCCTCTGCAGCCAAGGCAGCTATACACAAAACCAGACACTTTTCAGCACCACAGACAGCAATAAAACAAACAAGATTATACATTGCAAAGCTGTCACAAAGCATTCAGTGTTAAGGTTAATTGAAGTAAATGGTGTGCAGTTCTTAAGCTTTTTTTAAACTGTTATGTATTAAGATTATTAATGGAAACTTTAGAGCTATCCTTGCACTTTTAAATCATGACAACTATAATTTCACACTAATATTCTAATATAAACAGCTAAAAACATTACAATATTTAGTAAACAAAAAGAATTCAAATCTCATTAAAACTCCAAATTCATTAGCATAAATATATTCATGGAAATAAATGATCATTGTGCAGCTTGTAACTCTGATCTTGGATGAAAAATATTAGATGTTACTTATCCACATTAAAGAAACATGCCTCTACTCAAGTTTTAAAGGACACTTCTGTGTAAATGGAGTAAAAATCTAACCACATTATCAGTAAAATAACAAGTTAATTCCTCATTACATCCACCAATCAAATCTTCCATTTTAATTTCGAGGCCCAAAACAAGGTTTCCCTTTTCCTTTAGAAACCACTGTACCAAATGACATTGCCAACAAATGGATCCAACGCTGTTAGATTTCCATCAATACAGACCCTATTCCAAATTAAAAATAGCTAATCAGAATATACATGCTGTACTCCAGGTGTGGAAAAGAAAGGCAGTCTGCTTAATGATAGGTAAAATGAAAAGTTCAATGAGCCAGGTTAGCCCTGCGCTCTTGGAGAAGTGCATGTGCCAAAGTCTGATGCATGTTTTCTCAGAGGGTACATCATAATTTATCATGGAAAGATGGTCTTAATCATAAAAATACTGAAAATCTTAATTAAGCTAAATCAATTTGAAAGTCTTTGCTAATGTTAGACAGGATGAATATTTAAAAGTAAATTTAGAATTTGTTGGGCGTAATGCTGACTAGATCAGAAACAAATTGGAAACCAAAATCCAAAAAAATTTTGCCATGAGTTCAGATATTAAGAAATTGGCTTGAGACATCAGTATATGGATTGTTTTGTCTAAGCACGATGATCTCTAATTGTGTTAAACTCAACTGTAGTACTACATTGACCTCCATTTAATGTTAAATTTTAAATTAGGTTTCATTTCTTTCACTCTCCACTGATCTCACCCATTTCACAAATTGCAAGCCTAAAGAGCAGTCAGCAGTAGTTCAATTTTGCTACCAGGAGACAACACAGCCATTCATCATAGGGAAAAATTAGACTCTGAAAGGAATATATTCCACCATTTTTACTTTTAATTTTCTCAATTGCTCATATGCTCTACATTGCAAAGTAGATTTTCGTTTCTTTAGATCCACAGATTTCCAATACTTCAATTATTGGTATCAGCTTTGGTCTGAATTTTCCCAGCATCTTTTTGAGACTGTTAACAATTAAACACAAAGTGCTAAAAAGATCAAGATTAGGGAGAAGAGTATTCCTCCACTTTCTTTTAATATAACAGAAACATGGCTGTCTAGATTCTTACTAATTCAACTCAAACTCTTCCTTTCCCTTCCAATGTTTACTTTCCTTCTTATTCAACAATTACTATAGCACAAAGGAAAATGAGTAGTAGAGCATTTGGCCATTTGAACCTGTTTCACCATTTTCATTCTGGACTGTATCAATCTGGTGCTACAAATAGGTGCTCTTAGTCTGGAAACAATTCTTCTTGCACTGTGAAGTGATTCCTAATTACAAGTTGGTGTATATTGACATCCATGTATCATGCCATCAACATTTAATATGGAACATAAATAATCATGCAATATTTCAGGTTCACCTCTTGCTTTTAAAATTGCACTCCATCAGGGAGCCAGCATCTAAACACCTAAATTTGGCAGTGTTCTGGCTTCCTCTCCATATCCATTAAGCCCCAATATTCAAATCCTTGATTTGGCTTTAACTGCTTTGTGATAGGGAATTTCAGAAGTTCATTCCTGGCTGAAAGATATTTCTCTTCATCTTAGTCATAAATGACTTAACTCTTATCCTTGAACCATGACCCTTGGTCCTAAACTCTCCAGCCATCTGGTACGTCCTTTCTGAATCTATTCTATCCAGTTCTGTTAAGTATTTTGTAGCTTTCCATGACATGCCCCTCATTCTTCCAAACTCTCATGAATACAAAACTAATCAACAATCCCTCTTCATCCATCAGCCCAGCCACCCCAAGAATCAGTTTGCTGAACCTTTGCTGCACTCCTTCCACAGCAAAAATCTCTTTTCTGCCTGAATCACTTGCCACACTTTCAGCAAATTGTTCACGAGCTCTCACTGCACCTTCTCCCTTACTGACCTTCTGCCCATCAGATAATCTGCCTTCCTTCCTTTTTTGCCATCAAGGTGGATAATCTCATTTATCCACATTATATTGCATCTACCACGTATCTGTTGATTCCCTCAACTTGTTCAAATTGCACAACTTGTTCAAATTCTTTTCATTCTCCTCATAGTTCACATTCCCACCTAGCACTGCATCATCAGCAACTTGAAGATGCTACATTTAATTCCCATATATTGAATTGTAATGAGTTCTTGGGTGAAAGGGTACAGAGAAAACTCAAACATACAAATTACCTCGTGTTGACCACTAAGAGGCTTTTTGTAGTAACTCTATGACAATTCAGCAATACCTATTCATTCAGGGTAAACAAAGCACCCATGCCCAATTCAGTTTCTTCCCCTTCCCCTCCCCCCTTCGCACACAACAGTGGCTTCAATTTTAACA
>JARFYF010000084.1:36078405-36089889 GCA_030265395.1 Rhina ancylostomus
AAACCCATCAATGACAAAGGAATGGTGACGTATTTCCAAGTCAAGACAGGCTTTGACTACAGGTGGTGGTGACCATAAGTGGGAATCTTAATATAAATCCCCAGAATAAATTTTAAAAAATCAAACTTTTGGATGAAATGACTTAGGAATATTTAAAATAATTGTTTTACTTAATTCCAAGCAAATTTACAGTTTTATGTTTTCCCCTTCTCTGACTTTCTTCATACTTTTTAAATGCTTTTGCTATTTTACCTGTTTCTGCTAGTAGTTTTTTTTCTTTCTGAATATCTATTCAATGTTATCTTGTATAAATCTTTAAATCCGTGGTCCCTTTCTTCTAAGATTTGTAGAGGTTATTCTTCCTGCTTATTCCTACTGAATTCGTATATCTGTTAAAGTTGTGTAGTACGAGCTTTAGGAATATAGTTGCCAGCATTACTTCCACATTTCCTTCCCACAAAGGAGGCCATTTGGTCCATTGAGTCTCTATTGGTTCACAGACAATCCTATTCCCCATTAATTTTCCTTGTAATCTCTCCTCCCACATTTCCATTGACTCTCCCTAGAACCTACCATGCACACTGGGGCATGTTACACTGGCCATTTAAGCTACCAACCCACACTTCTTTGGGATGTTGGAGGTAACTGGAATTCCCAGAGGTTCGAATTAAAACCATGAAATCACAGGGAGAGTTTGCAAACTCCACACAGAGAGCACTAGGGGTCAGAATTAAACCTGGGTCACTGAAGCTGTGAGGCAGCAACTCTACTATCTAATCACTACAGTTTAGCAATACTATGATTTGCACTAAAATGAACTTTGTTTTGTTTTGTTTAAATTGTCTTCTTCCTTGTAAATTTTATGCATAATGTATGTTTACTTTATGTTTTCTTTCTTGTCAATGCTGCTGATAATGATGCTATTTGCTTGTGATGCTGCTGCAAGCGAGTTTTTCATTGCACCTGTGCATACATGTACTTTTCAATACGACAATAGACTTGACTTGACTTTTGTGCTCTTTTATGTATTGTATTTACATCAAGTAAACATTGATGAGAAACTAATTCAGATCAGTTGTTAGTTAACAAGTCAACTCTATTGAATATAACGTTGGTGTTTTGGAGTCCAACGTTATATTGAATTTGGTCATCTAAATTATGCATTACATGGGTAGACTGGAAAAGGTGGGATTGTCCTCCCATGGAACAGGAGATTATGAAGAGATTTGATAGAGGCAGTTAAAATCATGAAGGATGTGAACAGACTAATTCCCATTGACATATAGCTTAAGAACTAGGTGACATGAACGTGTTTAGCAAAAGAATTGAAAGTAACACAAGGAAATTTTTTAACGCAATGAGTGGTTGGAGTCTGGAATCCTCTGCTGCAGTGGTCATGGAGGCAGATTAAATCATAGCGTTCAGTAGTGAGCTGGATAAGAATCTGAATTACATATTTGTAGGACTGTGGGAAGAGGGCAATGTAATGGGACTAGCTGAATTGCTCTTACACAGAGCAGGTATAGGTTCGAAAGGCTGGGTGGCTCCCTCTGCACTGTAACCTTCGTGATTCTGTACTAGCTGCTACCAGATATGCTATATTTTCAATCTCCTGGATATTCTCTGGTTATTAATAAGCACAGGTGAAGATGACCACTGGTACATGTGGTTTACCTAATCCAATGAGTCACAGAGCAGCCATGCATTAAATTGTCCACCTCTATTCATCCCTGCCTCCTGATAAGAGCAAATTGTCTTCTTTCTAATAGTGTACTGTCCTAGTGGTTGATAGCAAACCACCAGCCTCAACTGGGATTATTTTTTGTGTTTGAGATGCCTGACAAAATAGTTAATTTGTAGCATGTGGCTTGTCATAGAGTCACATTCATTTACCTTCTGTGTGTCCTTGAAATATATATAGCGGTACTGCTTCCTTTCCTATTACAGTGTTTGGTAAACACTTTGTCCCTTGAACATTGAATTTAATTCCATCTGCTGATCTTCACCATGTTTGTGTTATGTCCTCTACATCTGAAGATATTACACGTTCTTTTCCGTAGTTGGAGCATAGCTGGCTAATTGTTAATTTTTATAGTACTTGACCTGTTGCCAAGACTTATTCGAAATTCATAACTGCCAGGCTAATTTGAAACAACAAAACCAATCACTGAACCTGTATATGTTTGAAAATCGCTTTAACCTTTCTCAAATCTGTTTCCATGGAGATTATGAATTTCACAACATATGCAGCAGAATAGGTTGTGGCTATGGCTTTTTCCAAATGTTACATTTTATTTAAAATGGCAGCTGCCGGATCTAAAGAAGACAAAATGCTTTATTTTTGTCAAAGTAAATTAATGTGCTCTATTTATAATGGTTAAGTTCAGTTATACAGGTTAATATCAGTTAGAGTCTCACAGATCAGGATCTCCCACAATACCCACTAAAATCAAGGGGTGGTTCTAATGATCCTGAGAAATAAATGTAATTTTGATTTCCACATTTAAACTTGGAAGCTTCAGCTACTTTCAGATTAACTCAGTTGTGTAAAGAAATCCTAAGCCTAATATTTTTGTCAAGTTGCATTACCTGAGAAATGCGGTAGTGTGGGTACTTCACAGTGGTGTTGAAATCAGATAACTAAGGCTGGCATTAACTCAGTTCAAGTAAACAGGATGCCACTGGCATTAAAATCCAGACCTTGTGCAACTTGTTTTGTAAAGATTTTTGAATCAGTTAAAATGGGATGAGGAAATATGACTTTAACATGTCCCTTTGCTGCTCTTTACCATCAATTGAGTCAAATCTGAATGTCAGAAAAATTGATTGACTTGTAAGTTCACATAATAGCCCAATTTTCAGTCCAGACATTTAATTGGAAATGCCTTGAGTCCTTGTTCTCTAAATATATTGTATGTAATCTGTTACTAGGCAGCTTGGAAAAGAGAATTGAAAAAAAAAAGTTCCACTTGAAATATAATTCATTAATGAAGTGAACTAACATGTCCTTATCCCAACAACTAATTGATTGCTGAGGCTGAAAAACACCAGTGTTAAGTAAAGGATGAACAGCCAGACTGCTGTTACCACTCTACCAGTGTTTCTTGTAATATCACTGCCTGTGAGTCTTGATAAGAGTTGAAGCAGCCCTCTGAACTATACTTCAATGTCTGCATTGATTGTTGAACCTGAAGTAAGCCCTATCGTGATTTGAACATTCATCACTTCAGAGCGCACTACTACCATGGATATTGTGCTGTGATTGGTGTGAGATACTGACTTCTCAGATAAGGAAACCTTGTGAGCCAAAACTGGAAACCAGGGATTTGTGTTTTTTGGCTTTTCTTTATCCGTACAGACACATTATGTCGGATTTGAGTGGAGGACATAAGATTAAATTGTTTACACAAATGTTGGTGCACTAAAGATTTTCTAAATTGATCACTGTGTAACTGTAATACTAATGAGGAAGTTCTTAATGTCAGGAGAATGCAATCGAATGAAAATAAAAAATATTGTAAATATTAAACCAGTGAGCTTTAATGTCATCTAGCCAATAAATGTTAGCAGGATAAATGTTAAATATTGGTGTAGAATTCGGGTTCTGGCAAAGCATCCATTGTTTTGTAGCAGACTAAAATAATTGGTCTTTTCTGATACACTGAAGAGCTATTAGAATAGTGAGATTCAAAATGATACCAAAGCCTTTTAGATAGTGTAAAGCTATTGGTGCCAGCTTGAATCTTGCTCGAGTCTTACCTGAGTTTTGGAGGTGCAGAATGGTGGGGTTGTGGTTGGGTGGGGTGGTGAAGGTGGAAATGCTTCAGCAAAGCAACAAAATAAAAATTTGCATGCAACTCTTAGTACTTGAATAGTAGTGGCCTTTTGCTGTGAAGTAGTTCCGGAGCAGAGTCACAATGGTGAGTTTTCTTCAACCCGTAAGCTAGGTCATTCCTGGATTTTGATGATTTGGTAATGTTTGGAAAGCTTTTGCTGTGGTCTGTCATAAGCAGTTAGCATGTGTAATTCAAACACTTGGGATTTGGTGGGAGTGGTTAATATACTGAGATAGATTGATAGTTGGTTGACAGGGAACAGAGAGTAGGAATAAATGCATCTTATTTTGGGTGGAAGGTAGTGACTATTGGCGTGCCAGAGGGATCAATGCTTGGGCCCCAGTTTTTACAATATCAATGAATTGGATGAGTGAACACAGTAGTGTAGCAGTTAGCATAACGCTATTACAGCACCAGTGACCTGGGTTCAATTCTGGCCACTGCCTGTAAGGAGTTTGTACATTCTCCCCATGTCTGCTTGGGTTGCCTCCGGGTGCTCCGGTTTCCTCCCAAATTCCAAAAGACGTGCGGGTTAGGAAGTTGTGAGCATGCTATGTTGGCGCCAGAAGCATGGTGACACTTGTGGGCTGCCCCCAGAACACTCTATGTAAAAGATGCATTTCACTGTGTGTTTCAATGTACATGTGACTAATAAAGATATCTTATAATTTTGCAGATAACGGCAAGTTTGGGGAGGAAGGTTGTGGGGTAAGGTGAGCTGTGAGGAGGTTGCAGAGGCTCCACTGTGTTTTACACAAATGTTTGGCAGATGCTGCATGATGATGTAAGGTGAGAGGGAGAAGGTTTAAAGGAGATTTGAGGGGTAAATTTTCCACACAAAGAGTAGTTGGTATTTGGAGTGAGCTGCCAGAGGATGTGGTGGAGATAGGAACAGTAACATTATTTAAGCAGCATCTGGACATATACTTGAATGAGCAAGGTATAGGGGGACGTGGAACTAATGCAAGCAAGTGGGCCCAATGTAGATAGGCTAGATAGTCAGCATGAACGTGGTGCGTCGAAGGGCCTGTTTCAATGCTATACAACTCTGACTCTATGTGTACACATATGAAGTTTAGTTCTGAAAACAAAAAGCAGATGATCTGAATGTGATAGATCGGGAAAAGAGAAGGATATGGGTGAGATAGAAGGAAGGGGCTACTGAAGGGTTGATCAGCCATGATCATATTGAGTTGCAGAGAGGCCCAAAGGGCCTATTGGCCTATTATTGCTTCTGATTCTATTCCTCCTTTGCTCCTATTTTCAATGTTCAGAAATGATTCTGTTTGAGGTAAGAGCATTGCAGAAAAAGATAATTCTGATTTATTCATTAGGTCCAACCCCTTTTCTTTTCATCTTGCCATCTTGCTCCCTTTTTTTAGAAGTTGGTGACAAGAAGGATTACAATTTAGAACACTGACTAGGAACTTAAATTTCACTGCTATTACCCAGAAATTAAGCCAGATTCTTAATGAAGGCTATACTTTGTAATATACAAGGACCTTGGATGATAATTTTGCAACATTTTAAATAACTAACTTGCTCTTCAAGGATATGTAAATATGAAGGTCAGCTTTGCAATTTTTTTAAGCATTTTATGGAGTAACATGATATTTTAATTAAAAGCTCTCAGTGTCCACATGAGTGGAGGTTTCTGGTTTAGAAAATATATGAAATATAAGTGTGACACTTTCTTCCTCTTTTCTCCTTCTCCTTGTTGTCCACTTCATTCTCCTTCGTTTCTTGCATTGCTTGAAAATACATTTTACCCATTACAGAAAATGCCTGCATTTATGACGTACATAAATACCAAATTTTTTTTTGAATTAAAGCTCTCCTGAATCTGAGCTTTGAAATAGAAGTGCATCTAAATGAGTTATATTAGCTGGAATAATTTTATTGTGCAGACGTCGGTCAGTGGAAATTATTGTCAGGCTTGTCAATAATAACAATCTTTAAATGGTTTGTTGAAATGGTGAAAATGTACAACGTTGCAATTTTTAATCAAAATCTTCTGTTAATTATTTTATCTTGTAGTTTAAAATGAAATCTGAGCAGCACCTTTTATAAACTGCTGCTATTGAAAACAGAAATGAGTGTCAAATATTTTTTCAGCCAAGTAGCAAGTGAAAATTTTATTACAGCTTAATTATGTTAGTCTGGGAAAGAAACGTTAGTTACCAAAAAGCAATTAAGTGAGATATCATTTTAAAGCTCATTATTTGATGTTACAAGTATATAACTTGTAAATACCATGGTTCATTCTTTTGTTGTATCCAGCACTGGAAATAGCTTTAGCAATCATTTACATAATACAATTGGATTAATGTGGTCAGAAGGCAATTCTATTTAACAGCTTACAGAAACTGGCATGAATATCTTTTGTAATACAAACTTTTTATTAGAATATTCAGTGGTTATGATTATAACTGTAATTTGCAAGCAAGCTTGTCCAACTTGTGGATTAACTGTTTCATAGGCAGTGATTAATAATGTTGCCATAATTGTAGATGGAAATTTATTGGTTTTAGTCCTTGGTGCCTAAAAACAATGTCAGATTGGATCTCTAAACCCTCTCCCATGTCATCTTCAGTAGCATCTTCTGTGCAGCGATTGGCTTTATAATTTTACTATTTTCTACTCGATATTCAGTTTTCTTCTGTAAAGCATCAGTATGATTTTGTAACAGGGATGATATTGAAAAGCTTTAACTTAGTGTTGTTTTGTTGTTTACCAGGAATTGTTGTTGAAATACGTAATATTATTGCATTTGAAAGATATTTTACATTCCGGGAGTGGTCTTAATCTATTAGAATTGCTGGCCTTGATAATTTTATTTTATTGGGTTTGGTGTCACCAAACACTTTGATTTACCTGAAAGAATAAACTTTGGCTGCAAAATTTGGCTGAGTAGTCCCAGTCAACGGAAAACACAGATTTGTAAGATTATGGGATTCTCAGAGAGGCAGGGTATGTATTATGGTCAATGCTTGCACCTGAAGGATGATATCATGTATGATGGGGAAGCTATACCATAACCACAAGGGCTTTCACTTTCTGAATGAGTAGCAGGCCTGTGACCATGCACATTATATTGTTGTCCAGCATCCAAGTGTCAGTTGCAATGCTTTTATTTTACACCATTTGCTGTGCCCTCCATCATTGATCCATTACGTCAAACCAAGGGGTGGTTAATGGTAGGTGGGTAGCGTATTCTACATTCATCTGGCTATTGAGTCTATAGTGCAACCATGCACAATAGGACATTGGGGTCACCAATATCTGTTGCTACAAGCACAAATAACACTTTCACCACCTGGACTGATCTGGTGAAGCTTTGGCCTGCTCATTTGTTGTTGCCTTCTTAATATAAGCATGTAGGATTGGCATTTGGTAATGGAAGAGAAGAGGGATGATCAAGAGAAGAGGATCCCTCTGCTTTTAGTGAAATCAGATCCAAATTTGATGCTTACGTTGAGCTCTACTTTTATCTTTCTTCTGTTGCTGATCATTACAGCATGCCCTTGACCACTTTGAACACTGTGACCACTGAGATTACTTTGCACTAAAATGGACCTTGTTTATTTTTTGTTCTAGTTGTGTTCATTCTTGTAAAAATTGTGTATAATTTATGTTTTTTCTTGTGAATGCTGCTTATATGATCCAATGTGCCTGTGATGCTGCTGCAAGTAAGTTTTTCATTGCACCTGTGCATACATATACTCGTACATATGGCAATAAATTTGACTTTGTCTTTGACTTGGACTGTCTAATCGTCACGGATTGCCCTGAATATCCAGGAATGGAAGACAAATCTGCAATATGTTGCTGCATCAACAAGGTGAAAAATCATAGCAGCAAAATAAGATTTGTTATTTAAGAAAAGGAAGATTATTTGAATGATTTTATTCATTAATTATTAATTAAGTGTCAAACATGGGGAGTCATTGACTTATAATCAGGAATCATCCAATCAGGTAGCTGCATTTCAACTGGTGTAGGAAAGTGATAAAGACAAGTGTGGCCCTTAAATTCAGAAACAGGGGCATTCATAATGGGAACAAAGAAATGACAGATCAATTGAATAAATACTTTTGGTTCTGTCCTCACAAAGGAGGACAAAAGCAATCTTCCAGAAATTTTAAGGAAGCTAGTGCATAGTCAGAGGGAGGAACTGAAGGAAATCAGTATTAGGAGGGAAATGGTATTGGGGAAATTGATGGGATTAAAAAATCCCCAGGGCCTGATAATCTGCATCCCTGACTACTTAAGTAAGTGGCCAAGAAACAGTGGATGCATGACTAGTCATTTTCCAATGTTCTTTTGATTCTGCATCTGTCCCTATACACTGGAGGATAACTAATGCAACACTACTGTTTAAAAAAGTAGGAAAAGAGAAAACAGAGAATGATGGACTGATTAATCTAAGATTGATAGTGCAGAAATATTTGGATCTATTATTAAAGATGTAATAGCAGAGCATGTGGAAAATGTGACAGGATCAGACAAAATGGAAATAATTCTTGGGAAAGTTACTAGAATGGTTTGAAATTATTAAATTGGTTTATTATTTTCACAGATACTGAGGTACAGTGAGAAACTTGTCTTGATAACTGTCCATACAGATCATTTCATTGCAACAGTGCATTGAGGTAGTATAAGGTAAAAACAATGAGAGTGCAGAATAAAGTGTTATAGTTCCAGAGAAAGTACAGTGCAGGTAGACAATAAGGCGTAAGGCCATAATGAGGTAGCTTGTGAGGTCAAGAGTCCATCTTATCGTACTAGGGGACTGTTCAATAGTCTTATAAGAAGTAGGAGAGAAGTTGTCTTTGAGCCTGGTGTAACTAGTAGAGTTGATTGGGGAGGACCAATGAACATGGCACATTTGGACTTTCAGAAAGCTTTCAATAAGGTCAGATGTGAGAGACTGGACTGCAGGCATAAGCAGGTCATGTTCTGAGAGGCAGGCAGTTACTCGTGGGTTACCATAGGATCTAGTGCTGGCACCCCAGCTATTCACAATATGTCAATGATTTAGATAAAGGAATTAAATGTATTATCTCCAGGTTTGTAGCTGAGTGGGAATGTGCATTGTGTGGAAGATGGAGAGAAGATGCAGTATGATTTGGACAGATTGAGGGAGTAGGCAAATATATGGCTGATGCAGTATAATATGGATAAATGTGAGGTTATCCATTTTGGTGGCAAAACAGGAAGGCATGTTAACTGAACAGTGACAGATTAGGAGAGAGGGAGGGAGGTAAAATGAGACCTGGGTGCCCTTGTATACTAATCAATGAAAGTAAGCATGCAGGTGCAGCAGGTGGTTAAAGCAAATTATATGTTGACCTTTATAGAGAGAGGATTTGAGTATAGGAACAAAGATATCTTATTGCAATCATGCAGGGTCTTAGTGAAACCACAATGTGAGTGTTGTATGCAGTTTTGGTCTCCTTATCTGAGGATAATCTTGTTATGAAGGAAGTGCAGCCAAGGTTCACCAGACTGATTCCTGGGATGGTAGGACATGTTTGGAGAGAGATTGGGATTATTGGGTTTATAGTCATGAGCATTCAGAAGAATGAAGGAGATCTCACTGAAATTTATGAAATCCTGAAGGACTGGTCAGACTAGATGCAGAAAGCCATGGTGGGGAAGTCTAGAACCATGGATCACAGCCCAAGGATATGGGGAATGCCTTTTAGGACCGAGTTGAGGAGAAATTTCTTCACCAAAGTTTGGTGGACCTTTAGAATTCACTACCAGTTGAAGCCAAATCATTAGATATGTTAAAGCAGTTAGATGTAGTTCCAAAGGCTAAAGAGATCAATGGACATGGGTAGGAAAAGCAGGAACAGGGTTCTAAATCTGAATGATTGAGTATATGCATGTTGAATGGTGGCAATGACTTAAAGGGCTGATCAGCTTACTTCTGCCACAAATTTCTATATCTCTATGTTTCTCTGTAAACCAGTGCACTATGACAATGGACATGCTGGGTGATCAGTGGAAGGAGGGTGGGAATGGGGCAAATGGACAGAGTAAATTATCCAAAATTAAGATTGGGGATCAAGTTAGGTTCCCAACCTTCTTATCGGGTAATTTACTCCATCTGGAGATGGGAATCATACTCTCTGGTGAGATTCCTCAGACTCTCATCTGAAGTGTGACCAATAGAGTGAAGGCAGCCAGAGAAACAGCCAGTTGGCGGGACTATGTGTTAGGTGGGTGGGTGTCTAAGTTCAGGTCATGAAGGGGACCAATGGGACACAGGAGTCATTTTCCAGGGTTTCTGTAATGGCAAATGTACAAGATGTTCCTCTGCAGCTATGGACACTGGCAGTGAGAAAACCTCCTCTCCACCAGATACATCCAGCACACACAGTGCCAAAAGTCCTGGCAGCTGCTTCCTGGAACATATGCTGTCACCTCCGTGCATTTTCAAGGCAACTTTGCTGGCAACCATCCGTTCACAGATTGTATATTTACATTGTGAACATTTGTGGGGAGCTCGTTCTGGATTTGTAGCTTCTTGCTGTCAGGGCATTGCATCCACTAGAAAATCCTGTCCAGTAGAAAACAAGGAGAACAAATCCATCTGTGACCTTTCAGCAGAACTATGGTCCTGATTGTGATAGAAGTGCCCTACATTTTAAATACGACTGGCAGCCTTCCAGGGCAAGACTCAGATTAAAATGTTTCCATATGCATTATGCAGCTGATCCCCTTATGAAGAAATGTATAACGCAGTGCAAACTTGTTATATTGTAATTTTGGATATACCACGCCCCAAAAACATGGTGTGCATTTGTATTCCAAGATCACAGGGAAGCGGTCATATTCCTAGCAGACTGTAGCTGACCATTGTTTGTGAAATTCCCTCTGACAGCGGCAGGACAGAGAAGCGAGCAATAGATTCTGGGAAAGGATCTGCACTGGGGATCTGTCCTGCAAATTGCTTGTGCAGGACACAGCAATGGTAATTGAGTGCAGAGAATGCGGATGGATGTTGGAGAAATCCACTTACACTGCCCATGCATGTACTGTACTATATGAAAAAAAATGCACAAGGGGCACCAAAATTGGGTAGATGTTAGTTTCACTTGTAACACGGGTAGCCTGTAATGTTAGTGTTAACGTTGTCCCTGACACCTGTGTCATACCGAGGTGGCACTGCACTTCATCTGCAGAGGTTCACGCATTTTTGTCGTGCTCCATGAGCAAAATGTCTGTCCCTTGAGCCATCATTTAACAGTTTCAGCTGCCTCTCGAAGAATTGGTTAGAAAAGAATAAAAAAAACTATAGCCAAACTGTGATCTCATTTATCTTTGCTGATAATTTCACTGAACTAATTTACTCTCTAGCCACAGGCAGTGGCCACTTACATCCATTATTGGCTGGTTCACTAAAAATACCCAGATGATCTGCATCTAGGAAGACATGCATCAATAATTGATGGCATCACTGAGAGGGTGCAGAAAATCTCGAGAAAGCTGGATGTATGGGGAAAGGTAGAGGTCCTGAAGTGAATTTTTGGGGGGAAAGCAAAGAGTAAGACCCCAAGGGCAGTAATCTCTGGGTTGCTGCCTGTCAAGAACTAGTGAGTGTAGTACTGAGAATAAAGCAGGTTGAGAACATTAAACA
>JARFYF010000084.1:36219100-36233045 GCA_030265395.1 Rhina ancylostomus
GAGGTCCTGACATTTGCTACCTAGTATTTGTTGACATGATGTGGTAGTATTTTGCTAGATGTTCTCAGTGAATGTGTCAAAATTAAGTAGATTGACTCGAAATAACCATTCTGTGAAAAGGTCTTAGATTACTACCATCTGTACCTGAATTCAAACTCTTTATAAGACCATAAAATATACGAGCAGAATTAGGCTATTCAATCCATCAAGTTTGCTCCTCCATTCCATCATGGCTGATTTTTTTCAACCTCATTCTCCCGCCATCTTCCTGTAACCCTTACTGTCTTTACCAATCAAGAACCTATCAAGCTCTGTCTTAACTACACCCAATGAACACATACTATTGATGAAAGTATCTTGCATTTTTAAAACCTAAAATATATCAATTGATTATTTGAGTATTTGATTAACGAAAATTCAGCCAGCAAACTTTTATAGTTAACATCTTTTGACTAAATTGTGTATAGAAAGTCCTTAGATATGATTATCTTATAGCAATGGCTCAGAGAGCATTTCAATTCCTTTGGATGTTAAGTCTGGTATTCTTCTAACCAGAAGATCTAAACATCATGGGCTCAAAATCCTGTTTGGGCTCAGAATATTTGATCTTTAACTGTGAGGGTGATCAAAATTCACCTGGCAATCTTCTGAAACTCACATCCCAGCACAAAATTTTACTCTGGATGTATTGGTGGTGCGTAAAATGCAGAGTAGCCTGTAATTCACAGCCTGGGCCATTTTACCTCCTGAACTTCACATACTGTGTCCTAGCTGGAGCCGTGAGAACGATGCCAGAAGCAACAAGTGGCTGCCCTGCCAAGTAGACAAGGGAATGGCCCCCAATGTGATGTTAATACTGCAGAAAGATGAGGGAGGTGGAGGGCAAAGAGTGTCTTCAAATAGCTGAAGGTGATGGAATACAGGAGAAGATTCAGGAACGAGAAGCCTCAAACATCCTTTGCAAAACTTGATCGGAAGAGTCCTGCTCCTCCAGAGCAAATCTTCACTTTAACAATGATTATAATACATATCCTGGCCTGTTTTGTTCAGCCTGCTAACAGCTATCTGACTTTGATGCCATGGGACTTTCAAGTAAAAACCTGCACTGTGGTGTCAATACCACCACCCCTCTCTCACTCACTTCCCATGCCTCCCGTTCCCTTTTCTCATTTTCCTCTTCCTTCTACTGCACCTTCTTTCAGCCTCTCCCTGCTCTCCCTTTCCTCGTCATGCTCTCCCCACAGCCCTTGCAATCAGTTGCATGTCAATCTGCAACAAATCTTCATGTAGGCAAGAGGCTGTCTGCCGCCATTGGAACCTCATGCCAGAAATACTGAAACATCAACTGGAGAAAGGGGAAAGGAAGGGGAAACTAATTGAAATCAAATTGAAATTATTGAAGGAGTCTCCAAATAAGTTCATAGGAAACAATCAAATAAAGATAGAAAATGCTGGATACACTCAGTCCTCTGTGGACAGAGAAACCGTTAACATTTCAGGTTAAAGCTGTTTTGATGATTGATCTTCAACCTGAAACATTATCTAGGATTCTCTTTCCACAGATGCTGACTGGCTTGCTGAGTGCTTACCGCATTTTGGTTTTATTTCCAACTATAGGAAATGATGCTTATTTTACTTGATCAACTCAAAAGAATTATGAATAAGTGGTGTGGAGTCATTGAGTAAATTGGATATCATTTTCCATTAATTTCAATAAAATACATATGTTGTATTTCATCACAGACTGCCATTGAAGTACTCGAGGGACTTTTGGATGAAGATGATGAAGTTGTCCAGGTCAGTCTCAATCAACTTTACACTTATTATTTTGTTCAAAAAAACAAGTAGGGTGCTTGAATTTACCTTTCTTAAATGTAAGTAGATTGTTAAACTGCTAAGGCAGGAAAATTACAAAAGTAATTGAAAGTGTGGATAACAATGGAAAATGACCATGAATTTTTTTCTTGTTGTTGCTTATAGTACAAGTTGCTTCCATTTCAGGAGTGTTTTCCTTTTTCATTGAAGATATGTGTTTTAGAGGAATGCTATGCCCTTTCTGAAACATTTGGTGGTTTTTATTTTTGGCTGAAATCTTATTTATAGGCCTCTGAATAGTGGCAGTGATTATTGGGCAGAGTATTAATGAAGAAATTAGAGGCACCTATAACAAGAGTAATACAGAAATCATGGGAGATTTTAATCTACAAAGACAACAGGAAACGTAGTCCCACTACATGCTACAGGGGAGGTAAAGATAATATTAAACCAAGAGAAAAGGCTTATAAAGAAAAAGAAATAAAGCCTGAATATTTGGAGTGCTTTTGATCTGAATAAGGGGTAACTGGAATATTTATAAAGGGAAAATAGAATATAAGAATGATCAAAGAAGAATCATAAAAACAGATTGTAAGAACTACTCTATAGGTATATAAAAAAAGAAAAGAAATACCACTAGAGAAGCTTGTAAACCTGAGAATTGATATATTCCAAGGATCTGGTGATCTACATCTCACAGTTTTGAATGGAGTTGCTATGGAGATAGTAAGTGCTCTGGTTATCACCTCCGAAATCTGATCGATTCTGGAATGGTTGCTGCAGTTTGGAAACTAGCATATGTAATCTCTCTAGTTAAGAAAAGAGGGAGAGAGAAAATGGAAAACTAGTTAGCATGACACTGGTAGTTGGAAAAGTGCTGGAATCTATAATAAATGATCAAAGCACTCAGAAAATAATAATATGATAAAATAATTTCAATATGATTTCATTAGAGCAAAACCATGTTTGACCAGTCCATTGATGTTCTGTGAGATTGTATCTATGAGGGTAGATGAGCAGGAACCAGTGGAGGTGATGTATTTTGAAAAGGCTTTTGATACGATCCTCTGAAGGAGGTTGCTGAACAAAGTTAGAGCATGTGGAATTGGCGTAATACAAATCAAAGGTTTGGCTGAGGGAACCACATACGTTTCCAGGTTTGCTGATGATGCAAAACTAAGCAGGAATGCGAATTGTAATGAGGATGCAAAGAGGCATCAAGAGTCTATAGACAAGGTAATTGAATGGGCAACAACGTGATAGAGGGAGTACAATGTGGAAAAATATGTGGTTATCCACTTCATTAGAAACAGAATTACTGAGTATTGTTTTAAGTGGTGAGACATTGGGTAATATTGGTGAAAAAAACCTGGATGTCCTTGTACACAAATCACTGAAAACTTAAACATGCAGGTGCAGCAGACCAATTGGGGAAGCAAGTGTTAGGTTGGGCTTATAGCTAGAGGATTCCAGTACAAGAATAAGAATGGCTTACTGCAATTATGTAGGGCCTTGGTGAGACCGTACCTGGAATATTGTGCACAGTTTTGATTTTCTTATCTAAAAGGGTTGACCAGACTGGTTACTGGATGTCATAGGGGGAAGAACTCAGTTGGCTGGGCTACTATCTTTTAGAGTTCAGAAGAGTGAGAAGTGGTGACCTCATCAAAACATACAAAGTATTTAGAGGGCTAGCTGGATGTTTCTCCGGCAGACAAATTTAGAAGTAGGGGCTCACCATCTTAGAGTAAGTGGCAAGTCATTTAGCACAGAAATGTAGA
Source organism: Rhina ancylostomus (assembly GCA_030265395.1). Lineage (NCBI taxonomy): Eukaryota > Metazoa > Chordata > Chondrichthyes > Rhinopristiformes > Rhinidae > Rhina > Rhina ancylostomus. Next base: position 36,222,697 of record JARFYF010000084.1, read on the forward strand.
AAAAAATTCTTCAAAGGATGGTGAGTCTTTGGAATTTTCTACCAAGGCAGTAGAGTCACTAAATGTATTCAAAACTGAGATTGAAAGCAATCTCAATAATAAAGGAATTAAGGGATATGGGGATACAGTGCAGAAAAATGGAGGTGGAAGGTCACCCATGAGCCAGTGAAATGGTAGTGGAGGCTCAAGTGGCCAAATGGCCTACATTTTCTTCTGTTTCTTTTGTTCTTATTTTCTTATTTATGAAATCCAGTTTGTATCTACTTTTGAGTAGGTCATTGCATGCATTTGGAACTCTCATTTTTATCCTTCTCAAACTATTTCCTTGAAGTCTTTTGCCAAAGGCTTTTGGAATGCTTTCACAAGTAATTCTTCAGAACTTCATCCATTTCCTTCCATTTGGCATTTACTGTTTGCAGTAATTGGTTTCCAGAAACTTTCAATGAAAACGATGTCGTAATTCCACACCTCCTCCAGTGTGTCAGCCTTTGGCCATCTGACATAAAGTGTGTTCAAAGACCAAGGCCTCAAATTCGCCTCTCTCATGGTTTACTGGACAGAGTGATACCCATCCTCCTATATGCTTTGAAGACATGGATTATCTACATTAGGCACCTCAGAACATTGATAAACCTGACTCTGCAAATTAAGTGAACCAATGTCAATCTCCTTGTCTGGGTCAACCTCTCCACTATTAACTTGCTTACTGCCGTCAGTCAGCTCCAGTGAACAGGCCACAATGTCATAGAGTCATACAGCATAGAATCTGGCCCTTTAGCCCACCATCTCCATGCTGATCATCAAGTAACCACCGAGACTCTTCCCATTATCCAGCACTTGGTCCATAGCCTCCAATGCCTTGGCGATTCCAGTGCTTGTCTACATACTTGTTAAATGTTGTGTGAGTACCTGCCTCCACCACCCAATCAAGCAGTGCATACTAGATTCCTGGGTGTTGGTATATAATCCACAATCAAAAGTAGTCATCAGATATTTGACATGGGAAATTATGTGAATTTGATCCTTGTGGCAGCGTCATTTAACCAAAGCAAGGACCTAGATGTAGAAGTTTGAGTTTATTCTTACTTTCTCAAGTCCACTGGCAAGGTACATTCAATCAGCTGCGAGGTATTTTGAGGGTAAACCATTTGACATCTAACTTGTGTTACATCTCACAAGGGAATGCTCAAAGAGCATCGTAAATGGAAGATAGCCTTGAACCAACCCCTTTGGATATTGGACTAGAAGCAGAAATGCTGGATCACTCAGCAGGTCAGGTGACATCTGCAGCGAGAGAAGCAGAGTTAATAGTTTGGGTTGATTACTTTTCATCAGAAGGGTCATTGTGGTTTTCAGAGGATAGTGGATAATGGATCAGTGTTTGTGGAGCCGTGGAAATTTTATCCAAGCAACTAAACAACATTAGGTATGTTCTGATTTGTCCTTTTTGTACATTGTTGCTACATAATGGGGAAAGCCTAATGGCAAATGGGGTTTCACTTCCTTCCCTTCTCTTTGACCTGTCCAACACGCAAATGTAGAGGCAAAATATTCTAATTATTATATTTTATGGTGCCTATAGATTGTCAGCATTTAGTTATTAGCCTTTAGATAGCAAAGCACCTCAAAAGCTATTGTTGTTAAGCTTCTGTAAGACTGATACACATCCTGGGGTCAAATAATACACTGTTTCTACATGTAGATTGTTTGATCAACCTTCTAATTATAATTCAACGTGACCAATTAGCTGAACACCAAACTTCTCCTCCTCTGAACCTTGAATACTGTAAGGGTATTTTGACACTTTTACTGCCACTAAGTTGTTCTTCATCTGCTACCCCTGACAACTCAAATGCACCTGGCACACAACAGGCATAAACGTTTATTGTTCAATCCACCTGCATTATATCAGACATTTATTTAAAGTTGCTCACATCAACTAAATCCATGTATTGCTTCATTGCCAAATTTTGAACTTGTCTTGTTCATAATCGGCTGGATCATCTAACTCAAGTCTCAACCGAGTTCACCAGGTCAACCCATGATAGCACCATGCCACTTGCTGATCATTGATGCATTGGGGAGATCATGTGACTGGCCCTCACATCCTGATGATGTCACTTCCTTCACTTCACACGATTGTCATGGAATCCTTGGTGACGTTTCTGGACTAGGCAGAGCACAGGAAATAGAACCACTCACTCACATAACCAATAGATCAGGCCAAAAGCCTGCAGTTTGCCACATCCAGTAATGGTGGACAAGGAAAACTCTAAGGAGAGGAGGTGTCTTCATGAATGCCCCTACCTTCAATGATTACATTGCCGATACGTGAGAATAAAAGAAAATATTGACATCATTACATTTATTTTCTCCCAGAAGTGTTGGTGGAAGATGTGCTCCAGAGCTCCCACCATTACTAATGATAGCCTCTTGCTCGTTTGATTTATGTTTAGTTGTTCTGGGGATGTGGGCAAAGCCAGCATTCTATGCGTATTCTCACATTTCCCTCAAAAGGATGATGATGAACTTCTGCTTGAGTACAAGCCTTTTCGCGGTGAAGATATTCCCAAAACGCTGCTTGGATGGGGAATTCTGGGATTTTGATCCAGCAACGTCAAAGCCATAGTTTTCCAAACAGTGCCTCAGGGAGGAACTTGCTCTGAGAAGAACTTGCAGGCAGTGGTGTTTCCAAGCACCCATTGCCCTTTTCTTTCAGTGGTTGTTTGACGAAAGGAGTTGTGGAAGAAGACTTGTAAATTACCTCGATACAAATTGTAGAGTTATGTTATGTCAAAGCTGGAGACCCTATGTCATTTGCAGTACATGGTATTTTCACATGCAGACATTAATGGTTTCTCTGGAACCCATTAAAAATGGTTATATTCATATTTGTGCAGCATGGACACTTGTGCAGATAGTCCTGACTACACTTTAGAGAGAGAAATACTTGGACTGATGAATGTGGGGTGCCAATCAACCTGTCTGCTTTGTTATAGAGTTGTACTGCACAGAAATGGGTCCTTCAGCCCAACTCGTCCAAACCAACCATGATGCTTAACTACACTAATCCCATTTGCCCACATTAAGGCCGTATCCCCCTACACCTTTCCTATCCAAGTACTTGTCTAAATACCTTTCAGAAACATTCTAATTGTATCTGCCTCTACCACTTTCTTTTGCAGCTTGTTCCATATAACCAGCACTGTCAGTGTAAAAACCTTGCCCCTCAGATCTCCTTTAAATTTCTCCCCCTCTCACCTTAAATCTGTGCTCTATGGTTTTAGATTCCCCACTCTTGGAAAGATATTCTATCTACCTATCTATGCCTCTCATGATTTTATTAACGTCTGTAAGCTTTCTATGTTCCAGTGAGAATAAACCCAGACAATCCAATTTCTCCTGAGTAAAGCCTCCATTCCAGGCAACATCCTGATGAATCTTTGCCTTAGGTTGTGTTAAGCTGCTTGAATGTCTTTTCTTTTGGACCTGCACTCATTCAGGCATGTAGAAGTGCTGGAAATCTGAAATCAAAACAGAAAATGCTGGAAATACTCAGCAAGTTCGGCACAACTTTGTGGGCCGAAGGGCCTTTACTGTGCTGTAGGTTTTCTATGTTTCTAAGTTAGGCTGCTGTGTGGAGTGAGAAAAGGAGGTAACGTTTGAGTGAAAATCTAGTGAAATCATAGGTTGGAAGCTTAAATTTGTTCTACTCTCTCCACAGATTCTGTATAACCTGCAGAATATTTCCAGCATTTCCTGGTTATATTTATCTTAAAAATGTTCCACCTCTGTCTTGTGAAAATAATTGAGGATTCAGTGAATAAGTCTGTCTGTCAAAGCATCTAATGGAACCAGAAATCTTGGAAATGTTATTAAAATTCAGAGTGAACATTCAAGTAATTAAAAGCAGAAAGAACTTGCAACTGTATGGTGTTCTCCATGTCCCTGAAGTGCTCAGAGTGATTTACAGATTACTTTTGAAATGCAAATGTTACTATTCATAGCAATGGAAATAGCCACTTTGTGCCCTCCATTGTGATAAATTGACCTAAACTGGTGGTGTGATCAAGGAATACATGTCAAACAGGATGCTAGGAAATCTTGAACAAAAACAGAATGCTGGAAGAACTCAGCAGGTCAAGTAGTGGCGACAAAAGGTATAAGTCGATGTTTTGGGACAAGACCCTGCGTCAGGACTGAGGGAACAAGAAAGTTTGCCAGTATGTAGCAGTACGTAAGGGAGTGAGAAAGAGGCTGATAGGTGATGGGTGGAACCAGATGGTAAGGGGATGATGAGTAGATGGAAACAGCTGGGAGGAGGGGTGGAAGGGATGAACAGAGGGAAGAGAAAACTAGGTGGACAGGCAAGTGTGTGTGGGAGGAGAGCACCGGGCATGTGGTTTACCTGAAATTAAAAAATTCAATGTTCATACCATTGGGATTTAGGCTACCCAAACGGAATATGAAGTGCTGCTCGTCTAGTTTACGTTTGGACTCTTTGTAGCATTGGAGAAGGCCGAGGACAAACATAATGGTGTGGGAGCGGGAAGGAGGATTAAAATGACATGCACTGGGAGCTTGAGATGGCTCTTGCACATGGAGCACAGGTGCTCTGCAAGATGTTTAGGTCCCTGGAGGGAGAGGTGCAGGGACAAGTATTATACCTCCTTCAGTTGCAGGGAAACATGCCAGTGGACAGACTGGGGAGCCCAGAAGAGAGCATTTGCTGCAGAAAGCAAAAAGGATGGGGGAAAGAGGAAGATGTAACTGGTTGTAGGGTGGCATTGGATATGGAGGTGGGTGATGCTGAGACAGTGGGATGAAAGGTGAAGACCAAGGGAACTCTGTTTTGTTCTGCCTTGGTGGGGTGGGGGTAGTGGGGTCAGAGTAGACATGCGAGATCGTCCATTTTCTATAAGTAGTTCAATTGGATCTTTTATCTGAGAAACCAGGCAGGATCTCCAAAGAGAAAATACAAATGTAGAAGTTGCTTCTGTTTGCTGTTTTGTTGAAATTATTGCACATTTGTTTGGGATTTGTTTCAGCCCATTAAGAGTATTGTGGCTCATTTAGCTTTTCAAATCATATGATGGACTGAATTACTTCATAATTATAAGTACAAATGAATTGTCAATTAAACTTGGGCAAGTTGTTGTGCACAAAAGTCTGCAAAATTAAATAACTGATTATTCAGAGAAGTGTAATGCTTTCACTGTAAATATTGCACCCAGGTTTCGGACATAGTCAAAGACTTTGCAGTTTGATCCTTTGGCTCAAAGAATATTGTCATTATTTTTTAAGCTAATCAGCATATCATAAATGTACTTTTTGAACCATTGAGAATATTCACTGGAACAATTCCTGACATGAAGCCATGCACAATATGAGACACCATGCTGTGCAGAATCTGGAGATGTGGTCTGCAGGAGCCCTCAGATGTCAAGCAACTTTGCAAATGTTAAACTAATCATCGGTACGTCTTACAAAGGCAGACACAAGACCAGCTTGCATTAGCCAACTTTCCTTAAATTGTTACCATAGTAAAGTACTGTAGAAACTGGGAATTAGAAACAAAATATTCAGAGAAGCTGGCACCTTCTTCGCAGAGAGAAAAAACTGAATCATTAAAAGGTCATTGACCTGAAACAATGGGTCGTAGCTCATGGGTTATTGTCAGCTGCAATGAATGGAAGCTGTGGCAGTTAATCATTTAAATCTTTGTCATGGTAAAATTGTCTGTTCACTCCACCTGTGAGCTCCGCAGAGAGTGGCCAGGTGATAGAGCCCAGGCCTGCTGAGATTCTGCTGGGAAATCACCTCCTGGATTCTGTACCAGAATCTGATTTCAAAGGGGATTGATGAGTAAAGGATTAGGAGGCAAAGAGGAAGATAAGTCACTTATTAAAAAATTAGCTTGCATTTATTTAGTGGTTGAGTGATGCTGCAAGAACAATTTCTTGCTCAACGTCAGCAAGATTAAAAGAGCCGATTGTTGACTTCAGGAAGGGGGAGGAGGGCGAATTTGCACCAGTCTACGTCAGGGGATCAGCAGTGGAGAGAGTCAGCAGCTTTAAATTCCTGGGCGTTAACATATCGGAAGACCTGTCCCGGGTCTCGCACATAGATGCAAACACAAGGAAGGCACGCTTGTGTTAAGGAGGTCAAAGATTTGTTGTGTTAAGGATGCTCCTTGTGTTAAGGATCCTTGTGTTAAGGATGCTCCTTCTTAGGAGGTTAAGGAAGTTCTATTATCAAAGATTCCCACTATCCGGGCAATGCCATCTGTTTGCAGCTACCATTGGGCAGGAGGTACAGAAGCCTGAAGTCTCACACCACCAAGTTCAAGAACAGCTGCTTCCCTTCAACCATTTGTTTCTTGAACCAACCAGCAAAATCCTAATTTAACAGCACTCTGACCACTTTGCACTAAAATAGACTTTTTTTTGTTCTAATTGTGTAAAATGTATGTTTAATTTATGTTTTTTTTGTGAATCCTGCTGATATGATGCTATGTGCCTGTGATGCTGCTGCAAGTAAATTTTTCATTACAATAAACTCGATTTTGACTTTATTTTTACTTTAGGTGGTTTTAAGTTTTACTTTTAATTGTAAATAATTAAAAATATTTTAATATGAATAATTTTAAAATTACTTCACAGCTGCACCAGCAAATATGGGAGCTTTGCCGTGGGAGTTTTAGAACATAGAGCAGTACAATACAGGAACAGGGACTTTGGCCCACGATGTCGTGCCATAAGTTTTGTCAAAGCTTTCATGGTTGGTTTCATGGGTGGGACTTTCTTGTTGTGCATTGGAGGCCTCTGAAACTCTGCCCCTAGTTCTGAGACCCTGAAGCCAGTAACATTCGCCCTCTGCATCAAGACCAGGTAAGTACCTATGTGGGGTAGGGATAGGTGGCAACTCTGAGCAGGGTTCGAGGCATGATGTGGCCCTTTAACTTTCCTCTATCAACACAGATACTGCCTGATCTACTGAGCGTTTTTGGCATTTCCTCTTTATGTTTCTTATTTAATTGACAATTGGCACATGCTCTATTTGCCTCAGTCTTTCATATCTTATGCATTTTAACTATAACTTTAATTTTTTTTAGCAATTGTAGATTCAAATTTGTAATGAAATTCTGATTTTGAATATTTTTAACATTCTAAATAACATCACATTATTTTAAATTAAAAATAGGAAATTTATTTTGCAGCCATGATTCAAATCTTGCACTGATGAATTTAGCAATAATAGATGAAAGTAACCTCTGGGTACATGCTGGTTAGGAAATATTTAACTGATTATCTTCCTGAAATAGGTAGTGCCCTTCTCCTTTGAAGCAGAGGGGCTTTATCCAGGCCAAGTAAGAAGTGAATGTCTCCATGCACAGGTAGCTGTTAATAACACACACATTTAGTTCAGGTACCTTGTCCTAGTTTTATCTTGACACCAACCAGAGTGCACATTGACCCAGATCTGCTGAGAACCAGATCTGAGTTTGAGATGTCACGGCAGTGTTCAGGCGGAAGGAATTCTCTCTCGGGGTTAGAGCAAAAACGCACGTTCTGTGTTATGCATAGAAAACATAGTGTTGCCGCTGACCTGATTGTTATTTCTGCCTGATTATTATTTCTGCGTGATTATTACTTTCAGTGATTGTAGTGTTGTAAAAAGATATTTCACTCGGTCTGTGCTGGAAATGGGAGATGTGTCTAATGCTCCTATGTTTTCAATTTTGTTTCACTTGTTTCCTTATAGAAAACTTTTGCTAGATCAATCATATCATCATTTCTATGGTACATCAATAGAATCCCACTTTCCACACTTTAAAAATTGCTGGTGTCATTCTACATTTCCTGAAATTAAAGGTTTAGGTCATAAAATTTGGCTAGCTTGCACCTATTGTTTGAACACATCTAATGATTGGCATCCTTTTTAATATGTGCAGTGCCCATTTGCAGTCATGCCAGCCATCACATTGGAAAGGGTGATCCTCTCACCAGCTGGAATTAGGCAGAGCCATCTCCTCCACTGCCTTTGCAGTGCATATTTGGAGGACCCCTCTCCTTCACTTTCTTCACCAAAGCCTACAGTTCTGCATCAGAAAATTATGGACACTATTGTCTTCCGTATTGTACCATCTCTTGGGAGCTGCATCTCCTGCCAAATGAGTAGTTCCAATTGTATTCAGGCTTTAAGCAGTACATGCTACTCATGAAGTTGGGTCTCCAGCTGATATGATAAAATAGAGTGAACTTGATGCTGGCTGAACACTGAAGTCTTAGTAATAAACAGGCAGTACAAATCTTATGCATTGCATGCACTGGGCTGAACAAGTGTGGGTCACATGCCCATCACCATATTCACACCATTTTGGGGCACAGCCCATTTTAGCCTCCTTAGACTTGTTACACCACGCACAATTTTTTTTTCTGGAACAAATCCTATTTAAAACCATTGAATTAGTTCTTTATTTCTCCAAACTGAAATGTACCTTGTTAAAGTTAAATCTTTGATTATAGCTTTGAAGGGAGTTTAGTGAAGTTAAGATTATATTTTTTTACAACAGTAGAGGCTAAGTGGAGCCTTAATTGAAGTGTATAAAATTAGGAGTGGTCTAGACAGAGTAAATAAAAAGGACCTATTTCTCTTTGCAGAGAAATTTAAATCCGTAGCTGCTTTTTTTTGAGTGATTGGAGGAAGGGTATAGGGTAAAAACTTTTTCAGCCAGAGGGTGATAAAGGGTCTGGATCTTACTGCATGAAAAGATGGCAGAGGCAGAAACCCTTATCAACCACTTGGATAGTATTTAAAGAGCTGTGACCCACAGTGCTGGAAGGTAGGGTCGGGTGGGTAGATCTTCCTTGACTGCCACAAACATGAATCACCTGATTCAATGTCCAAAATTTTGTATTATTTGACAGATTTTTTAAAAATACATCAATATCTAAGTAATTTAATGACATGATAAATCAGTTGGTAGCTAGTAGATTGTTTAGAGTCATAGAGTAATGCAGCACAGAAACAGGCTCTTCGGCCCAACTCATCCATACTGACCAAGGTACCAACCTAAGTTCATCCCAGTTGCCCATGTTTGGCCCATGTACATCAGAATCAGAATCAGTTTTATTATCACTGTTGTGAAATTTGTTGTTTTGCGGCAGTAGTACAGTGCAAAGACATTGCTATAAATTATAAAATAAAAAATGCGAAAGGAAAAAAATGAAATAGTGATCATGGTCTGTTCAGGAGTATGATGGCGGAGGGGAAGAAGCTGTTCCTAAATCATTGAGTGTTGGTCTTCAGGCTCCTGTACCTCCTACCCAATGGTAGTAATGAGAAGAGGGCATGTCCCAGATGGTGAGGGTCCTTAGTCTTCTTGAGGTGCTACCTTTTGAATATGTCCTCAGTGGTGGGGAGTGTTGTGCCCATGATGGAGCTGGCTGCATCTACAATCCTCTGGAGCCACTTGCGATCCTGTTTATATGTCTACACCTTTCCTATCTATGTACAAATCCACTTCTTACATTTTAATTGAAGACTGTAGTAAAATGTGTCCGAAACTATTTGTGACAAGAATAGTTAATTTTGACATTATTTAATGTGATAAATTATACTTCATGCTGGTGATAAACTGTTGCACCTTGCCATCAACATTTGGTCTCTTAAATTTATTTTTGTACCACAGAGCAGGATTGCATTGATGGCAGATGTTCTGAACTAGTCATCAACTTCAATTTGTATCAGTGCCAAGCCATCATGAGCTTTTGATAGCTAGACTGTCACTCAGATGAGCATATCATGTCATTGCAAGAAAATGTCTATTTCTTTTTATAGAAATGAGATAGATTTCATTTTTATTTTTTATTGTCATTTTGAATTCATTCGTAACTTGTTAAGCAAAATGTGCAATTATATAGGACTTCAGTGACACTGCAGTGATAAGGTTTACAGTTGTGATATCCTTATCTAAGAAACATGTACTAACCTCAGAGGGGTGCAAAAAATACTTTATCGACTGACTTCTGGAATGAGGGACTATCTTATGAGGAGAGTGAAGAGGCAGGGAATTTCTGAATTATACAGAATTCTTTACAGAGTGTGGCATCCAGAATTAGACGTCAATGTCTGAAAAAAGGTCAGGCCATTTAGGTGAGAGATAAGAAGAAATATCTTAATGTGAAGGATTGTAAATCTGACATATGTTGTATGATAGTGGCTTTGAATACCTAGTCACTGAGAGGTAAGTTATAAAGTTGTTTTCTGGATACTAAGGGGTTCAAGGATATGGACGCAATGCCAGAAGGTGAAATTGAGATAGATCTTAGTGAATGGCACAGGAT
>JARFYF010000084.1:36256054-36283963 GCA_030265395.1 Rhina ancylostomus
GAGAAAAGCCCTAGCTCACTCAGCCTATCCTCATAAGACATGCTCTCCAATCCAGGCAACATCCTGGTAAATCTCCTCCGCACCCTCTCTACAGCTTCCACATCCTTCTTATACTGAGGTGACCAGAACTGAACACAATACTCCAAGTGTGGGCTAACCAGAGTTCTATAGAGCTGCAACATCACTTCACGGCTCTGGCCTGAATACCCCGACTAATGAAGGCCAACACACCATACACCATACAGATAATGAAGTGTTACAGCTACCGAGGAAGTGCAGTGCAGGCAGACAATAAGGTGCAAGGCCACAATGAGGTAGATTGTGAAGTCAACAGTCCATCTGATTCTACTAGGGAACCATTCAGTAGTCTTATAGCAGCAGGATACAAGCTGCTCTTGAGCCCAGTTGTATATGCTTTTATGCTTTTCTATCTCCTGATAGCGGGGAGAAGAGAGAATGTCCGAGGTGGGAGGGGTCTTTGATTATGTTGGCTGCTTTCCTGAGGCAGTGAGAAGTGTAGACAGAGTCCATGGAGGGGAGGCTGATGCCCGTGATGTGCTGAGCTGTGTCCGCAACTCTCTGCAGTTTCTTGTGGTCACAGTCAGAACTGTTGCCATCCCAAGCCGTGATCATCCTGATAGGATGCTTTCTATGGTGCATCTATAAAAATTGGTGAGGGTCAAAGGAGAAATGTCAAATTTCTTTAGCCTCTTGAGTAAGAGGAGGCGTGGTGAGCTTTCTTGACCATATGTCATGTGATTGACCTGCAGGGAGCCTGCTGAGTGGTGTCTGAGGAAGACTACATTGCTCAAGGAATAAAGTCATCCTCAGCGACCCTGAATGACACCCAGAAATGCCAAAATCAACTGTTTTGGAGTGACATGAAATGGTCCTTAGCGCATCCCTTCAGGGAAAAACAACAATTTTCAATTGAGTAGTGCTGAAGAAAACATGTTCCTGTAATTTTAGTTTGCTGGTATTTATCCGCATTCCTTGCCTTTGTAACTTAAAACAATTTGTCATTTAAAAGACGTGCAGGGTCACTAACAGTGAACACTGGAGATAACAGACATTTTCCCCACTCTGTCTCTAGGGACAGTAGGGCCACTTGTGAAGCGACAGCTTGCTCAGCCTCACCAGTCGTCAGGTGTTCGCCCTGTCTCACTGTGCACTGTTCATGGCTCTGGGTGAAAACTCTGTGGTATCAAATGTCACCGCAGAGGCTCAACCACAGGAGCTACACCACTGAACAGGAAAGACCCACAAACAGGTTCAATTCCTACCCTGTGTTCAGTTAACTGCTGTTAAGGTTTGTGACAAAAAGTCAAGGTTTGTGACAAACGCCTATAGGAGTTGAGGAAAATGAAGCAAGATTCACGCCACCATCACCCTTCATAGCACCAAGTCCCCACTGTGAATTCCTGTTTCTGGGTGTACTCCCCTACTGCCATCATTGTTTGACGATCACTTCTGGATATTGTGAATGTGCGCAGCCTGGGGAAGGCCACAAGGCAGCTTGGTCAGCCGGTTATTACTGTCTTGCCTCACAGAAGCCAGTTGACATCCAGCACCTACAGAGCAGAAGTGTTTCTCCCAGGAAGGACGATCGCAATTCCCAATAACGCGGTGCTCTTCTGTGTCGGCAGGGTGAACGTGACGATTCCCTCTTTGCTGCAAGATCCTGTCCTCAACTCTGTGGCAGCTAAATACAAGAAAACAAGTGCTCAGGTGGCCCTGCGTTACCAGATCCAACGCAAAATTGTTGTCATCCCAAAAAGCTTTCATCACGAGCGCATCAAACAGAACTTTGAGGTGAGGCTTGAGGGTTACTTTCTATTGAGATAAACACAATGTCACTTTCAAAGTTTTTCCTGCTGCACAAATATCCCCATGATGATGATTTTGCTCCACATGAATGTACATTCATCCACCTCCTGTACTACTTAAATTCCCTTCTTCAGCCCAACTACCCAAGTGTTGTCACTGGCTTCATATTCTACCTGTTCTGTGGGTAAGAACTTGTTTCTAAATTCCCAACTGAATTTATTACTCTCGTACTGGTCTCTGGAGAGACACAGAATTGTTTCTGGTGGAACTATCTCCATGTCCACCCTATGTCTCCACTCATGAACCGAGCCTCAAATGGATAGGAAGTGAGATCCAGAGACTGATTACTATTCAGGTGAGGAATAACTTGGGAATCACCTTCAGTCGATAAGAAATTATTTCTTTCTTGTTTAAATTTTAAATTGCAATGTCTTACATTGAATTCTCTTCTCGTTTGTTAGATTTTTGACTTTTCCTTAACGGATGAAGAGATGAAAGCCATTGATGCCCTCAACAGAAACGAACGATATGTGGAACTTTTAATGTAAGCTGCCTGTCTGTTGAACAGAGCTCACTGTGTGGAGTCTCATTTCGAAGCATCCACCTGTTTGAAACTGGAGAGGCTGGCTTTGTTTCGTCTGGAGCGTTAAGAGGCTGAGGGGTCAGCTGATAGAGGTCTATCAAATTATAAGGGGGAGAGATAGAATCACTCTCCCATGGTGGTGGTGGGGGGTGTCAAAGGCAAGAGGGCGTAGGTTTAAGGGGAGAGGGACAAGGTTGAGAGGGGATGTGAGGAGGAAGTTCTACCCCCTCAGAGAGTATTCTGGAATGTGCTGCCCGAGGACGTGGTGAGGGCAGAGACTCTCACAACATTGAAGAAAGCTCTCGAATCAGCAAGGCACAGAAGGCTACAGATCTGATGCAGGTAAATGGAGTTAATGTGGGTGGGTACAATGGGCTGCATGGAGTTGGAGGGCTGAAGGGCCTGTTTCTGTGTTGTACATCCCTTTGATTAAACAACTGCTGACGATTGTTTAACTGCACAAAACACAGATGGCATAACTTGATGTGGTCCTTGTGCAGGTCACAGATCTGCCGCGCAGATCGATAGGGTCATTAAGAAGGCGTATGGTGTGCTGGCCTTCAGGAGTCGGGGTATTGAGTTCAAGAGCCACCAGGTAATGTTGCAGCTCTGTAGAACTGTGGTTAGACCACACTTGGAGTATTGTGTTCAGTTCTGGTCGCCTCATTATAGGAAAGACGTGGAAGATTGAGAGAGGGTGCAGAGGAGATTTACTGGGATGTTGCCTGGATTGGAAAGTGTCTTATAAGGATAGGTGGAGTGAGCCAGGGCTTTTCTCTGTGGAGAGTAGGAGGATGAGAGGTGACTTGATCGAGGTGTAGAAGATGATAAGAGGCAGAGATCGAGTGGACAGTCAGAGACTTTTTCCCAGGACGACAATGGCTAACGTGGGGGCATATAATTTTGAGGTGATCGGAGGAAGGTATAAGGGGGATGTCAGGGGTAAGTTTTTTACACAGAGAGTGGTGGGTGTGTGGAACGCACTGCCGGTAGAGGTTGCGGAGGCAGATACATGAGGGACATTGAAGAGAGTTAGCTACATGAATGATAGAGAAATGGTGTCTCTGTGGAGGGAAGGGTTAGATAGATCTTAGAGCAGGATAAAGTGTCAGCACAATATTGTGGGCCGAAGGGCCTGTACTGTGCTGTCGTGTTCTATGTTCTGTGCATGCAGACCTCACCCAATCCAAGTTCCACACTGAGTCCTGATAACATTTTCTGTTGGATGACCACTTTGAATTTCCCCCTACCTTTCCCACTGATGCAATGCCTTTTACACTGCCATTCAGCTGAGATGAACCAACAAAGCATAAATCAGATGAGATCAGATAATGATGCATGGAGTTCAAGCACACAACCCCCCAACAACACTGCAACAGGCCTTGTCCCAAACAAACCCACAAACAGGACTGCCCTGGAAGACACATTGTCTCTGCCTGCTCTTGCCCCACTGTACACACCTCCTCATAGCCCGTCTCCCTTGTCCAGTCCCTCCCCAGCTACATCTGAGACGCCTCCCATGCCCTCCACCATCTTGGCGACTTCCAATTCCCCAGTCCCAACGGCCATGGACGTCCAGTCTCTATTCCACCTCCATGTCCCATCAGGAAGGTCTCAAGACCCTCCACCTCTTTCTGGAACAAAGACCCAACCAGTTCCCCTCCACTGACAGTCATCCACCAGGCAGAACCTGCTCTTACCCTCAACAACTTCTCTTTCGATTCCTCCCGCTTTCTACGAATCAAAAGCTGTAGTCACGGGCACTCACGTGGATCCCAGCTACATGGAACGGTCCTTGTTCTGAACCTACTCTGCCGCCCCGACCCAACTCTTTCTCGGCTACATTGAGGCTGCTTCCTGCACTTGTGCCGAATTCGTCAGTTTTATCACCTTCAACTTCCACCCTGCCCTGAAGTTCACTTGGACTATTTCTGACACCTCTCTTTTCCGGATCTCCCTTTCCTGGATCTCTCTGTCTCCATCTCAGGAGACAAACCACCCACTGACGTTTACCATAAACCCACTGACTCCCACAGGCGACCTCGGCTGCACCTCCTCTCACCCGGTTAGGAAACCGTCCCTTTCTTGCAGTTTTTCTGTCTCCATCTCTGCTGCATCTGTTCTCAAGGTGAGGCTTTCCGCCCCAGGACCTGAAATGTCCTCCTCTTTCAGGAAACGTGGCTTCCCACCCACTGTAGTCGACGGAGCTCTCAGCTGCACTCCCTGCATTTCCTCCACATCTACTCTCACCCACCCCCCGACCCAGACAGAACAGAGACAGAGTTCCCCTGATCCTCACCCTTCACCCCACTCTCCTCCGCATCTAGTGCATCGTCCTTCCTCATTTCCGCCAGCGGCAGTGACCCCACCACCCCTCCCCACTGCAGGGACCATTCCCTCCACGTTCATCCCACCCCACCCATCCCTCGCCAGCCCCCCGGCACTTTCCCTGCAACCACAGGAGGTGCAGCACCAGTCCCTACACCTCCTCCCTCACCGACATCGGGGCACCTTAGCAGCCCTTCCAGCTGAGGCAGACATTCCCATGCACCTGCCCCAATCTTGTCTACTGCATTCGGTGCTCTCGATGTGTCTTCCTCTACATCGGCACGACAGAGCGTGGACCGGACGACCGTTCTGCACAGCGTCGGGGCTCTGTCTGCAATGGCCATCTTGAACTCTGGGTTCCGAGTGACTTCAACTCGCCTTCCCACTCTCACACTGACCTGTCTGTCCTCGGCCTTCTCCGCTGTGAGAGCAAACACAAACCAGAGGAACAGCGCCTCATACTCCACTTGGGTAGTCGACAGTCCAATGGGGTGAACACTGAATTTTCCTATTTCAGGTAATGCACCCACCCCACCCGTGTTCCTTCTCCACTCCCACCTTCCACCCAGGGTCTCTCTCCCTTCGTTCACCTTTTCCATCCCACCCACCCAGATCTGTCACCCTCCCCCTCTGGATCCATCTGTCCATCATCCCCTCTCACGTGGTTCCACCTATCACCTCCCAGGCCCTGCCTCAGCCCTCCCTCTCCTTTCTACATCCCGACTCTCTCCCCTCTCCGCTCCCTGTCCCGGTGCAGGGTGTCGTCCTCAAACGTCGGCTGTCTCTCTGCCTCCACGGATGCTGCCTGACCCACTGGGTTCCTCCTGGATTCTGCAGCATCTTGTGCTGCCAAGTGAAGCGGAGAATGTAGAAATAATCTGCAGTTCATACCTCACCTGTGGAGAGTAAAGCGGTCAGTCAGCATTTTGTGGTCTCGCCTTAAGCTTCCACCCTCTGCTCTCTTGCTGTAGGTGGAAGGATCACCCAGAATATCCTTTCAGTGACGACTATTAAACTGGAGAGACTATCGGAAGAGGTGCAAGGACACAGACGGAAAGCAGTGGTCCTGAATGGAGGAATTCATTTGGCAGTACATACCAAAACAGAGCCAAATCAGTGCAAATAAGAGTTTTACATTTTTGTAGTGCCTGATCATATCTCCTCGAGTTCGTGCCACACGGCGACTCAGAAATATTTGTGGTACAATATGCAATGGGAGGGAATTCCGATTATAACACACACCTCTGCCTGTGCTTTGCAGCTCAAATTATAACAAGTCAAATGTAACATAATCTCTCAAATATCAAATGTAATGAATGAAAAAATACAAGTCACCAACTGCATCAGCATAAATCCTGTTTTGTATGTTAATGAAGTGCATGTGACTGTCCATAACCTTCTGTACACACCTAGCGATGGTCAAAGATCAGATGATGCTCAGCAGAAAAATCAGACAAATCAGCTTTTCCCAACACTTGCACAGATTACAGGGCAACATGATAAAAGTATCTTAACATGAAAATATTGGGGTACACAAGAGCAGCTTGTTTCTGCTGAGTGAGAGACAAAAGGACACAGATACATGTGAGTGACAAATACTCATCTGAAGTTCTTGGAGCTGCACTTGGCCAAGGTGCCAAATGAATGATGCATCTCAGCTTCCTGATGAGATCTCCAGCATCACAGAGGCCAATCCTCAGCCATTCTCTACACAAAATGTCAGGAAATGGCTGAGGATGCCAGATAAACCATCATGTGAATAAATTGAAAGATTGGTTGGTTATTGTCACGTGTACTGAGATACAGTGAAAACCTTTGTCTTGCATGCCGTCCACACAATATTTCATTACGACAATGTATTGAGGTAGTACAAGGGAAAACGATAACAGCGGGAATAAATTGTTACAGTTACAAAGAAAGTGCTGTGCAGGCAGACAATAAGGTGCAAGGCCATAATGAGGTCGATCGTGAAGTCAAGAGTCCATCTTGTCATACCAGAGGTTCGTTCGGTAGTCTTATAACAGTGGGATAGAAGCTGTCCTTGAGCCTGGTGGTACGTGCTTTCAGGCTTTTGTATCTTCTGCCCGATGGGAGAGGGGAGAGGAGAGAATGTCCAGTGGGCGGGTGGGGTATTTGATTATGTTGGCTGCTTTCCTAAATCATGGAGGGGAAGCTGGTTTTCGTGATGTGCTGAGTTGTCTCCACAGCTTTGTGGTCTTGGGCAGAGCAGTTGTCGTACCAAGCCGTGATGCACCTGGATAGGATGCTTTCTATGGAGCATCTATAAAAGTTGGTGAGGGTCAAAGGGGACATGCCAAATCTCTTTAGCCTCCTGCAGAAGCAGAGGCGCGGGTGAGCTTTTTTAACCGAGGCATCTACGTGGTTGGACCAGGACAGGCTATTGGTGATGTTCACTCCAAGAACTTGAGGCTCTCACCCTCTCGACCTCAGCGCCTTTGATGTAAACAAGTTCCTGGGTTCTGCCCCACTTCCTGAAATCACCGACCAGCTCTTTTGTTTTGCTGACATTGAGGGAAAGGTTGTTGTCATGACACCACGTCACCAGGCTCTCTATCTCCTTCCTGTACTCCGACTCATCGCTATTTGAGATTCGGCCCACTGCGGTGATGTCATCTGAAAATTTGTTGGTGGAGTTGGAGCAGAATCTGGCCACAGAGTCACGAGTGTGTAGGAATCAAAGTAGGGGGCTGAGGACGCAGCCTTGTAGGGCGCCAGTGTTGAGGATAATCGTGGCAGAGGTGTTGCTGCCTATCCCGACACAGGCTTTCAACCCGAAACATCGACAATTTCTTTCCTCCCGACAGATGCTGCTCGACCCGCTGAGTTCCCCCAGCAGATTGTTTGATGCTCCAGATCCCAGCGTCTGCAGTCTCTGGAGCCTCCTCCCTTGCTGCCTACCCTTACTGATTGCAGGCTGTTGGTCAGGAAGTCAAGGATCCAGTTGCAACCCAGCAGTACTGCTGAAGAACTGCGTGTAACTCTGGCCAGTCTCATGGTACCTCTCAGCTGACGTGGCAACGAGGGATTTTCCCTGCCAAGGGGGCATTAGTCTTTACACCAGTTGCAAGCTCACAGTTGCTCTGATGCGGAAACCCACAACGAGATTCTATCATTTTTATTCTTTCCTCTGGGCAGACCCAGTGATTCCCTCCTGTCTAACCTAATGCCCCTTGGCTCTTCGTCAATTATTACAGCACAGCCTGGAGCATCGTGCTCCGTTATCCAATCTCCATGTCCGTGTTGTCCGACACTGTGCATTTAGTATAAGGCAAAGGTCTTATTCCTCAGCTGGGGTGTGACATGCAGAACAACCCCTGTAATATATGATCCCTGGGCATCGTGGCACGCCTGGTCCACCTGACTGGATGCAATGACCGGTGGTGGCAGTCGTGTTGTGTCTCTCAACTCCACTGTTTCACCTGTTGTGTCGATAACCAGCTGGGGACTTGGTGGTCGGTTAGGGTGGTGGAGGCACATTCATTAAGAGGAGGTTGGATGGGCAGATGAATGAGAGGAAAATGGAGGGATACGCGCATTCTGCAGGTAGGAGGGATTAGCTATGTCAGCACAACATTGTGGGCCGAATGGTCTGCTCTGAGCTATACTGTTCTATGTTAAACTGCAGAATGCCGTCCCGTACCTGAGACAACAGCCAGTTGGAAAAGACAGTACACACCTGCTCCCTGTGTTCTTCCTGAGAGATATTACTCACTGTGTCCTTATTGTTCCCTCACATGGCTTCAGTATTTTAACTTCCCTAAGGAATACTTGTGCTGCTTCCTCCCCTGCCTTACTGGGTGCTCCTGCATCCTTAAATCCCGTTGCTGCTACTCTGGCGTAGCAGTTAGCGTGACGCTGTTACTGCGCCAGCAATCTGGCTTCAATTCCGGCCTCTGTCTGTAAGGAGTTTGTATGTTTCCCTACGTGCCTACGTGGGTTTCCTCCGGGTGCTCCGGTTTCCTCCCACATTCCAAAGACGTGTGGGTTAGGAAGTTGTGGACATGCTATGTTGGTGCCAAAAGCGTGGCGACACTTGTGGGCTGCCCACAGAACACTCTACGCAAAAGATGCATTTCACTGTGTGTTTCAATGAACATGTGACTAATAAAGAAACCTTATTTTAAGAGCCTATCCTCTGTATTTTGTGACTATATAATGATACCGCGATGCCTAAGTATCTTCAATTGCTGTAGTTGAAAGAAAAGCCACATATAAAGGACATTTGCCCAGAAATTTGTCACTGCCGATAAGGTAGTGTTCTTGGGCCACAGCATAGCAGGCCAAGCCCATTATGGTTATGGGCTTACTACTTGATGTGCAAAGCATTGAGGCTACTGAAACTGCCTCAAGTACTGCTATGTCCTTTTCTTTGCCTACCATGGCAGTACAGAGTGTGAAAAGGAGAATGGGTAAGGCCATGGCATTGGGTAGGATGGAACAAAACAATAAAGGCCCAGGTTGGGAGGACTTCCTCCGGCAGATCATTCCACATACAACCACCCTTTGTGTAAAAAAAAAGTTGCCCTTCAAGTTCCTATTAAATCTTTACCCTCTCTCACCCTAAATCTATGCCCTCTAGTTCTTGATTTCCCCAACCCAACCCTGGGAAAAATGTTTCTTTTTTTAAGACAAAATATTAGAAAAACACATTGGCAGAATATATAGAATCGTGTATTCACTCTATCTATGGCCCTCATGATTTTATACACCTCTATAAGATCACCTCTCAGTCTCCTACACTCTAAGGAATAAAGTCCTAGCCTGTCAACCTCTCCCTTATAACTCAGTCCCTCAAGTCCTGGCAACATCCTTGTAAATCTTTTCTGAATTCTTTCTAGTTTCATGACATCTTTTCAAAAGCAGGATGACCAAAACTGAACACAAAACTCCAAGTACAGCCTCACCAGCGTCCTGTACAACCACACCATGACCTCCCAACTTTTATCCTCATTGCCCTGACTTATGAAGGCCATCTTGCCAAAGCCTTCTTTACCACCCTGTCTACTTGTGACTCCCCTTTCAGCGAACCATGTACTTGTACTCCCAAAGTCTCTCGGTCCTGCAACACTCTTCAGGGTTCTGCTATTCATAAATTTCCTTTATGTTATAAGGTGACAGTTGACTTTTATATGTGTAAGCAAGACCTCACCACTAAATCAGGATAAAATGAAACTTTACCTGGTTACTCGAGCTATTCTATATATTCTGCCAATGTGTTTTTCTAATATTTTGTCTTAAAAAAGAAACCTTAATTTTCTCCCTCCCTTTGGTATTGTACTTGGTCAAATATCTTCTTGGTTTTCTGAGTATCGGAATGTAATAGCAAATGCAAAATCAGTATGTGAGGTAAGAGACCTAGAACTGTTTTCACAGTACTTCAGTAACTGGTGTCTCACAGAGGCGAGGTGAGTGGAGGGTCATGGACTGGATTTCAGATTGTATATGTTTATTTTCCTATGCACTTTCCATACTTAGGTCATCCAGGGCTAAGCAACACTTTATGAACCTGTTTTTTATCTGATGCATTATTATGGTATTTGTAGTACTTAATTTGGTGGTGGCAATCACTTTTTAAAGAAAAACCCACTCCATAAAGCTAACAGTGTGTATTTTGCAAAGATAATTCCAGCTGCAGCCTGGAGCTGTGCAAATATAGGACATGCTAAATTCAGTTGTCAGCTACCTGTATCAAATATAATACATAATCTGACTGGGAGATGTGGTAGTGTAGTACATTGGCCTTCCAGCGTGCATCAAGGATGTTATATCAATATTAAGAGATAGAATACAACAATATCTTACTCCAGCTTCTTGTGTTACCCTTAAGGTACCCTGAATCAGCATGTGCTGCTTTGGTAATCAATTATAGTATATACTCTCAGCTGACACACTGCAAAAGGGTGACGTTGGTACAAGTCAAAGAACATTTTATCTGCTATCTTCAGTATCACTTATTGGGAAAATACAAAGCAAGAGAGCAAATCTATGGCTTATTAAAATTGCCATATCCTGTCATTTTTCTTCTGAGGTTTTCAACATTAGTTGTGTTTGCTATTTTGTTAAATTTCTAATTGCCTGCAGTTGTCACCCATAAAATGTTTTCGGATTTCAAACATTTGTTTCTCAGTCTCAAAAGTCTATAACCTAGAAATTTTAGACATTTGAAATATTATGTTGAAATCTGCACTAATTTCATGCAAGACTGCAGTGAGTGACCATTCTAAAGTACATAATGTGCCTAGGTCATCTGCATTTAAAACATGAATCCCTGGATTTCTGTGCAAACTCGCACAGAGCAATGTAGATTATTTGCTATGTAATTTACTGCCATGGCAAAAGCAATAAAATAATAGGGCCAATTTGGGGCAGAGTAGGCAGGTGTTTCAAGGGACAGCGTTTGTGCATTTTGATTGGCCAATAGGCACCTGGGGTACAGATCATTTCCGTGGCCTTGTTCAATAATGCAAAAGGATTTTAGGACTGACCTGGAAGAATTCAACTGAATCCCCCAATGTAGGCTGAAATAGGAGCAGATTAGGCCTTGAGCCTTCTCCACCAATTACTAAGGTCATGCTTTATCTGACCTTGGCCTGAGCCCCGCTTTCTTGCCTATTTCCCATTACCCTTAAATCCTCTTAATTGGACCAAAAATCCATTTATCTCAGTC
This sequence comes from Rhina ancylostomus, assembly GCA_030265395.1. Classification (NCBI taxonomy): domain Eukaryota; kingdom Metazoa; phylum Chordata; class Chondrichthyes; order Rhinopristiformes; family Rhinidae; genus Rhina; species Rhina ancylostomus. The sequence continues at coordinate 36,267,481 of JARFYF010000084.1, forward strand.
TTGAATAAATTCAATGACTCTGCCTCCATTGTTCTCTGACATAGAAAATTCCAGGGCATCTCATCACTTTGAGATAAGAAATTCCTTTTCAAGACTGAAAAGTAGATGATCCCTTACTCTAAAACAATGCCCCCATGTTCTAGATACCTCCACTAGTGGAAATATCCACCCTGTCAAGCCCCCTCAAATTCTTAAGAGTCATAGAGAAATACAGTATGGATACAGGCCCTTGGGCCCAGCGAGTCCATGTCAACCACATTGTCCACCTGGCCAGTCACAATTTCCTGCCTTCGGCCCATATCCCTCCAGGCCGCTCCCCTCCATGTGTCTTTCCAAGTGCTTCTTAAATCACACCATTGTACCTGCCTGAAGCACTTCCTCTGGCAGCTCGTTCCATATACTCAACACCCATTTCATGAAAAAAGTTGCCCCTCAGGTCTCTTTTAAATCATTCCACTCTCACCCTAAATCTGTACTCCCTAGTTTTAGACTTCCCTACCCCAGGGAAAAGACTGTTACCATCCACCTTATCTATGCCTCTCATAATTTTAAACACTTCTATAAGGTTGCCTCTCATTCTCCTGTGTTCCAAGGAATAAAGACCTAAGCTGGCCAACCTCTCCCTATAACTCAAGCCCTCTAGTCCTTCATATAAAATTGTAAATTGCTGAATCCTGTGGCATGCCACTAGTTACAGCTTGAGGACTATTCTAAAATCTCTGAAAGCATTGTATGTGCACAGGGTTGTGGATAGACATTCCTCCTGTAGACTCAGCAGCCTCCGTGGCTAAGCATATTCTGAGCATGGAGATCCATTCTAAAATCTCAGAAAACACACTATGTGCATTGAATTACAGATTGATTTATTGTGCAGTGCATAAAAACTTTGCACAATGTGATAGAATTTCTCACCTTGTGACACTGCAGTAGCCCAAATTGAAAGCTTAGTTTGAGGCTGCTCTATCAAACTTTGGCCACAGGATGCTGCTGTGGAGCAAATATTCTCTTCCTTCATGCAGTAGTTTCTATGAAGGTATGGTTTTACAGTTGTGTCTTTCCTCAGTGTATATTTTGACTTTGCATTTTAATATTATTTTAAAGTCCTTTATGAAATATTTAGGAAATATTTTAATAAGTATTTCCATCAGCTCAACCATTTACGTACAGCATCCACCTGGCTCCCTCCCTTTCGTTGGCTAACCCATTTCTAGATGTAAATACAAATTCTAAACTGCTGTGGCATTTCAGGGTCAAGGTTGCCAATAATTCAGGATTGTCCCAGAGTTTCCAGGAATTAAAGATTAGTCTTCTAGACATGGATGCAAGAAGATCAAAAGCAAAATGATTGCTAAAAATTAAAATGTGCAATCAATTTTAATTCCGTTGTTTGGTTATAAATGAACAGTCGGTGGGGAGGCAGCACAAAAGATGCAGGGACACATTTAATCCTGTCCCTGATTAACTTCACATGCGAGGTAGTTCACCTGCCCTGACCTGGAACTGTTCTCTTTAAACATGCTGATTGAACTGCATTGATGACATTGGGGGCTAATCAATGATCTTAACCTGAGGTTTGAGCAAGGCAACTGTGGTATCTTCCCCCAACACCACACGAAACCTGCTGGGTACTGGAAAAGTGGGCTGGAGGAGAACAAGTATGTCAATTTTAAATTGTCTTTAGTTTCCTTGTGGATTGGGAGGAGCAGGGCTCCTCCAAGTGTTTCCAGGAAAACTGGGTTTCTCCTACTCCAGATTTAACCCAGCCTTTTCTGTCCACCACTTTCTCAGTATGTCAAAATCATTTATCACAACAGGCTGTGTAGATCACATTCTAAATATATTTAAGAATAAGATGAATAGACTATATATAAAAACAATGACATAAAAGGCATCAAAGGACCTGGTAAGAAATGCTTTTGAGGTAGAGGATCAGTCATGATTGTATTGAATGGGGGAGCAGGCTCAAGGGCTGAAGTGCCTACTTCTGCTCCTGTTTTTGGGCGTTTCTAACTCACTGTCTGTTAATCCAGTTCACTTTTTTTTACAACAAATGGAAACTCTTAGAACTACTTACATTCTGCAATCATTTAAAGTTTTTAAATTCCTTTTCAAATTCAAGTTTTGCTATTTAATTAATATTCCCATATTTATCCACTGTTTAAGTCAACATTGGATATCTCTATATGCAGCTATATATTGGAAGCAAGGCCCAGAATCATAGACCTCTCATGTGGCTGTTCGAGCCATCAACTCCATACTGGCTCCAAGTACAGCAACCGATCTGTTCCATTCCTTTGCTCTTTACCCAGCAGGCTGAAAATTATTCTGTCTCAAGGCATTTTTGAAGGCATTAGTAGATTCTGTTTCCACCAATGATAGATATAGAGAATTTCAGATTATACCTGCTTTGAGTAAAAATTTCTTTTTTCGCATTCACAAAAAATTTTGCCCAAAAGTTTAAAATGGTGTTCCTAAGTCTTTGAACAACCTTCTAAGGAAACAATTAGGGTTCAACAATCATACCTAAATCGTCCATAATAATAATATAAATCTGTGTAAAATCGCTTATCAACCTTCATTGCTTCAAGGAGATCAACTCCAGTGCAACGTTGGAGCTGAAATCCCTTATCCCTGTAACCATTCCACTAAGTCTTTTCTGCCTCCTTTCTGGGACCTTTACATCCTTCCAAAGGTTAGATCACCAGAATTGGAAGCAATGATCCAGTTATTACCTCACCAGGGTTTTTCAAAGCTCCTTAGCACGAGAAGAAAATATTGTGTGCTACAAAAAGTTTTTGCTCAATATATTAAAATTAAAAAGTTAAAATGTAATAAATATTAAGATGAGAAAGCTACAAAGCACCTGGTGAAATGCAAATCTGCTTAAGTTTGTTTCTTGACCTTCTGAACTGACAGTAAGAAGATATGTGAAAGAATTATGGTTAGAAATAGTTCATGTTAATAATAAGCTTCATTAGAAGGAAAAGATGTTGTCTTTCCTGAGAATGCATTCCTTCAAATATGTTCACACAGTGGGGTTATCTCTTCACAGTGGAGGAGTGTCTCACTGCCCAGATATTGCAGTAGGTATCTGTATATGAAGCTTGCCCATTACGTGCAGAATTTTAATGAGGAATTTAATTTATTTAGTTGTGGCCCACCCACAGAACCTCTGCACTTTTATTTTAAAATATCTTCTATTGTAGGTAAGCACATAAAATACTGACAAACAAATTGCGATAAGGCAACATGCTCACTGGTTGAAATAAAGACGCTCAGTCCCCATTAAACAAGACTTTACCCAGCAGATAACTTTATGTTTAATCTAACCACCTTTTTCTTGCCAACACTACACCCCAGTCAATTATTGAAAACTCAAATGAGCACTGTTACTGATCCAATGTAAGATTTGTTTATAACACAAGCCAGCTTTTTTGTTGCCTTTCTGAGATAAACTGATTTTGAGCCAGTTTATCCTGTGGAGTTGCATATATAATTAAACCCTTAGCAAGAAAGCAAAGGGAGGTTTTTTTACGGATGGACTTATGCTGTTCATTTTTTGGACACAAGTTGTATAAAATTTGTGAATATTTAACACCAACACATGGCTACATATCTAAAATAGAATAAGATCATGTTTTTCTTGCAGTTTTATCTGAAATTTCAATGTTGACAATTATGTCCATATAAACTAATGGTATGTGCAATTTGACCTTTGGGTTTTAGCATATCACTCAAAATGCTTTAGTTTTTATATTAGCAAGTGGCAGTTTGGGGATGGTTGATGAGGGTGTGTGGGTTATAGGAGGTTAGTTGGGTGTGTGTGGGGGGGTAGTTTGTGGGACGTAGAGGGAGGGAGTAGTTTATGGGGGTTCAATGTGTGGTGAGTTTATAGGATTGGTTGGATGTGTGCTTGTGGGTGAGGTTTAAGAGCTTCAGTGTGTGGGGGGTTTAATGTGTTGGGAGATTATGGAGTTTGGTGTTTGTGTGGGTTTTATGAGTTTAGTTAGATGTGTGTATGTGGGTTGTATGGTGTGCAGTGTGTGAGGTGTTACTGAAGTTGGGTACGTGTGTGTGAGTGTGTGCATGAGTGAGATTCATCCAATTGTGATATATGAGAGGTCTACGATCTGGTATTTGTAGAGTTTATGGAGTTTACAGGGTCTGCAATGTGGTGTTTGTAGGGTTAGCCATGTGCAAATGTTCGTGCATGGGCTGCATGAGGTTAGCAGGGTGCTTGGGTTTAGTGGGGATATGAGTGGGAGTGCAGTTGTTGAGTTGGGAATGTGTATTAGTGTGAATGAGATTGGGGTGAGTGTATAGTTTGTGAAGTTTGGTATGTGTGGAGCTGGTGTGCGAATGGGAATTGGGGTTGTGTGTGGGGAGTTATGAGGTTAGGTCATTGAGGTGTTTAAAGGGTTGGGATGACAATGGATTCAGTAGGTAGGGTGTTTGTGGAGTTTGTGGATTTAGGTGTCTGTGGGAATTGTTGGCATTGGTCTTTGTGGGGTTTCTGGGTTGGATAGAGGGTGATTGGGTCTTTGCAGTTTGGAATCTATGGAATTTGAGATATGTGTGGAGTTTAAGGGATTGAGGGTTAGTATAGGGTTGGGGTATGCAGGGATTTAAGAATATTAGAACCTAAGAAGTTGGAGCAGAAGTAAGGCATTTGGCCCAAAAAGCTTCCTGAACATTCAGCAAGATCATGACTGACTGACCTTCTTCCCCAACACCCTTTTCCTCTACTATCCCCATATAGATTAGTACATCACAGAACTAGGCCCTTCGGCTCACAATGTCTGTGCCAACCATGATGCCAATTAAACTAATCCAGTCTGTCCACACTTGATCTGTTTCTGCCTGTCTAATCTCTTGTTTGGGGCTTTTCAAAAGCTTTCTGAAAATTCAAATATACCACAGCCACTAGTTTCCATTTATTTATTCCACTGGTCGCACCCTCAAGCAGAGTCGTCAAATGTGTTTGGGTGAGTGCGGGCAGTTTAGTGTTGAGATGGGGGTTTGGGGATGTGTGTGGTAGCGGGTTGGGGAATTAAGGTTGGGGTTGGAGGTTTGTGTGGGGTTTATTAGGGTTGTAGGTCTCTGAATTTTCTGGCTGAATCTGTGCATTTTTGGAGCTGGATGTCTGGGGTTTGGATGGATTTGTGGAGTTCGGGTGTGTGTTAGGATGTTGGAGTTGCTTGGGGTTTGTGATGTTGGGAATAGGTTGTGGGAATGAGGATAAATTGCAGGGTCATTTGTTGCTTTTGGGGTTCATGATGTGTGAGAAACATGGATAGGGCTGGGCATTTGATGGTGTTGAAGGGGTTGGGCGTATGGGGTTTATGGGACTGCAGATATTTGGGATTATAGTGCATGTTGAGCTTGTGGGCTTGCGAGTCTGAGCAGGTTTCTGATATTAGGTTCTGTCAGGACTTAATGGGATAGGGTATTGGAAGTGTTCATGATGCATGGGGATGGCTGGGGTTGGGTACGTGTCTATTTGTGGATGTGTATGATAGGGTTTGTGAGACTGGGGAAATGTTGGGGGTTTGTGTTGGATTTGTATGGGATGGAGTGCTTATAAGATTCAGGGTGTGCATAGAGTTTATGGGATGTGTGATGTGTGTGAGGTTTCAGAATTGGGTGTTTTAGGGGGTTACAATTAAGTATGTAGTGGCAGAGTCAGGACTAGGTGCATCAGGAGGTTGTGGGTTGGTGCTGTGATATGAAAGGGTAGGCTTTGTTGTGTTAGAAGTGTGAGATTTATGGTATTCAGGTTTGAGGAGGGTTTGTGTGATTGGGTATCTGGGTGGGATGGATGGAGCTAGTTGGGGGGGTTAGAAATGAGTGTGCATTTTGTGGGACTGAGGTATGGGGGTATGGATGGTTAGGGTATGTTTGTGTGCGAATGTGGGATTGGAATGTGTATGTATAATTTGTGGGGTTAGGTATTGGGATGTGAGTGGGGTTGAAAATGTGAAGGGTTTTGGGTTTGGGAATCTGGGGTTTAAGGAAGTGGAGATAGGTGCCATTTGGTGTGTCTGCTCTTTGGGGACTGGGAATGTGTGGGGTTTGGCTGTTTGTGGGATGGAGTGTGCAGGGGTCTTTGTGTATGGGGCTTCTGGGGTTGGGAGTTATGGTTTTTTGGGAGTTGTGCATGTGTGTAGTTTATGGCTGGCATCTTTGTATAGTATGTGGGCTAGAACTGTGTGGGGTTATGGTTTTTTTCTCGTTTTTGTTTCTTTCGTAACTATTTTCGTGACCTGGTGAACACTGACAAGGCCAACATTTATTGACCATCCCAATTTTTCCTGGATTTAGACTCAGTGATGTAGTTCCATGATTTAGACTCAGTGATGTAGTTCCATGATTTAGACTCAGTGATAGTAAATAAGCAGCTATATATTTCCAAGTCAGGGTGGTGCTCGACTTAGAGGGTAACATGCAGGTAGGTTGTATTCCAGTCCTTGTTTGTCTTGGTGGAAGAGGTTGCAGATTTGGAAGGTGTGGTTGGAGTAGCCTGAGTGTGCAGTTGTAGATGATACATTTTGTAGATGATACACACTGCAACTGTTGTATATCAGTGGTGGAGGGAATAAACGGTTTGTGTGGTTAATGGGGTGCCAGTCAAGAGGCTGGTTTGTTTTGGCAGTGTTGAGTTGGTGGGAATATATTGGGTTGGAGTCTGTGGGGTTGCATGTACAAAGGGTGATGTAGAGCTGCAGTGATTAAACCTGACTTGATGCAAGAGGCTATTAATTTTAGTATCTAACTGTGTCTCTGAAGGCAGTAGGAAGGTCAGTATATTTGTCTTTATTATTTTGCCTTAGTTTAATTTTATAAATTATTTATTTGTGGCTTAGGTGTTCCTGGTTAACTTCACTTTTTGAAATTTGATATTTTAATTATTTACATCTATATTAAAAGTTGTTAAATGCCTGAATATCAGAGGTACTTAAAAACAATTGACAATCTTTCTCAACTTTTATTTCTGGCAAAACTGGGGGCAGGGTTATGCTGGCTGTCAAAGTTTCTAGGGAAGTGTTGGTGCTGGGGCTTCCTCAATACACCAGTGGAAGTTCTGCTGCAGTCTAGCATAGGCTGGAAAATTTTGGGCTATGTCGGAGACCTTCTGTATCTGAATCAGGTCTGTATGGGTTTGGTAGGATTGAGATTAGTAGTGGACAGGCCAGATGTACCCTGTACCAGACTTGAGGAAGGAAAAAGCCACCAGGAAAGTTTATCCTTTCCTACCCATGGGCCCTCTAGTTAACTCACTCAAGGTCTTCTATAGTCTGTGTGCCCATGGGCAGCCCTGTTGATTTGGTGATATTCTGTGCAGGAAGTGCATGAGGCAGTGTGTCATTGAGGACCAGCTGGCAGAGTGTAGGCAGCTCATTGTTGGATGACGTGGGTGGTGGGGGGATGGGGTGATTAGAGTTGAGTGTTGGGGTTTTCTGTATAAAGTCAATAACTTAAGCACTAAGTCTTCATTATGACCTCAGCACAATGTGAACTTAATTTTATTCCTTAACTGGAACAATTCCAATCTTCTAGATCAACAAAACAATTTTTTGTAAATTCATCTTCACTTTAAGAGAGGAAAGGTTTTGCACAGCTATAGTCTACAATATTTGCATTACTATGATTGCTTCTCGATAGCATTCTTTCAGCATTAAGCAAATTGATTAAAGCATAATGCTTAGAGTTTTGATATGGCCTTTCAAGAATCCTGCATTTTCAAGTTAAATAGCATTTATGGCTGGTTTACTTCATCCTAGTCCTGTTTTCATCTTTCTTACCATTTTTTCCCTCCATCTCAGAAAATGCTAACTTTTATTGAAATCTACTTCCACGAAGTGCCCATAATCTTCCAGTATCCTGGGACAAATGGCCATTTTTTGACTCCTGGACCCAGTGGCAAACTCTTTTAATGAGAACCTATCAAAAACAAGCCAGATCCTGTCTGTGTTGAACAAATATACTTTTTCACTGAGTTTCTAGATTTCAATTATTAGTTTAACTGATTGCCTCTATTGTTCCCCAGTGCTTTTCTGCACATTTCCCAAGTTGAAATGAGGTGAAATAAGCTCAAGCTAGGGATGTAAGTTTAGTTCCTCATATAATGGGTTCTGTGTTTACTCGGCAAGCCTACACAATACAACTCTAATACCAGGCTTTGAAGGTATCTATCATGTTGCTCAGGAATCTGTTGTTTAGAGATGGATAGCGACCCCAAATACCCACAGTAGTATGTGTCAGAAGATGTTATTTCTGTGATAACATGACTGGTTTCAATCACTCCTTACTTGCTGAATTCCAGACCTCTGTTCCGTTATTCTGTCTGTGGTTTATTGTGCTATAATCGGATCAGGCAGTATAAAAGTTTAACTGCTAAATATCTCGGTGTGCTAGTTTGTTTTTGTCAAAGGGTAAACTGTTCTTGATTAAGTAGTTTTCTGGTACACATTGGGAAGGCTAAAACATTAAAAAAAATCCCCATTTCCTAATGCAGTGCAAGGCTACACATGTTCATGATATTGTACCTGTACCGTGGGACAGTAAAATCACAGTTGATTTCTAATGACCTAGTCCAGCAAATATTTATCTGCAGACTCAATTGCAAACATTTTATTTTACAACAGAGCACAGAGATTTCAAGTCATGACCTAAGCCAAGTCAGCCCAGGATATGTATGCCAACTACCTAATAAAATTCAATTCCATTACATCATAAATATCAGTCCTTTAATGTTTTTTCTTTAAGTTAACAGTATTTTATTACTTTAACATTTCTACATGGAGCAGCTAATTTACAAGAGACATATTGAAAACAGTCACTCAGAATGATTAGAATTACTAATGGTTTCCATCCCATCACATTCAGGCATGACCTAGGTAATCAAATCACAGCCAATTAGTCTGTTAGTGAATTTCCTTGCAAATCCATGTTATTTGCCAGGTTCTCCTTCATGCACGTTCTTGCCAATCTCTGACTGACCCCAGTTTAAGCAACATGTCACAGTTAAACACATACTAAGTGCATCGACTGCAAATCGTTGATTGTGTTAAAATAGAACTTGCTCTAATTGATGTAATTCATGCACGTCTCCTGACACATACACTGATGGGCAAGATTGTCCAGTGAAGCATGTAGCAGATGCTCCTACGGGATTAAGGACTGCTAAAGAGAATAATTAATGGCCCTTTGGTATCTGCTGGACAGGTGATCATTCCACATTTTAAAAAAAGCTTCAAAAACCTGCATCTGACTTTTTCAAAAAAAACTCTTCAGTTCCTGAATGGGAAAAACATAATCTTTTTTTCTACTTTTACCAGCCAATATGGGTTTAAAATTAAAACAAGGTTGATCACTCCCAATCTGAACTGAACCAAACCTGAGTACTTCTAATCTATTCATTGCCTGACTCAACCTGGAGGCATTTGTAGAGAAGAGGATGAAAGGTTCGCTATGCTACACACATATTGCTGTTGATTGAGCAGAAGACACATGAGGTTAAGATGAGCAAAATCATCGTACTCCTGATAAACAGTAAGCCAGGCAGGCACGTGCTGACGCAACCCGACTTGACACAACTCTGATGTTCCACCAGAGCCTCCACTTGACCCACCCTGTACCTGACACTGAGGCTCTACCTCAGCCCCATTTCCTTATACACTGGCCAACAGGTTACCTTTGTTTTCTTGTTGTGAATATTAATATGAGGCTGTAGAATTTTGGGACTAAATTGCCATCAGGATATCATTAAAGTTATCATTAGAACTAACAGTTTTATTTCCGATAGCTTTGTTTTTATATTTTTTTCTGGTTAAAATTCTGTTTATTTTGTTCTCTGTTTCTTATCCTTCATTTCACACCAAGTCAGACCATGTAACTTTTCACTCCAGGTTTGTACACATCAACTTTAATGTGCCCTTCTCCGTTTTGTTGCACTATGAAGCTCCTCTACTTAACTTATTTGTGGGCATCTTTTCTGCTGTTGATTAAAAGAAGACACTGACATGAATAAACAGATGAAACAAAAACAGTAAATGTTTCATTGTGTAAACCAGGTTGTTTGCCATTTCTTCCATTATTCCAAGCCAGTAAAATGTGAGAGAGTACATTAGCAAGGAGGAATCTCAAGCTTGAGAAAACTGTTTCAGCTTTGACTAGGTGGACTAAAAATAAAAACTGAATTTGGAACTCTCACTATACTGTTCGGAAAGGACAGGATTTTGATTTTCTGTCAAATGATCTGCAGTGTGAGTAGAGTCACCATTATTGCTCACCTCAAGATGCAGCAGGACCTTAAATAATAGTCTGAGATGTACATAGGTAGTACAACGGTTGCAAAACATCTGTGACAGGCTGTGGTGCTACTAATACCTCACAACCTCATTGGATAATGTGTCTCAGACTCAGGAGCAATACTGACTGAAGATTGCTGCTTGGTTCTTCACCTTTAGAATTGGTCACGTCTTTGCTCTTTAATCATCTAATTATTCAGAAATGTGCCACAATATTTAGAATCACCAAATCTTGCTACTGGGAAGCATACAAATAGAAAAATCCATGTGCTTTACTAAACCTCCTGCAGCTAAGCTTCAGGCCATTATCATATTGTGTGATTTCTATTTTTCTTTAAATAGACTCAGACCATAGAAGATATTATGACATGGATATGACCCATTTTTTTTCTTTAAACATATAAGCGGCAGGAGGGATCATCCAGAAGTTTGTATCTCTTAGATCACTGGTCTCTGGGGTTATATGAAGCTGAGTGGGTAGGATCCCAGCACCCAGAATACGACTGAAGTTTCCGTTCAAAGACAGACTGTTTGGTCCATTATGAATGGTGCCCTGTAATATTGCAGATTCAATAAAAGATTACAACACTTGCCACAAAGAGCTGACTCCTGCAGAGTATTGTTTGATCAAGGGCATAGAGTACAAGAGGCAAGAAGTAGTACATTTATAAACTCATTGATTAAAGCCGTGTGCCACTTTGGGGATGCCTTGATAGGAGAAGCATTAGCACCATGCAGACATATAATTAAGATAAAGCAGACTTAAATCTGGGATTAAGATAAACCTGATTATGTGGATGTTTTTTTTCTCATTTGGAGAGACAAGGTACTTGAGTCCTGGTGTAAGGACTCAATTCTAAATGTTGACCATTCATTTGCCTCCACAGATGCTGCTTGACCCACTGAGTTCTTTCAGTAGTTTATTCTTTGTTTTTTTTCCCTCACTTGTTTATTGCACTGGCACAAAAGTACATGCCTTGAGGTTTGTGAAATTACGATGGGTAAATAGGGAAAGGTTGCTTCCAATGCATGGGATATTGGTAAAGGGAGATAATCAATTGATAATTACACCTAGAGATTGAAGGGGAAAAGGGATAAAGAAACAAAAATCTTTTGCAGAGGGTTGTAAGAGTTTGAAATACTTTGCCTTGGGGAGTGACTGAGACAGGGACCAATGTATTAAGAAAAAAATAGATAGTTTTTTGCAACAGAAGAAGGTACCAGGCTTTAGGGAGAGAGGTGCATTATGAGTTTTATTTAAGTTGCAGTTGTAAATATCTGGCAAAGGCATATTTTACTAACTGCCTCGTTTATGTGCTGCAGAGTTCAATGTTTCTCCATCACAACAAATGTATTATAAAGGACAAGTGGGATTGAATATTTTAATTTTTCACAGATCTCATCAGTTAAACTAAAGAGAAGTTATCACTTGGTGGCTGTAGAACGTTTTCATATTTCAGTGTATGTGACTTCATTTAATTGGTATGCCTACAGCTCCTCCATGCTACAACTTTCTCCAAAATGCAGTTCTTTTCCTTCTTATTTTTTGCCATTGACAGTGAAATGTCCTTCCCTCAGCCTATCTTTTATAAATCAGCTTCCATTCATGCTTCACTTACTCACTCCTCCTTTGACATGGGCTACTCCTTCTATCCCCCATTATCTATAAACATCCCTTCAGTACCTGCACTCCACCTGGTTCAGCCTCTTTCCTGGATCTCTTCAACTTGCTGCCTCTCTGTTTATGTTTCTAAAACTACTCAAAATAGTGAGCTGTGACTAAACTTTTGAAAACTTCAGTCAGTGATTTTTCCCTCTCCTGACAGGTCCACCATGTTTGTTCTGAGTATGGATAACTTTTGAGATATCATCCTCTGTGTAGAGCACAGTACTGAAGTAAAAGTCCAAACTTTAAATTTTACTGCCACATCCCATGAGACTCTCTTCACATCTCCCTGATATTCCTCATTAGAATACATTAAAGGACTTTTTCCAGACTCAACACTGAGTCTGGAAAAATTTCAACAATTTCAGGTAATCAGAATTTCTGGCACTTTTATTTCAGATGTACAATAATCATGGTATCAGGTAACTCCAGATGATGATTCTGCATTCCCTTTTTATACTTCATCCATACTGAGTTTTTCTTCTCTTACTTGACTCAAGGTGTTGTATCGTGTCCCTTTTGTTCTGTAACCTCTCTTGGTCCCCTCTCTATCACTGAACTTGCTTCTAGTTTTCTTCTCCCCCCATCATTCTCTGCATGTTAAGAGTCACCTGTGACGTTTCCCAATTTTGATATATTGCACTGAACCATGAATACTATTTCTCTCTCCATAAATACTGCCTGATCCCTGAATATTTCCAATATTTTCTGTTTTCACTTCAGATTTCCAGCATTCACAGAATTTTGTTTGAGTGTATGATAGGTCATGTCCCCTTGCATTCCCCATTGTATGTAGCTTCCACTATTTCTCTTTGTCATGATCTTTCTTCTCTCTATTCCAACAATATCATTATAGTTAGTCCTATTCTGAAGTTTGATTTCTTGCTCTATCTATGTAGCAAATGTGCCTGCCTTCATGCCATGTCCCTGCCTACATCTGTGGTATGCTTATGACTCATCACCTTGATGGTTGATGCATCAACATACTTCTGTCATGGTGCTTTTCATCACTATACAAACACACTGACATTGTGAATTGGCTTAGTGGATTCAACAGCCAGAGAGGACATGGTTCTCCTGAGACTGAGTTGCAAGACTTACAAATGTCACTGTTATCTTGGGTTGGGATTATCAGTGATTCTATGGATGTCAGGTCATTTATCTTCAGGAGTGCCATCAGTGATGTGTGAAACTTCCTCTGACAGTTGATAATACCCCATTATGAGAGCACATTCTCTTAATACAGGGATTATTTTCTATAAAGTAACTAAGCAAGATGCTGTTATTTATTTTCATAAAATAATATTGTACTTTCCACTACGATGATTATGAGACAACTTCAAATATCCTAAAGTTGTCTGAGAGAGTTTGTACACCTTTAACAAGATAGCTTTACCTTCTTATAGCCATTAGCTTCCCCAAGACAAAAACATAATGAACCATGGAATGATAAAATGTTAGTTTTGTTTTCAAATTAATAGTATTTTAAAAATCTAGTTAGTGTATCCACAAATAATGGAGAATTAATTCATGGTGATTCTGGCATCAATAAAATCTTATTTACTAACTTTAAATTAAAAATGGATAGACTGTCTATCAGCATTTAGTATCAACAAAATATGCTAAGAATTAGTTACAGCCAACAGAAGATTGCACTTGGATGAATATTAATGGAAATATGGATTTTAATATTACCTCTTTAGATAATTACAAAGTGTTATTAAAGGGCTGTGCCTCACAGGGTGTTTAGTCACTAATACCCCATAACCCTGGAAACTTCGTCGGTGTAATTTATTTAACTACCTGTTGTTAAGAATATAATTCGGTTGTTATTCTACTTTTTCCATAAAAGGGATGATCTCATTTCCACACCTAGCATACCCTTGCCCATTCACTGAAGCTGTCTATATCCCCCTGAAGCTTCTCTTCATTTTCTCGCAACTCATATTGTCTTTATATTGTCACCAGACCTGGTTATGTTATACTCATCCAAGTCAATGATATAGATTCCAAACAGCTGGAGCCCCAGCATTGATCCTAGTGCAAGTTACTAGACATAGCCTGCCATCCTGAAAATGACTCTAGGCTGTTTTATGTCCATTAACCAAATCTCAATCCATTACCACCAACTTATCCCATTTGCATGAGCTTTAATTGCATTTAATAATCAGATTTGTCAGACTTGATTTCCCTGTCATAAATCCATGTTTCCTGTGCCTAATATTATTTTCTCTGCTGACACTTGCTTAATAATAGGTTTAGTATGTTCTCTCCTACTGATGTAGGCTAACTGCCCTGTTTTTCCCTGATTTCTCCCTCCCTACTTTTTTCAATAGTGGAATTACATTTGCCACTTCCCAATCTATGCAAACCATGCTAGAATCTTTAGAGTTTTAGAAGATGATAGTCAGTGCATCTTTAGTCACCTCTTTCAAAACCTTAGGAAGCAGGTCATCAGATCAGGTCCTGGGGATTTCAATTCTATTAATTTCTCCAAAGCTATATTTGTTACCAGGGTACTAACTTCACTTCCTCATCCACTCTAGGCCAAATGTTTTCCAGTATTTCTTGGCTAGTTTTCCTTGTTTTCTTCCCTGAAGGCAATACAGAGAATACTTGTTTAATTTGTCTGCCATTTCTTTATTACCCAAGATAATTTCTCTTGTCTCAGTCTGTAAGGAGCCCAACTAACTAATCTTTTCCTTATATTTATAGAAGCTTTTAACATTTTTTTTGTGTTTCTCACTTGTTTACTCTCATCTTCTGCTCTCCCTTTCCTTATCACTGATTTTGTCTTCCTTTACTGAATACTAAAATGGTCTCAATCCTTAGGCTCACTGCTTTTCATGGCAACATTATAGGTGCTTTCTTTTGATCCATTTCTTCCTTTAACTTCTCATGCTACCTACAGCTGCATCACTCTCCCATTGAGTGTTTGTGCCTGAAAGGGATATGTATTGTAAGCTATTTATTAATTCTTTTAATGATAGTCATTGCTTGTTTCCTGTCATGCCTTTTATTATAATTTCCAAGTTTTCTATAGCCAGCTCATGTCTCATACCTTGGTAGTATGTTTTGTTTAGGCTTAAGACTTTGGTTTTACAGTGAACAAAATCACTTTTGATTTTGATATAAAATTCTATCACATTAAGATCACTCTTCCTTAACGGCCCCATCCCCTCACCTATCGCCCGCACCCCCCCCCCATTCATTAATTAACCCATTCTCTTTGTGCAGTATTAGATCTGAAATAGTCTGTCCCTTTTTGGTTCATTAGTAACTTGGAAAACCACCCTTATATATTCCACGAATTGATGCTCTGCACCATTATTGCTGATTTATTTTACTCAATTTTTGAGTAGGTTAAATCCCCCCTTGATTATTGTATTTCCTTTGGTACTCCCACCAGTG
The DNA here is from genome assembly GCA_030265395.1 of Rhina ancylostomus. Taxonomy (NCBI): domain Eukaryota; kingdom Metazoa; phylum Chordata; class Chondrichthyes; order Rhinopristiformes; family Rhinidae; genus Rhina; species Rhina ancylostomus. The sequence goes on from JARFYF010000084.1 coordinate 36,282,868, forward strand.
CTTACTTAGCTCCATCCGAAATGATTCTATTTCTTGATTTTTCTGGGCTAAGATCCACTCCCACTTTTTATCCTATCCTTTAATATTAGACCTACTCCTTTTCCATTTCCATTTTGCCTTTTTTCTTCTAAAACAAGTATTCAAAACTATTTAAGTTCTAGTCTTGGTCACCTTGCAGCTTTAGTCATTTTAGATAAGAATTTTCATAACACATTGAAGGATACGGATGTGGTAACTTTTAATTGTTAGTTAAAACAATTATTGTGAGTTTATAAAAGGTGAATTACAGAGAATTTCCAGAATCTTACAACTGTTCAGTGACTTTTTCTTTGGCCACTCCAGAGATATGTACCAAACAATTTCACTATCTCCACTTCTCAGTTTCTGCGTTATTAGAAATAGCTTCTTTCAGATTACATGCTGTACTCTCCTAATTTTGAATCATGAATTGTATAAGGTCAAACTATGTGTAACCAAGAAACGCTTCAATATAATTTTCTACTATACAGCCCACATTGTCATTTATCAAAAATGATCAAAACTGGAAACATTTTGAAAATGATTAAGAGGATTTGCCATCAGATTTGAATGTGATTTAAAAAAAACACTTTAGCACATATGTTCCTTCTGAACTGTTTTAAGAGTAAATGTGTGTGTGTGTGAGAGAGAGAGAGAGCGCATGTATGCATATGATTAATTGTGGAATTTAAAACCGTATCTTCCATTTACCTTCACCAGACCCTAGACAACTACACATCATAATGAAATTCTTTTCCTCTTGCATAATACTAAATGTTAAATAATTTAAACAAAGTAAATATTTATTTGTAATTGCCTAATAATTCTTATAAGTATTACTTCTATAATTCAAAGTATTTCAGAGGCTACTGACCTCGTCTCATATCATGAAGGTTCCATCTCTTCTAAAATAGTAAAAATAATTTAGATGAAGGTCAGAGTAAAATAAATGTTAATGTAGTTTTCTTTGACTTTCCATTCACAAAAGGATCCTTGGTAATTTTTTTCTGTTATTCTTTTCAATCATTGCCTGAAGTGAGATTGACATCCAAGGTATAGCAACAGAGAAGCAAGAACT
>JARFYF010000084.1:36440232-36457000 GCA_030265395.1 Rhina ancylostomus
CCTGATGGGGCTCAGGTGTGTATTGTTATGTAATCAGTCCAGCATGGAATCCATGTGCTGAACAACAAGGCATTAAATGAGTCAAATGAGGACCAGAACTCAGAACCATGACACATTCCTGAATGCAAATGCAGTATTTATTTAAAGTTGCATAATTTTCATTGTAGAAAACCTTGATTCCAGGATGTCAAGATAAGCAATCATATGACATGCTCAGCACTTGCCACTTATGTAATATCTGCTATCACTACATACAGAAAATTGCAAGACAAACTTTCAATAAAGCATACCAGGCTTTTGGCAAAACTTTTTCTGTAAAAATAACACGTGAAAAAGTAAGTATTTGTATAGTACGTAATCGTTCTGTTTAGGTGATGCATTTCATCTAAAAAATGCCTATTTTAAAGCTGATGACAACAGATCAACAGAGGCAAGTCAATAATGCAGTACCCTTCTGTGTCCTTTAAATTCTCCATAGGCCTGTACCAACCATATGCCCATCCAAAAATGTTGCATCCAGTTTACAGGTAATACCTAGATATTCCAGTTTAGTGTTGCATACCATTTGAGCTCTTCTAGCCCCCTGAACTAATGAAAAAAATACTGATAGTTGTAACATTTAAGGAATGCATTAAAAACCCCATATTTATTTTTAACTTCTGGTCAATATTTTAGTGGTATGTCTTTGTCATAGATATTATGATTTCTTTCCTTCTGAACTCTAATCCTCTGTGCTTACTAATTCAGAAGTGCTGGAAGACTAAAAAAAGGGGGAAAAAATCAATGAAAACTTAATGAATAATTAAATACATGGAATAAAGTATACCCCAGGAAACCAAGAACTGACATCAAGATTCAAGAAACAGATATGCATATTGATTCTGTACTATTTTGGGCATATTTTGTAACGGTGGAGGTATCACAGTAGTATTAAATGGAACATTCTCTGATAGGTTTTTTTTGAACTGCTCCACAATGAGCAGCAGTCTGAGAGGCACAGGGCAATCCAAAACTAATCTCAAAGACCCACACTCTTCATACAGTATTGGGCTGGATTGTACTTGATTTGAGCCATGCCCTCCCACCCACAACCCCACAGCCAGTGTGAGCCCTACAGCTGTTTTGGCCTTTGACAGCCACCTAGCTAGGAACAATCTTGAGGTCTCCATTTAGTGATTTGCAAACTGACATCTGGATGATGTAGCCTGTGGTTGTACCCCGACAGCTGCCCGGATCTCCTTGTCAACATCGCTGTCAAAAGTCTGTTTCACTGTATTTAAATGTCTCTGTTAATGTCCCTTTATCAACATTCTTTGCATCAGTGCTTCTTGGTGCATATATATTACTATTGTTATCAGTTGGACTAATCTATAATGTGTCGATATATTTCTCTCTGAAAATGCAATCTGTCTGAGAAAAATGGATGCTTTTAATGTCTCTGAGCTTGAACATATTATCCTATCAGCATCCAATCTAACCCACATCGCTGATTGTTAATTTACATTTATATAGTGCCTTGCATAACCTCTGGAGCATATTAAAATATTTTATACCTAGTAAGGTAGTTTTTTTAAACTAAAGACCTGGTTGTAATGGAGAATATTTGACTTTTCCTTTTTTTCCAATTTTTATATATGGGAATAATTTTAGACTTTCTTCCCAGTTTCACAGTATAAACTGGTTTTTGGAATAGCTTAGTAGGAGCAATAGTTTCAGGTTAATTGGATGATGTAAATTACTTCTCAGTGGATTTAGACAGCAAAATAATTAAAGGAGAGTTGATGGACATGTGAGGGAGAATATATTGCAGAGTTACAGGGAAGTTGGATTGATGGGATTACTTTGCTGGGAGCTGGCTCGGAGCTGATGGGCCAAATGGCCCCCTTTAGTGTTGTAGTAAGTAAACCATTCTGATCCTTTTACAGTTCTCATGTTTTGTCTCTTTTGTATTCCTTTTTCAGCTTCTGAGTATGACCACTTTGGACTTACACCAATTCTTATGAGTTGGAAACAGATTGTTCAAGATCTGGAGATAATTTTGAAAGATGTGGCGTGTTGTTATTTCCTTGCATGTTAAGCCAGCATTTAATATAATTCATCCTGAAGGACAGCGATGTTTCTATGCACCTTAGAATCTGAATGACAATGCAACAGTATATAGGCAAAATTCTGAAATTGGGTTTGGTAAAATAAAATCCCAAGTAGATGTGCCCTTACAAATATCTATTGACTTGAAAGGTTTAAAGAACGTATGAACCAAGCAATATCTATCCACACTGGGAATCTGAAAGATTCTGAGTACACTATAATCTACAAGCATTCAATGATTAAACTAACTGAAGATTTGAAAAGCCGCTAGCTCAATGACTGTAAATCCTCCCTTGATAACAAAAAAATAATCACAGGTCAAGTACAAAGATCTACATTCATGTTTCATAGATTTATTGTTAAATGTAGTGTGTGGTTAAATTCCATGGTTTAGTTAAACACTAATAATTAGTTCTGAAGAGCAAATACAATATTATTGTTCAACTGTGGCAGATAGATACTTATAAAGAATATAACCATTGCCTCTCTGACTCTTCTGACAATTACCTTAGATCTGTATATCTTGTTTACTTACCATTCTGTTGGTGATACTTTTCTCTTCATTTACTCTACCAAAACTCCGGTCTTAAAATTCCCTTAATTTTTTAGCATTTGGGTACAAGAGTTGGGATGTACATTGCAGTTGTACAAAACATTGGTTAGGCCATACTTAGAGTGTTGTGTTCAGTTCTGGTTGCCACACTGTAGTAAAGATGTGATTAAGCCAAAGAGGGTGCAGAAAAGTTTCACAAAGGTGTTGCCTCCATTGAAGGGCTTTGAGTTATAAGGAGAGATTGGATAGGCTGGGCCTGTTTTCCCTGCAGCAAAGGAGGCTGTGAAGTGACTAGGTAGAGGAATATAAAATTATGAGAAGCATAGGGTAGATAGCCAGAGTCTGTTTTTCATGATAGGGGTGTCTAAAACTAGAGGACATAGGCTTAAGGTGAGAGGTTTAACAAGGATCTGAGGAGTAAATATTTCCATGCACAGAGTAGTTGGTGTTTGGAATGAGCTGCTAGAGGAGGTGGTGAAGGTAGGAACAGGACTAAAATTTAAGAGGCATCTGGGCAGGTACTTGAGTGGGCAAGGAATAGAGGGATATGGATTTAATGTAGGCAAATGGGATTAGTATAGATAGGCATGATGGTTGGCTTAGAAGCAGAGGGCCAAAGGACCTGTTTCTATGCTGTACCACTCTATGACTCTATGACTGGATTGCATGTTGAATGAATCATGTAACACAACTGGGTGCTTTGTAGGGCTCCCTGCCCTCAATAAAACATTTGATCATATGGTTCTCTGCCCAAAGCATGCAAATGTGGCATCAATCCTTGCGCAATACATGACCAAGACCTCCCATATGAAGCTGACTTACATATATGCAATTACCATTCTGTGGGCCAGGCCGTGTACCATTCAGGTCTGAATGGTAGAAACAAGGCCTAGCCCTTTGCAATGTAATGGAATCACCAATTATTCCCAGGTTTGCTGGGATGTTGATTGGAGCAGGGCTCATTGGAATCAGCAATGTAGAGTTTTAGAGGTGCAATGATTTTCAAATATTTTGACCACCTGAGGTGAAGCAATCTATTTGTTGCCACCTAGAAAAAACGAAGCAGGGTTATTTTATCCCACGTTTTCAATGACAAATAAATTTCTAGATTGTGTTTTCTATCTGCAGTTAGAATTGTGACGGCATGGCAGGAGGATGTTATTTCAGTGCTATTTTTGTGCAACTAATTCTAGCTTAGAACTTGCTCACATAAATTATAAACCCATAAGAACATTCTGAGTCACTCTTTGACTTGTTAGAACACTGTGATAATTTTGAAGTAAAATATTGAATATTTTTAATGTCTTACAGATTGACATATCTTGGTAACTTAATGAAAAGCAAAAAAGTGATCCACTGTTCAAGAACTGCTTAAGAAATAAAGAGCCAAGATAGTTCTATACAAGGTCAAAAATACTACAGTATTAAATTAATATTCAATATTAATATATATCAATATCCCATAGTTGGTCTGGATAATGATTCATCAAAAGCGGCATTGTTGCTGGTGATCTAAATGCTGGAAGAAAATTCACGGAAATGATATTTCGTACATCAAGATTTGTCCTAATTTGTCCCTGAGATAGAAAACATAGCTGTCTAGGAAGACTTACGTGAAAAGTATAGTATACATGATCACAGTCCCCTTCTTTAGTTAGAGGTAAGGTACTTCCACTTGACAGCTAGTATAAGCAAAGGCCTGGAATTTCTTTACAGATTTTGAATGTTCCTAATAATAGAATCTGAGGGATACATCAGAGAAAACCTTGGTGCAAGAAAGGTTAGTTCAGTGAAATTTCTTCCAGCACTTACATCATCAGCAACAATACTTACCTGCAGCCAAATTTGCAGTGACAATTTCATCCATGAAGCCAGTTCCTGTGTGAAGGGCACCCTGCTTGGACCTTTTGATCATAACTAGCATCATGAAGCAAGTGTGGTGAAGCCCTGCACACAGAAGTGCTCTGACAACCAGTTAGGATGTACCACAAGGCTTAACTAGCTGTTAAACAATATGAATGTTTGTGAATGTCTTCAAAAACATTGAAAAATCATTAAAAATTGAAAACAGTTAAACTACCAGAAAACAATTAAATACATTTAACTTAACTCAATTCGTTCAAAGAAATGTAGACTGGCTAAACACATTCCTCACCATTGAAATAAAAGGAGTCGTTGAAAATGCTGAAACTGTGCCAGGTTCACTGGGCAGATTCTCCAGCAAAACTGACAAGAAATTACTGGAAATTGGCACTCTGCTGCTGGAGTACTGTGCAACATGAAGTTGGCTTGAGCACCTCTTGGGAAGCTCAGGATTTGTGCCTTCCTGCATGCTTGTGGAGAAATCCCAAGCTTTCTCGTCGTTACAGAAAGAAATGCCAGCACTTGAATCCTGAGTAACAGCCTTTTTGTTTGAAAATCTGGGCCAATATATTCTCCTTTATCCTTAAGATGCATTTTTATATTAATTCAGTGATTTCATATTTGCAACCAATTCAAACTAAAATATATGTTTTTTTCCACATTCAAAGTTATGAATAGCAATGAATAGCTTTAGCAAAGTACAACATGCATACAATTTACTCTTTCTGTTTAGATCAAAGTTAGATTTCAGTGCAGACTTCTGTTTTTGGGTATCAATTCAAAATATCCAGTAAACAACAGAACATTGAATGTTAATAGAAAAATATTTTTGTAAATCATGGCATTATCTCTAAAGTTACAGTTTGTGACATGAAAACATTTAAATGTTAGTAAATTAATGTTCATTGGATGCCTCGGTGCAACAGTGATTTTAATAGCTTTTACACCTTTAGAAAACCTGTCCAAATATGGTTTGTCCTTCATTGTCAAAGAAAGCTGAAGAAAACCTTGTATAACCTTCTAAGTCCGCTATACGAAGAGACAGAGTCTTTGTTGTGAAGTGTTTTGGGACATTCCAAGGCAATAAATGGTGCTATTTTAATGCAAGAACCTCTCACCCACTGATTTGACTGCCACTCCTGACCCTGGGTCTTCTTCTTTGGCAGTCCCTTGGAACTGAGGATAACTAATTAATTTGTTTCAAGTCTAGAAAATGGCCTTAAGCCCAGTTTAAGGAAGTTATTGGGAAAAAAAATTCTGATAGACAGGATTAATGATCACTTGGAAAGGCAGGGGATAATCAGAGATAGCCAACATGACATTGTCAAGGGCAGATTTTGACTGACCAATTTGATTGACTTTTTTGAGGTGGGAGCAAAATGTATTGATGAAGGCAGAGCAGTAGATATAGTTTACATGGACTTCGGTAAAGGCTTTGACAAGGTCCCATATGGGAGACTGGTAAAAAAGGCTAGGGCCCATGGGATTCAAGGCCTTTTGGCAAATTGGATCCAAGGTGGTGTTTCATAGGGACTGACGCTGGGACCATTGCTGTTTGTAATATACATGAATGATGCATATTATGGGCCAACTGCAGGCAAATAGGATTAGCATAGATAGGCACCTTGATTGGCATGGACAAGTTGGGCCAAAGGGCCTGTTTCTGTGCTGTATAGCTGTATGAAGCTATGACTCTATGATTCTTTGACTTTTACAGGCAGTGCAAAATGCATTGAAATTGAATACAATCCTGGTTTCTGGCCAAAGCTGTCAAAGTTACCACTGTGGACTTTTAGAGCCTGTGACTGTGAATTGGCATGCACCCTGATAGAAAATGGTTTGACAATGATTGTCAAAGTAATCTGCATTAAAAATATTTTCTGTTTGTCAGCTTATAGTGAGTGGACTGTTACAAAATGCAATATAAGTAACTGGTTATACGTGAGCAGATAAATGTCCTGCATGACATTCACTTCCATTGTCCACAATGGAACAGGACATCAGGTGATGCACATAGCAGCAGTGTTTTGCTACACACTGAGCCATCACATCTGACTGATTTCTGGCCCAAGGTACCAAAGGAAATAGTGAAAATGATGAGTGCACACCTTTAGTTTTTGCTATAGAAATCATTTCTGTCACCATAGTAATTAGCACAAGCACAAATATTGTTCACTTCTTTCTCATGCACAAGTTGAGTGCTGTGGTCTAATTTTCCTTATCCAAATGCAAATGAAAGAAAGACCTGATCTCCCGTGCAAATGAGATTGAATTGTATGCATCCACATTGTCTGCTTTTCTCCCAAATCCACTGGGCTAATGAGAAATTGATGCACTGACATAGTCTCAATAGATGTTTTTTAATCACAGCAAGCTACAGATTTAGAAGAGTGTAGGCGATGGAAACAGGAAGGGGTCACACTGTCCCTCAAGCCTGCTCTACCACTCAATAAAATCATGGCTGGTTCATGCGTTAATTCCATTCTATTGGTTTCTGCCCTGAATATGCACAATGACGGACCTCTGAGCTCTGGGTTAGGGGATCCAAGAATCACATCTTGCTATGCAAAGATATTTCTTCACCTCCCAGTGCTAAATGGGTGACCCCTTTATTCTCAGCCTCTCATCACCCACTCTGCCATCTATTTTACCTATGATTTTGCCATGCCATGCATAAATATTGTTGGTGGAATAGGCAGGGGACAGGGATGCCTAATGGTCGGAATTCCTACCGGCATGGCATCTACTTGTATGATTGGAGGCTGTGGCATTTTGTCACCAGAATAGTGAGGTCAAAGGCATAGAACACAAACATTAAAAAAAGGGCATTTAAAAAATATTCTCATGTGAGGGGGTTGAGAAGGCACCCTGCCAGCCCCGACACTTAAAGCAGGCAGAAGGCTTCCTGGCCACGAGGCACAATAGGAGTCTAATATCGGTAGTTGTGTTTGCCAGAGTCAATGATGAAGGTAACTGCCAGGATTGAACTTTGATGAATTTCAGAGCCTATGTTCTTATAATGAATACCATTTTCATAAAAGTGTTGTTCCATTCTCTATTCAGCATCAAGTACACTCAGGTTGGATATTGTGCAGCCAGCCACAGATTAAAGATCAACTCTACTCTAGTCAACAATAAAATGCACTAAATTGATAGCGTAAATCCATACTCGGGGGCCCAGCCTGACTATAAAGTGAACAAGTTGTGACTCCCTCGAGGAGATACTCTCATAGAGCTTGGTTTAATACCGCATGGGAGTGTAAATCTGGTGCAGTGTCAAAACTACCATACAAATCAGTGATGGAAATCCCTTGCAACACTATTGTGCTTGATTTAAATGCCTGGAGAGCAGGATGCATTCATGCAGATAGAGTTCATGGGTTTGAGACTAATATATTAGCATAGATCGAGGATTGTTTAAGGGACAGAAAACAGAGTAGAGGTAAATAGATCATTTTCAAGTTGGCAACCTGTAACTATTGGGCTCCTTCAGGGATCAGTGCTGAATCCTCAGTTATTTACAGTGCATTAATGATTTGTCTTATTTGGCTGTGTTTTCTGACAACACAAAATAGAGAAAGTAAGTTTTGAAAACATCAAATGGTTTACTAATTAAGTGCATGGGCAAAAAAGTGAGAAATACAGAATAATGTGGGGAAATGTGAGGCTAGTCACTTCAAATGGTAAAACAGAGAAGCAGAGTGATATCTAAATAGTGTGAGGCAATTAAATGATGTTCAGAGATATCTGTGTGTCCTTGCACATGAAATAGGTCAGCATCCATGTATAGCAAGAAACTTAAGAAGGCAAATGGAGTGTTGGCCTTTACTGTAAGGGTAGTGAAGTACAAAAGTTGTAAGGTCTTGCTGAAGCTGCTCAACCACTCAGGGCTTTGGTGAGACCAGCCCCAGTACCTTGCATTTGGTTTTGTTCCCCTGAGTTAAGGAAGGATATATTTGTGTTAGAGGCAGTGCAGCAAAGATTCCCTGGATAGATTCCTGGGATAAAGGTATTATCCTCTGAGGATAATATCCCATGAGGCCTACGTACTCTGGAATTTAGGAGAGTCAGAGGTGGTCTCATTGAAACACAAAGTATTCTGAGAGGGTTTGACAGGGTCGGTATTTTGAGGATGCTTGCTCTGGTAGGGCATATAGCCATACCTGCAGCAATTGTACAATTAATTGCAACAATGTTAAAGGGAATGAGGCAGCTGCACAGTAAAGCAGTTCTGCGGCCCACACACGGAGAAATTGACCAAGCAATACATACCAGAATGCATGAGGAGTCAAGAGCTCTATAAAGAACTACTAAACGTCAAGCTGCAAGAGGGGGGAGATGCAGGGAGGACTGACATGTATTTGCTAATGTTTAACCACCTACTTTCTTCTTTAAACGCTTTTGGCTGTCCTGAAGATTCTGAAATTTAGTGTAAGGTAACAGCCTTGTCTCTAATGTATGGATTCATCCCCAACATCTTTGTAAATGTTAATGCCCAGATCATTTTTGGGATGAAACCCATTAATCAGCTCTTAAAATTACGGACAAATGCAGAGCTTTTCTCGTTATTTGATGACTGACGTGGTCTCCCACTGCATGATTCACAAAAGCCTAATGTTCAGGTATACAGTTTACAGAATATTATCAGCTACTGTCAGGAGAATTGAATACAAATGGAGGGAGATTATACTTCAGTTATTAGGACATTGGTAAAACCACAACTGGAGGACAGTAGTAGTCTCCTTATTTAAGGTGAAGTGGGGAAGTAGCACAATTGATTGTCCAGAGAGATATGCAGAATCATCCAATGTATTTTCCCACTGGAAACATAATCTACTTGTAGATTTGTACTCTATTGAAATGGTATCAAGGCAAATGTGCAGCAAACAGTTAAGATGGCAAATATCATGTTGGCCTTCACAGACGATCTGACCACCTGATCAAGGATGTCTTGCTTCAATAAAGCTTTGGTGAGAGAACACTTGCAGTATTATGTGCAGTTTCTGATCTCTTTAACTATGAAAGGATATACTTGCCATTGAGGGTATGCAACAAAGGTCCATTGGACTTATTCCTGGCATTGCCATACAAGAAGAAATTAGATTGACTGGGTTTGTAATCATGCATTAAATGTAACTAATGGAAACATACGAAATTCTGACAGGGCTATTCAGACTGAATGAAGGGAGAATATTTCTCTTTGTTGATGATATCTAGGAGAGAGTGGTCAAAGTCTCAGGTTAGGGGGCAAGAGTACTGGGGACTCAGCCCAATACATCATGGGCATATCCCTCCCCACCATCAGTAGTATCTACATGAGGTGCTGTCTCAAGAAGGCAACATCAAAGATACCCTCAATCTGGGCCATGCCATTTGCTCGCAGCTACAATTGGGCAGGAGGTACAGAAGACTGAAGTCCCACACCACTAGAAACAAGAACAGCTACTTCCCTTCAATCATTCACTTCTTGAACCAATCAGCACAACCCTAATCATCACCTCAGTATAGCAACACTAAGACCACGTTCACTGCACTGTACTTTTTGTTCTAATTGTGTTCTTTCAAGTATAATTTATGTTGTCTATCTGATGCCATGTGCCTGTGATGCTGCTGGAATAAGTTTATCATTCCACCTATGCTATGATGTACTTATGCATATGATATTAAACTTGACTTTGACTTTGAGATGAGGAGAAATTCCTTCACTCAGAGGGTGGTGAACCTGAGGAATTCTCTTTCACAGAGGACTGTGCAGACCAAGTAGGTGAATTTATTTAAGAACGAGATGGATAGATTTCTAGATGGCCATTTAAAATGAAGACGAGGAGGAAATTCTTCTCTTAGAAGATTGTGATTCATTGGAGTTCTCTGCCCCAGAGTGCTGTGAAGGTGGAGTCACTGAAAATATTCATGGTGGATATTGACAGATATTTGAATTACAAGGGATTCAAGGAGTATGTCGAGGGAGCAGGAATATGTATTGAGATTGATGATCAGCCTTGATCATACTGAATGGCACAGCAGGCTCAATGTTCCCAATGGCATACTCTCACTGTTACTTTCAATGTATGGTTGAGGCATGATACAAGACAGAAAAAGAAGTTGTTGTTTGAATTCCTGAAAGGCTAGAGAGGGAGGTAATGAACACCCTAGCTGAAGATCAGAGGGGCAGCTGGAAAGACAGGTGGTAGCATTTGGCCTGAAAGGACTGACCAGTTACATTGTCACTGTGACCACGGAGGGGGTGACCTGCTCAGTCATCAGCAGACATCTGTGGGTTGACCACTGAGGCAGAGGTTGCAGTTGAGAAGTGGTGACATGGTCAATGACTAGAGTTTGTACCTCATCAAAATGTTGGTATATTGACCCCTGAGAAAGCCAAGAGTACACAGAGTTAAACTTGTAACTTAGAAACAGAGAGGGTAGTGTTACCCATTACATTAAAGCTTCTGTAAACACTCAAACTCATTGAAAGAAAGATCACCATAGAATCAGATGGTAGTTCTGTTCTGGCCTGTATTAAACACCGGAAGACGGGGAAGAAACACTTGTCCTGAAGGCAACCTAGAATTAGGGGACTGTGAAATATCCTAAGGTAGACCTTGTGTGCTGTTGGAGTTCTGGTAAATTCTATTTACAATTACTATTACAGGACAGGACACAGGAGCTCAAAACAAGTGTCTTTACTCTAACATTAATAGCAAGGAATTCACAACATGTACAGGCACAGCAGTGAGTCACAACACTTGCTATTGCCCTACCTGGAAGGTCTACACCTAGCTGGTGTGGATTTTTAGCAGTAATTTGCTGAATAAGTGCCAATGTGCTAACCATTCCAGTCATAAACAGCATTGCACAGCAGAACCTAAACAAGACCTGACCAACAGAATACTGTGATAGATAAACTGATCCTCAGGCTTAATCTGCAGTTAAACATGCCAAATACATTTGATGTTAACATGAAAAATATTTTAAAAATATTAAGAATTAATCACAGTATTTAAACATTGAGCCAGATTGGGCTAGACTAGGCTCGTTGCCTGGAATCGCCACCCACCTGAGTTCCCATACTGACTTGGGCCAGATTTGGAAAGTGTTGGCCCTCTTTGCTCTGTTCAGTTGGATGACATAATCTGAACAATAACCAGGCTGTGCTGGGTGCAGTGAAGAGGTCCCACCTCTGAAAGGATTTGGCAGACAGCAAGGCTGGGAATGGAGCATTGCCTTGTGTGAAAGCTACCGTGGATTTTTAAATGTCTTTAATATTCTGTGACAGTTAAATGCTTACCACTGAAGGAAATAATCAACATTTAAAAGCATTTAAAAATAAACAAAGTTAACTAAAACACATAAGAGCACAGAAATAATTGAGTACATTTTAATTAAAATTTATAGTATTAAAAAAATGTTGATTGGAATCCTCACTGAAATCGTGTTAGATCTTGCACCAGGTCAAAATTCCCAACCCTGGCATAAATTTGGAATTCCAGGACTCTTTCAGTTTCCTTTTAATCTACACATGGCAATGTTCATCCTCAGTCATCCTCGAACAGACAATCATTTACACTGGTGGGTCTGGGTCACCCAAAGACCAGACCAGGTAAGGATGGCAGATTTCCTTTTTTGAAGATCAGATGTGAACCAGCTGGGATTTTACAGCACTCTGATGGCTTCATGGTTACAATAAACTAGCTTTTCTTAAAAAAAGTACTTTGCTAATAACTTGAATTTAAATTCGTCCTGTGCCATGGTGGGATTTGAACTCATTTCTCTGGATCAATGGTCCAGAACTCTGGCCACTGGTCCAGATACTTAGCCACTACACCATGTTCAAAAGGTTAATAGCCTGTAGTTCCCATCATTACCAATAGCCACGTCCACCAAGATCAACCTATTTAAAACAGTTATTACAGAAAATTCAAAACATTTTAAGCACCAGAAGACACTGTAAAAAATTAATCACATTTATAACTCACAGGGTCTGACAGGGCACCAGCTCAGCTGGGAGATTCCCTAGGAATTGCGGGAAGTTTGTGTTCCATGTGAAGTCCAATGTTGAAGCCCAAAAAGGAAATAGCCTCCAAGTACCTATCGATAAATTTAGGACGTCTACACAGAACTTCGAATTGTTTTTGGGCTGTCAACATTGACTATTTTTCTTACTTTTCACATGCAGACTAATTAATTGATTAATGAATTGATTATATTTATTATGTAGTTTTCAGAGATTGGAAGAGTCACAGTATGATGGCCAAGTTGCTACACTGAATCAAAATGTGTTTGCAATAAAGAGCAGCAGAAGCCAAGATCTAACATTTCACCAGGAATTACTTGGAGACAACATCTGATTTCCTGCCTAAATATACCCAACATTTAATTCTTATCTGCAATCTACGTGGCTGCAATTAAAGAATATTCAACTGTGGTAATGATCTGGCAGCTGCAAATTAAGCTGATATTTTTCTTTTTAATTAATACCTTCTTTATACCTCTCTTGACACAAGCAAACTTCCACTGAATGCAAAAAAATTGAAATCTACTTAAATGAACAAACTGCCACCAACCTGTTTGTGAGCATGGTCATAGGAATTTATGTGATTATCAAATTCTTGATGCTTGTGATACTGCTTGTCACATAGTTCACAGTAGAAATTGGCTTTCAGGTCCTCAAGAGCTTTTGCTATGGCCTTCTCCTTTCCAGCATCCTGCAGAAATAAAATTAGTAGGTTATCATGTTGTACTCAACTGAGATGTTAGTGAGCAGAGACAATGTACACCTTAGCAAAGTATGGTTTCCATGGCAACTGTTCTCAAATGCATTAAATTGGAGAGAAAAGTCAAAAAAGAAATTGGTGTCTATCATCACCTTTCACCCTGGGGAGCTTTTCAATGGAGCAAATAGATGAGAGGCTGAAATCATTGCAAAGTAGAATAACACCATATCCTATGGTTCGATATTTCTGAATAGATCTGTGCACAAACAGAAAACTGTACGATAATTCCATGCTCAGGAAAGAATCAGAAAATCTGGCTGAAAGTAGGAACTTCTCAGAAAATCTGGCCTAAAGTAGGAACTTCTAGTCATGAATAAAATTGTTCCTGGTGAATATTGTCTACTATTGCTCTCCTACTTTGCTATTATTGCAAACAGTCTAAAATAAAAAGAGACACAATAGACTGCAGATGCTGGAATCTGGAGCAAAAAAAAGAAACTACCGTGGGAACTCTGCGGGTCAGGCAGCATCTGTGGAGACAAAGGGATAGTTGATGTTTCTGACCAAGACCCCATATCAGTCCTGATGCAGGGTCTTGACCCAAAAAGTTGACTATGTCTCTGTCTCCACAGACGCTGCCTGATCCACTGAGTTCCTCCAGTAGTTTTCTTTTGTTCCAGTCTTAAATAAAGCTCTACTGGAAGGTCAGATTAAGTTTGTTATTATCCTGGGAATTTTGGCATATTGAAAGTACAATTAATAATGTAGTTGCTTTAATTTTTCCCTCATTTACTCTGTAACCTTTCTGGAGCATCTATTGGTCTCTACTGAGAAGCAGTCAATCAATATTACTGAATGTTTTCTGATACAATCAAATTTGGGGTGTGGTAGATTTCTGGAGGTCATAGGTTAGCAGAGTCAGCAAATAGGTGACAGAGGGAATCTGATACAGGGAAGTGTGAAGTACTACATTTTGGGGAATAAGAACACTGACTATAAGTATTGTTTAAGATATCAAGACCTGTTAATCCATTTGTGTGGTCAGCAATTATATGAAAAGTTGCTGCAAAAAAAATAGACAATATTTTATTAATGATACTCACTATATGGTGGTGACTTTCTTCCATAATGCAACACAACCAAAACGGGCAAGAACATAATAAAAATATTAGAAATGCTAAGCTGAGTATGTCAATATGTCACTGTAAGAATTACAGCTACTTTAGGTAGCTACCTGGGTGACCATTCTTTAAATAAAGAGCACATCTTTGTATCATGGCAATTGCTGTTATTTTTTAAGAAGGGTAAGGCGTACATGGAGAACCTTCAAATTACAGACTCAGAAGATTCAATCCAGCTTGGAGCAATTCTACTAGATTCTGCCCATTTGTCAAGATGATTTGTGATTGTAAGAAAAGGGGCTCTACTTTAGCCTGTCTCTTCCATCCTGTTATCATTTTGGAATCTACCTGGAGGAATCCCAATGTCTCTTAAAATACTTAGCAGTGGCACATTGGCATTGACCATATGGCCAGTGGTAAATTCACAAAACCAGAAGAAGTAGGATCAGGAGTGGACCATATGGTCCTATGAGCTTAGTTGTGCATTCAAAAAGAACATGAGTGAACTAATCTTTCACCTTCCCTCTATTTTCTTGCCTGGTGCTCATAACCTTTAGTCCCAAAATTAGCCTTGAATGTATTTAATGACTCTAGATCCACTGGATTAGAGAATTCTAAAGATTCACAATCCTCATGTAATGTACCTGTGAAGGGTTTTAGCTCGGCTGAAGTCTATGAAGCTTTGGGCACCTTGTTGTGTGGCTCAAGTAAAATAAATGTAACAGAGGCAGTGTAAATTCATTAGGATGTTACCAGCCATGAGGGATTACTGTTGTGAAGGGAGCTAGAGAGGGTCATATTGTTTTTTCTGGTAAGGCAAAGCAGTTCATTGCGAATCAACTGCTCATTTAATGCTTAGTGAATGCATTAGAAAAGTAAATTGTGCACTGCGAAGGCTAATTTTACACAAAGAACTTTTCTTCAGAGCTGAGGAGGTTAAGTTTAACTTCATAGTATCCTCAAGATAAATACAGGTGGTGATAGTTTTGTGATTTTTCCACTTTTGTAGTTCTACAGTTTATTGACTGCTATCCAAGATCATTGTCATGGATGAGCCCCAATTCCTTATGTATTTAGCATATTTCTTTGACCGTGAGGTGTAGGGGAACTGGGAGTAATGAAAAGGAAAACCTCTCCTCTTTTTCCTATCCCTTCATATAACCTGAGATAATTAACAGCCCAGCTATTGTGAAGCTGCAACAAGTAGAACCAGCCAGCACAGCCTTATGATAAGAGAACTGAGATATGGAGACATTTCCTTGCAATTTTATTCTTTGGAATTCTCTACCCCGAGAACTGTGGATGTGGGTTGAGCACTTAAAGGCTAAGCTTAATAGGGTGTTGGATGTTAAGGTAATCAGAAAATATGGGGATTGGACAAATAGGTGGACTTTAGGTAATTTGATGGCTGAGCTGGATGGAAAAGTTGTGAGGCCTGCTCCTGCTTTTATGTCCCTTGTTCGATGATCTTCCATATCTCTAATGAGTTAATATCTGACCTTCAGACTCATTTTAAGTTTAAAATGTGGATTTTTAATGTGAATATTTAAATTTAAAGCATATATTAAAAGAAATAAATAAGTCAAAATCATACAGGAACATACAGCTGAAAGGCTATGATCTAAATCCTTGTGCATACTCAATACGAAAATGACTAAAGGACAGCTTTTGAAAGCAGAGTAGCACTGCCTTTGGCCAACAAGATCTGTGTGAGGTTTCATGATCAAGCTTTATTCTAAATACATTAGGGAATTACTGTGATCAAAAGAGTTTTGACAGGCAGCTTGGTAATCAAGAAGAAAGACATGCAGAAGTAGAAGCCTAAGGGAGTGGGGAGGTAAGCAAGGATAGTGGGACATGGAAGAACCATGGAGCCTTCTTATTACTTTGCTGACTGGCCTGCAGTGTCACATTAAGGACTGCCAGCTTAGCCAGCCAAAGTTGTTCCACTGGGAGATCTGAATGGGGTGGGGTAGGGAGGAAAATTGCTGAATCTTCTGCATTGCTGGAGGCAGCATCCTGGATAGGAACCCAGGCTATCTGAAACACCCATTCATTCTGAGAGAGTTGGGAACACAAACACATGGGAAATATTTATAATCTGAACAAAGAGAAAACCTTTAACAGAAATGTTACTCGGTTTCATGATTGACTATTAAGCTTCTGCATTTGAACAAGATTAATTTCTATACGAAGTTAAATTTCTTTAAAAATAATGTATAGATTCATTGCCTTAATTATCTGATTTTACTGTTTTTTTTAAATTGCAGCCTGGAAATGCTTCTAATTCATTTTCTGGGAATTTATGGAAAAGAGCAACTCAATTAACCAAAAACTGTAACTATTCTCATTAAGTGTGCACACGCACGTACACACAACTTCCACAGCTGTCAAACATGGCATTTATAGTTATTCTATTTTTAAGTCGC
>JARFYF010000084.1:36709676-36723949 GCA_030265395.1 Rhina ancylostomus
AAGGCTCCGGTCAAGTGATAGAATACTCTCCACCTGCCTGGATGAGTGCAGTGGTAATTACTCACAAGAAGCTTTACACAATCTGGGACAAGGTGATCCACTTAATTGGCACTCATCCACCATTTTAAATATTCATTCCTTCCACCAATGGCAGAGTGGCCATAGAATATAGCCATCACTAAGTGTGCTGGAGTTACTTGCCCAAGCTACTCTGACAGCATCGCTCAAAACCTGTGACATCCACCACCAAGGCTACCACTCTTAGGTTCCCCTTCAAGAAGCATACCATTCTGATTTGGAAATGTATCGCTGGACATTCATTGTCGCTCGGTGTAAATCCTGGAGCACCTTATCCAGCAGCATTGTACACATACCATCTACAATGATTGCAGCAGTTCAAGAAGGCAGCTCCATATCACCTTTTAAAGAGCAATTAGTTGTAGGCAAGAAATGTTGGGTCGTGCAAGTGATGCCCAGATTTCAAAAGTGAATAAAACTAAACTCAGGACTCAAAACAGTGTCTACAATTCTTATCTCATCACATTACTGGATACCATGAAATCAGTTCTCTATGGTTGTGCCTCTGTTTTCTAACCTTCTAGCATTCTCCGGCACGATTATTCTCAACACTGGTGCCCCACAAGGCTGTGTCCTCAGCCCCCTACTCTACTCCCTTTACATTCTATGCTCTGACAAATGATGGCAAGTATTCCTATGCTTTCTTCGCCAGTAACTCTGATTTGGTGCGACTGAATTGGCTTAAATTTTTAGAACTCTGAGAAAAAGAAGCAGATATTTTGGGGGAAATAGGAATAGTCTAGGAAAAATAAACAAAAATAGCCAAAGAACCATTGACAGATCTAGCTGTGCTGTTGTTTTCAGTGCAGTGGAATCCAATATGGATCAGTAAGAGACAAAATGGCAGTAACAATGTTTCTGTCAAGTTGAATGCAGCACCAGAGTTTGACTGAATACTTCCAGCGATGTTTCACTTTTGTGCCAATCATGTGATTAGCATACTTTGATGTCATCATTGCATGTTTGGCATTCTTTTTGGAAACTCATGCTAAAAATTGGATCATGTGGATCTGGAAGCAAAAATAAATCAATGATTTACTGTATCCCAGAACAGTACTCTGTCTTATGTTTTATTAATACTACACTGAAAGGGACTCAAGAGTATTTAATAATTGATACTACTCTGGAAGGGAAGGGAAGTCCCACTACCTACCTTTATATTGAGGCTTGGTTTCACATGGAAGAAATGCTACCCTGCAACTCCCAATCCCCTGAACAATCCCTGACCTACGATCACTACTTGTCCCACTTACCTTAGAAATATAAGAACATAAGAAAGCAGAAGCAGGAGTAGGCCACTAAGCCCCTCACCTGCCCTGCCATTCAATATGAATATTGCTGATTTGCCCCAAGCCTTATCTTCCCATATGTGTCAGTTCCCATCAATCCTCAATTCCCTGGTCTGCAAAAATGTAGCTACTTATTCTTTAAATGCCCCCAGAGATCTAGGTTCTGCATTGGTCCGAAGGAGAGAATTCCAGAGATTCACCAGTCTAGCAAAATGTTTCTATGCACCTCAGTTTTAAATAATGACCCCCTTATCTTTTAACTGCACACATCATCATTAGTGTAAACATCTCAGCATATACTCTCTCTTGACCCTTCAGATCCTTATGTGCTTTAATGTCACCCCTCATTCTTCTAAACTCCAAAGAATATATATAGATCTAAATTCTTTAGCCACTCACGATAGGACAACCTTCTCAACCCAGGAATTAGCCCTAATCAGCTCTACAAGCTGTGCCACCCTAAATGAATAGAATTGATGGAGGAATGGCTTCTATGATGGGGGAAATCTCAGGAAGAAGGCACGTGAATCATCCATTTTAAATCTACAATTTCTAAACAATTAAAAGTAGTCTGTAAAATTTGGGAGAAAATTAAACAACACATCTGCCGATTGAATTGAGATTTGCATCTGGGGATTAGGTGCCCTTTGCTTTAAGGAGGAGAGTGATGAAGAAATAGATGTGAAAAGATGGAGGCAGAAGAAATCAGCAGAATTCCTGGTGTTTACAGACATCTCCACCACAGAATTAACATGACATGAGGGAAGATCAGTCCCTGAGATTGTTTACTTAAGGCGAGTTCTTTCTGTCATTTCTGGGGAGAGACAGCTGCTTTCTTTTCATTCTCTCTCAACAATGCTCTATAGTTCACTGAGTGACTTGCCTTTACCTCTTTTAGTTTTGTCCCAGGTGGGTGTCACGGAATCATAGGGTTATACATCACGGAAATAGGCCGTTTGGCACATCTTGTCCAAGCCAACCAAGGTGCCTTCCTGAACTAGTTCCAATTGTCTGCATTCAGCAAATATCCCTCTAAACCTTTCCCATCTATGAACCTGTCCAAATATCTTTTAAATGTTGTAATTAAAAACCTACCTTTACCACTTCCTCTGGCAGCTCTCTTAACATGCCATGACCAGTGAAAAACCTGCCCTTCAGGTCCCCTTTAAATCTTTCCCTTCTCTCCTTAAACCTATGCCCTCTAGTTTTAGACTTCCCTACCTTATTTTAACAACCTCTATAAGGTCACCCCACAGACTCCTTCACTCCAGGGAAAACAGTCCCAGCATATCCAGTCTCTCGTATTAACTCAAGCCCTCTAGTCCCAACAATAGCCTTGTAAATCTTTTCTGCACTCTCACTAGCTTAATCACATCCTTTCTGTAGTATGGTAACGAGGTGCGGTCTCATCAACATCTCATACAGCTGTAACATGACTTCTCAACTCTTGTACTCAATTCCTCACCTAATAGAGGCAAGCATTCCTTATGTGTTCTTCACCACGCGATCTAAATGTGTCACCATTTTCAAGGAACTATGTAATAGTATCCCTTGATCTCTCTGTTCTACAACACTCCCAGGGCACTGTGAATGTTCTACCCTGGTTCAACTTCCCAAAATATATCACTTTACGCTTGTCTGAGTTAAATTCCATCTGCCATTCCTTTGACCAGTTGTCCAACTGGTCCAGATCCTGTTGTAACCTTAGTCAACCTTCTTTACTGTTCACTGCACCACCAATTTTGGTGTTACCCACAAACTTACTGTGCACTTCCCTGTAGCTGTGACATTTTAGTCTGTATTCTGTTATTGTTTTTACCCTGTATTACCTCAATGCACTGTCTAATGAATTAATCTGTACGAATGGTATACAGGACAAGTTTTTCACTGTACCTCAGTACAGGTGACAATAATAAACCAATACCAATACTAATCATACCACCTACATTTTCATCCAAGTTGTTAATATATATGGCAAACAACAGGGGAGACAGCGCCATTCCCTGCGGCACACCACTGGTCACAGGCCTCCAATCTCATAAACAACCCCACACAACTACCCTCTTTCTCCTTCCACCAAGCCAATTGTGTATCCAACTGGCTAGCTCACCCTGGATCCCATGTAATCTAACCTTTCAGACCAGGCTCCCAGGCAGGACCTTGTCAAAGGCCTTGCTGAAGTTCATGCAGTCAGCATCTACTGCCCTGCCCTCATCAATACTCTTGGTCACTTCTCCAAAACACTCAATCAAATTCATGGGACACTATTTCCCACACACAAAGCTATTTGTGGTGCAGTAGATTTAGGGTAATGAATAAAGCAAGTGAAAGAAGGCTCCCTTTGACGAAGCTGGCTCCTTCTCAGATGTGTTTCCTGGAATAAATTTGACAATTAGGCTGGCACAAAGGAAAATACTTTAACTTTCCAGCTTTAAGATGTGCTTGTACAATTGCAGATTAGTCAAGCCATCTGAATATCAGAAAGGTCAATGAAAATTGGAAACTCGTTGTACTCTCTATATTACACTCTTTTACAGTGTTAATACGAAAGCACAGAATATTTTCTTATAAAGCTGGACTGAGAAATTGCATGTACTGTCTCATCTAGGCAGTATTGGGAAGTCAGCCGTAACTGCTGTTTGGAGTTGAGTTGTACGATAGCCAATTGAGTGTGAGATTCAGCTGGTATCTTCAAGACCCACTGTCCCTGACATGACACATTCCTCCAAAGCTTACCAAACAGAAATGTTGTTAATCAGAATATGGTAAAAAAATAACAGTAAAGCTGCAATAAACCTTGTGCAATTTGATAAACTATTTCAAGTTGGCCCTAAATATGTAAAAGTGCAAACTTGTTTCACCTTAACATTTGCCGAAGAATCTAATATTCCATTTTATTCCACTTTCAACTAACAAGACAACAACTCATTCCTATAAAGTAAAACTACCTAAATTCTGTGAAATGCAATTGCTACAACTTTCACAGTTGAACATAACAATCTTATTTTCTAGTTTATGAAGATTATATACATTCACACAGAACATAAAAATCTAAGAAATAGGAGCAGGAGCCCTCAAATCTGCTCCGTCATTCAACAAGATCATGATTGATCTTCTCCTTCAACACAATTTTCTTGACTTATACCTGTATCTCTTGATACTAAACAAACCTGGCAACTATAGATCAGTAAGCCCAACATCAGTGGTAGATGAGTTACAAGAGGGGATTCTAAGGGATAAGATATACATGTATTTGGAAAGACTGGGGTTGATTTGGCATGGTCAGCATGGCTTTGTGCATGGGAGATCATGTCTCATGAATTTGAGATTTTTGGAGAAGTAACCAGAAAAGTCGATGAGGGCAGGGCAGTAGACATAAGTCTATATGGACTTCAAGGTGGCACAGTAGCGTAGTGGTTAGTGTAACGCTATTACAGCGCCAGCAATTGGGGTTCGGTTCCTGCTGCTGTCTGTAAGAAGTTTGTACACTTTCCCCGTGACTGCATGGGTTTCCTACAGGTGCTCTGGTTTCCTCCCACATTCCAAAGACATACAGGTTAGTAGGTTACCATGGGTGTAATTGGGCGACGCGGGCTCGCTGGGCCAGGAGAGTCTGATACCGTGGTGTATAAATAAAGTTTAAAGTAAGGCCTTTGATAAGGTTCTGCGATGGCTGGCTGCTATGGAAAGTTAGATCTCATGGGATCCAGGAAGAGCTAGCTAATTGGATACACAATTGGCTTGATGGTAGGAAGCACAGGGTGATGGTGGAAGGTAGTTTATCTGACTGGAGGCCCGTGATTGGTGGTGTTCCCCAGAGGTCAGTGCTAGGCTCATTGCTATTTGTCATCTACGTCAATGATTTGGATGAAAATGTACAAGTCATGGTTAGTAAGTTTGCAAATGACACTAAAATAGGTGGTGTCATTGACAGTGAAGACGGTTATCAGGATTTACAGATGGATCTTGATCAGCTGGGTAAGTGGGCCAAGCAAAGAGAAAGGTGGTTTAATTTGGATAAGTGTGAGGTGTTGCATTTTGGAAAGACAAATGAGAAAGGACTTTCACAGTGAACGGTAGGACCCTGGGGAATGTTGAACAACATAGAGACCCAAGAATACAAGTATATAGTTCCTTGAAAGTGGTGTCGCAGGTAGACAGGGTGGTGAAGAAGACTTTTGGTGCACTGGCCTTCATCATTCAGGGCACCGAGTATAGAAGTCGGGATATTATGCTGCAGTTGTACAAGACATTGGTGAGGGTGCATTTGGAATATTCTGTTCAGTTTTTGTCACCCTGCTAGAGGAAAGATACCATTAAGCTGGAAGGAGTGCAATGGAGATTTACGAAGATGTTCCTGGGACTCAAGGGACTGAGTTAGGAGAGAGGTTGAGCAGGTTGGGACTTTATTCACAGAAGTGTAGGAGAATGAGGGGTGATTTTATAGAGGTGTATAAAATCATGAGAGGCGTAGATAAGGTCAATACACAGTTTTTTCCCAGGATTGGGGAATCAAGAACTAGAGGGTATAGATTTAAGGTCAGAGGGGACAAATTTAATAGTAACCTGAGGGGTAACCTTTTCACCCAGAGGGCTGTCAGTATATGGAATGAGCTGCTAGAGGAAGTAGTTGAGGAAGGTACATTAACAACATTTAAAAGGTATTTGGACAGGTACATGAATAGGTAGGCTTTGGAGGGATATGGGCCAGGCTTGGGCAAATGCGACTAGCTCAGATGGGAATCTTGGTCAGCATGGATCAGTTTGGATGAGGGGCCTGTTTTTGTGCTCTGGATCTAGAAATCTATCAATCTATTTTGAGGGCAATCAATAACTGGCCGTCCACAGTCCTCTGCAATAGAGAATTCCAAAGTGATAGAAGATTGTGCTGGTGAGGGTGCAGAGGAGATTCAGCAGGATGCTGCCTGGACTGCATTGTTTCAGTTATGGGAAGGACTGGATACGCAGGGTCTTTTCCCTGGAGCAGTTTGGTGAATATTTGTTGCACTCCCTCTAAAACAACTATATCCTTTTTCAGGTAAGGATACAATATATATACACATTAATCCAGGTGCAGGCCTACCTAGGCCCTATGTAATTGTAAGTATCTATACTCACGCAATTAAAATTCATTTCTAATAAAGGCCAAAACCATTTATCTTCTTCACCACCTGCTGCACCTGTATGCATTGACTAACATATAAGACAATCAGACCTCTTTGAAAATCAACATTTCCCAATCTTTCACAATTTAAATAAAGCTCAGAATTTCTGTCTTTTTTATTTGTGGATAACCTCACATTTGTGAACATTGTACTCCAACAGCCATGTCGTTGCCACAGTTGTTCATATTTTCTTGAAGCCTCTTTGCATCCTCATTACCAGTCAAATTCCCAATCTGTTTACTAATCAATAATCAATTCATAAAAACATCCGTTTTATTCATAACTTATGAATACTGTTCTCTCTTTTGAAATATAATTTTCAAATAATTAATACGAATGCTGTTTCAAAATGAAATTACTCAAATTATTCACTTAAAGGGTAATTGCATTTGATAATCAAGTTATTAAACAATTCTATTGTAACTGAAACACCACAAGAGTGATCCATGTACATAACTTCATTGTAAATGATAGTTCAGTTACCATCTACTCACTGTTCTATTAAAGCTTCATAGTTTGCAGAGCAACAGTAAAGACTGTAACTCCTGATGCACTTCAAGCCCAAGGCCTTAAAAGCAACTAGTAGAGATAGTTACGATCATGAAAGACTCTTGTTCGGAGACGTCCAAAAGCTGTTCCAGCGCATTTAAGACGATGTTGGATCTTGTCATTAAGGTTGACATTGGAGGAGAGTTGACTTCCAAGATATGGAAAATGGTCCACATTTTCCAGGGTTGTTTCGCCAAGTTGGATTCATGGTTCTATCCAATTTGTCACAGTTGGTGACGAACAGACACTAAAATGTTAGTGTACAAAGCAGTGGTGATCCCAACACTCCTGCATGCATCAGAAACCTGGACAACATACCGATGACATCTGAAGGCACTTGAAAAGTTCCATCAATGCTGTCTTCGAAATATCTTAAATATCAGCTGGGAAGATAGAAGAACCAACGTCAGCATGCTAAATAAAGCAAAAGCAACAAGCATTGAAGCTCATGTTATCAAGAACCAACTAAGATGGAGTGGTCATGTTGTTCTTGTTTGAATGAAAGACAAACGTCTGCCGAAACAAATCTTCTACTCCCAGCTTAAAGTAAGCAAACGTAAATGAGGCGGACAACAAAAGAGATTCAAGGACGTCTTAAAAGCCAACATTAAGAAATGTTATATCGACGTCAACAACTGGAAAACCAATGCCAAAGACAGGAAACTCTGGCAAACCGTCATCCGAGAATGAACAGCAACTTTCGAAGCCAACAGATGTGCAGATTTAGAGGAAAAGAGAAGAAACTGGAAAGAGAGGCAGCAACAACCAAAGCCCGATCTTCCATCCAGAACCACCTGTCCTGAATGTGGAAGAACTTTCAGAGACAAGGTTGGACTCATAAGCCGCTTGAGAGCCCATAAATAGATCAACGGAATGAAGACCATCATCCTCGACCTTGAGGGATTGCCACGATGACGACGAGAGACAGTTGATGTGCTGGTTTTAATTTTCCAAAATTCCCTAGATTTGCAGAAGATTCTGTGTGCTTGGAAAGTAGCAAATATAAGTCCTTATTCAAAAAGTGAGGCACAAAGCAGAAGATTACAGGTCAGTGATCTTGACGTTGTTAGGAGCTAGTATTAAAGACATTGTGTCTAAGTGCTTAGAAAAATTGAAGACAATTAGGCAACGTTAGCATTGTTTGATGAAATGGAAATTAAGTTTGACAAACTTATTGGAATTCTCTGAAGAACTAACAAATGCTGTGGATAAAGGGGAACAAGTGGATGTATAATACTTAGATTTCCAGAAGGCATTTGATAGGGTGCCACAATTAAAGGTTATTGCAGATAAGTGGTGTAGGAGGTAACATTGACATGGATGGAAGACTGGCTAGATAACAGACAACATGACAGTAGGCATCAATGGATCTTTGATACATTAGTAACATTGCACTTCATTATGGAATTTATGATCACCCAACATAGGTGTATCTTCTTCCTGTACCACAAGCCAATCCATCTTTTTGTTTTTGATTGGTAAAGAAAAAGAATTGCCCACTGGAGTGCATCTTGCACTTTAACAGTAATGCATCCATATAATCCAATCTGTAGCTATTTATTATCTGTGCATTTTCGTCCCTTTCACCTCAAATTAGATGATGTTCAAGACCTTACAATTATCGCAGTGTGCAATCAGGAACACAACAGCACTTAAATTCCAGTTTTGTACACAGTAAAAGATTATCTGTAGTATGTTTAAGTAGCGAGTAATTAGTATTTTTCTAATATGTCACTCTCAAGAGAATAACGGCAGCTCCTTGCCATTCATCACAGAGGATGCCAGAAGCAGCAAGGACACTAAATTTTAAATCCAACCATTTTAAATATTAACTTCTATTTGACATGCTCAGGCTATTTAAATTGGCTTTAGCAAAGTATGATAATGAACACTCATTAATATCACAAAACAATATCATCTACATGATTATTTTTGATGTCAAAGCGAGAACAGCTGTAATGTATTGTTACTATTTCTGTACATGTATATTTTGAAACAGTACAAGATTAAAACTTTGCAAGGTAATTGCATTTAACTCCACGACCACACAAATTTATATATTGTTACGAACCAGCAACAAAAGAGAAACACCAAGTGATGTATACGTGTTAAAAACTATTTTATTAATAACTACTTATGATAATAAGAAAAATAAAAGTAAAAATGTTAGAATGTGAGAAACAAAAATGTTAAATCTTAAACATTAACCCCAAAACCTAAACTCGTAGTGTGTGTGTGGCAAATTCCCAAACTCCAACTTCCAGGAATAGTTCTTAAAGTTCAGTTCAGCAAGCTATAAGGTGAACCGTGAGCCAAGGCTTCTTCAACAATCACCGTTGACTGGAGACAAAACGTAGATGTAGAGAGAGAAAATAGAGAGTAATTATGAAATCCAAATGTTCCACGATGGAACCCATACGACACCTCAGTGTTTACTCAGCAGTGACTACTCCACTGCATCCGCCTCACCCTGAAAGGCACAGAAATACCTGTTTTCCTCTACAGGTTAACGACAAAGTGGACTCCACTGGATTACTCAAAAAGTCCATCCATAGATTGTAGTGACAGACACAGTTACTGTTTTTCATCCATCAATAGAGACTAACAGGCTGATGTCTCTTTCTCTCTCTCTTCTCTGACTGACTCCGACTGCCTGCTTCCAAAATGTCATTATGTCCTTTAACTTCTGTTGACATAAGCACACCACACACACACACCACTATGCTCTATCTTAAAGGGACATTCACCAATAGTAACCTAGTTCATAACAATATTATATAACTTTACCAAAAACCATAAACATTAAACCCCATTTTTTCTTCATGAGAATATAACAGCAGGACCACTAATGATCACGTGCAAACTTTGTGTTAGGTATGTAATATCTGAATGTGCAGCACATGTTGCTCAGTTGGTGGCAGGCATTTGAGTCAGAATGTTCTGAAGATTGTGAGTTCAAGTCTCTCCAGAGACCCAAGCACAAAACACATCAGTACAGTATTGAGGTAGTGTCTTTTGGATGAGGTCCAATTTGCATTTTCAAGTAGAAATAGAAGTTTCTATGGCAATATTCCAAAGAAGGGCAGGGGCAACTTCCTGGCCAATAGGCAATTCCTCAACTACACCGATGACTTAATCTGGGGGAAATTAGAAACTGTGAATATGCTTCAAAAGTTCTCGATGGCCTAGGAAATATTCTGTGGTCAAGCACTGAGAAAGGGTTATGTCCAGTCAGAAGCAGACATGGGGTGATGATGTTAAAAAAAATATATCCCCTTTATATCAGCTGCCTATTGAGATGAATATGGTTTGAGAGCAAAATTCTTCTTCAATCAAGGAAATGCTTCTCAGCATTTAATTTGTTATTTTCATCTGACTCAATCAATAGTATCAAGTGAGAAAGCAAATAAACCAGACCGTTGTGTGATGGCTAATGCAGAGCTCTTGAATTACAGCTTCAACATGGTCCACACAAAGGCTGCAGGCTAAAATTAGACAAATCATTGCAATCTCATTATGTAGTGAAGTCTTGTTTCTTATCTAATAATACCTGCTTTCAATCACCATAGGTCTTTAATAAAAGCTGTAATAACAATACATTGTTTCCTGATATAATTACAAAGCCTGCATTGGAGCAGTCAGTATCAGTAATTTGGAAAAGTAACTGCAAGTTTAAATTTCTGGTCACGTTATTGGATCACAGAATGGTTCCTTTTTCAAAGAGAGACGTTGGCCTTTGGAGACAACAAAGTATTAGTTCTCATGTTTTGTAATCTTAATTGCTTTAACTTGTCATATTTTCTCCAGCTAGGTGCATGGATTTATAACTTTCTATTCAGTACTCTGATACGTGATGTACATGGTACTGAACTGAACCAGACTAATAAGTGTTACAGGATTTTATCAGACAAAAAAAACATTGGTTTGGAGTACTTGCAGTATAAATTGGATAGCACTGGAAAACGTGCACTGGGATCTCAATGCACCTGTTTGAGCCAATCTCGGATATGCAAAGATTTTGTGCTCTTGCCTCATTATCAAAATTTCAGCATTGAGGCAGCACTAACCATACTGTTCTTTGCTTTAGTACATATCCAATGGGCTCAATTTCATGAAAAGCTAGTGCCAGATGAAACAAGATTGTGCTGCTTGAAGCCAGAGCTCCAACTCCTAAAGGGGACATACTTTTCCTTCATCAATCATTAACTAACGTAGACAATGAACAGCATCTATTAAATTACATTTAGATCCATGAGCCAAACAATTGCATCAGGAGCAGTGGAATATATTCCTTTGATAACCTCTTCATATCTGTGGAGCAGACATTGAATTTTTCTGCCTTCCATTGTCATCACTGCCTTCAACTGATAGAAGGTTGGATCAAACCATGGCAGAACACAAGGGAAACTGGATACCCTGATGTTTCATGATTAGGCCTGCATGTCATAGTGATGAAGATAAAAGAGAGGACTGCTACCCTCAGGAGCCAAGGTTGATTGTCAAGCGGCATTGAATGAGATCACAACGACATGTAAAAGACAGCCACTAGTGGTTTATACAAAGATCATGTATGTATGTCTTTTTGTCTTGATGTCTGTATAAATATGGTTTGAAATTGTTTAGTTTGACTTCTAATTGAATCATGTTGTCTGTGGCTGGCAACTCCAAAGGACTAACATTCAGACATATGTACTGAAGTATGGTCTTGACTTAAGGGAACCTGTTGCATTGCTGGTATTGAGTCACAGAGGCCATCACTGCTTGCTGTGATTGGCAATTCTCAGCCTGCAGACTGACGAAGGTAGGTGATTTTTAAAAAATAGATCTTCACCTACTGTATGTTTTATTGATCTGCACATGATTTATATGTTTTAATGAAGTTTATTTTTGTAATTTTTAAAATTTGAAATATTTTAATTATTCCAGTTTATTTTAATAGGTGTTATAAGTTTCTGAATATCACAGATATTTAAAAGTTGTTAAATTCCTTGATAGCTTTAACTCAAGGTAAAACTCTGCCCCCACATTTGCCTTTGTCAAAGCTTGTCAGGGTCAGAGTCTCAGCAATAACACGTTTGAGTCCAAAATGCTGCAGAGGTTTTATAAACCTCAAATAAAAACAGAAAATACTATAAACACTCTGCAGGTTTTTTGAGATCAACTGAGTGTTTCCAGCATCTTCAATTTTTATTTCAGATTTCCAGCATCTTTTGTTTTCTATTTTCCTTCACTAAACCTCATTAGACATGTCCAGAATCCAGAGGCCCAGCATGACTGCACCTATACACTTCTTCAAGCATAATCATGGGGAGAACACTGAGGTTGATTCTACCAGCAGTCCCAGTCCAGGGAGGTTCCACTCCATTGTCCTAACTGTAAGAATGAATATGGTCATACGGCAACTAAGGTTGATCAGCAGCATGGCCTGAAGTGACCATGAGGCAAATAAATTTAGGACTATTGTCATCCTCCTCATGACAGACAAAGTAGTCTATCCATGGTACAGCAGCTGTAGTTATTGCTGTAGTTGCAACAGATCTCTTTCAGCACTCCCCTAGAAAAGTGGAGTCTCCAGATGCACTTCTCTTTATATAGGTGCACGTAGAACATCTGCTCCTGTAGAGTCTGGCTAGATGTGCTTTCCTGTAGCACCAAAACAAATGCACTTAGCAGCCCAACTTCTCAGACACATTTTTGTTTTATTATTACATTTATTGAGCCGCAACAAGAAAATTGACATGCAACCCACAGCACAAATCAAATTCACCCAACTTTCTGTCCATTTTTTAGTTATGTGCTGTGAAAAGAAAGTTTGGTTTCATGTATTTTCTGTAGCTGTAACAAAACAAAACAAAACATGATACATGAACAAAATGAGAGCAAAAAATACTGTCACGTTGGCATTGTGTCTAAAAGTAAAAATAATGAATTCTCTTAAGAAAGCAACATGGCACCTGGCAACAATGCAGATTTATTGGTTTATTGTTGGCCTGAGGTCAACAGAATTTGATGCAAAAATTCTCATTATCCTCTTCAATAATGAGAAAATGATCTATAAATAGGTAGCAACTCCATTACAAAGCTTTTGTTTAAGAAAGCTAAAATTACTTCAAATCAGGATTACTCACTAATTCTTTGTCAGAAACATAATTCCTATCTATTGAAAAGCAAAAATTGTAGATACTGGAAATCTAATGGAAATCCCAGTCTGTCTGTCTGTCTCTCATTCACTCTACTTAATATCCTGGCTCTGGCAGCAGCCCTGGACAAGTGGGCTGCATGTGAGCCCCAGGCAGCATAATGAAAATCATTGACCTCATGCCCGTAATTCAGAAATGAAATCTAAACCGTAAGTAATGGTCATTGGTTTAAAATTAAAAAGGCTTCAAGCAAGATTTAAGATTGAATTTTTGCCCAACAAAATAGTGAAAATGGAACAGGTTTCCAGTTAAGATGGCTAATGCTGTGTGGAACCTGACTACCCATCCTGAGCCCAATGTTGTGTGTCAGGATTGAGTCAGAAAGGGTTATGTCAGGTTCTGCCATGCCACCATGGCTCAGTACTTTATCCAGGGAAGGATGGTTTACTTGCCATTACCGCATGTGTACTCTGTTCTTGATGAACAGCTATACATGTGCAGCATAGCAAATCATTTTTTTCTGTTCTTCTGCATATTCCTTTGGGTCAGGTCAGGTCAGGTGTGGGAAAAACAATGAGTATTCAGGCGTGGGTTGGGTTCAGATTGGATGTGTTTAGGTCAGGTTTGGGTTGTGATTTAATTCTGTACATGAGCAGCCTCTTTAATGCTGCATGGATTAACTGCATTAATTTTTGTTAAAAATAGACAAATGGTGAGCTGCGAGAGGGATTAAGGGTTATAAAGATTACAGATACAGATCAGTGAATTTTGTACACTCTGCTGTAAACATGGAAGACAATTGGTCAAAAAACAGGGGTAATTTGAATGTAATCATTACCTCTGGTGAACAGGAAGGAATGTATTTAAACATTTTTGGGGGGGGGTTAGAGACATACTGTAAGAGCAAGTCGTGGTCTGTGGAATGAATGGCCTAACAGGACAGATAGGATTTGTTGAAATGGTATTTTCTTAAATAGTACAAAGAAACCCTTAGCCTTGCGGTGAGGGTTGGAGATTCACAAAATCATCCACAAATGCTGGAAAATCAGACA